>WBMY01007585.1:196135-235085 GCA_013397315.1 Donacobius atricapilla
GGCGGAGGTGTCGGGGAGCCGGGAGGGCGCACGGAGGGAGCGGCGCTTGGGGGGAGACTCGGGGGGCCCCAGCCGGGCCCTGACAGGAGGAGGGGAAAGGGTGCCTAAGGGCACCCCCGGCTCCTGCTCGCGGAGGGGGTTCGGAAGGGAAGGATGAATCCCGTCAGGCATTCTCTCAGATTAGAGTCCTCCTCCTCTTCCTTACCGGGTTTCCTGCCTTTGAAACAGGTCCTGGCTGCAGGGACTGTGCCCGGGACGGGGTAAAGGAGACGCTAAAGAGGGATGAGGCTGCTCGGGGCTGTTTCACATTCAGTCGCGGCAGGGATGGCGGGAACAACCTTCATTGCAAACGAGAGAATTCAGAGCCAGGTGACACGTCCCTGGGGGCTGGCCATGCGGAGCAGGCAGGAGAGAGGGAGGAACAGCTGCAGGCAGGAAGGGCCAGACCCGCACTCCTGCCCTGGGCTGTGGGGTGTGACGCGTGTGACAGCACAGGGACACCCCAGCCACCCCAAAGGAGCAGGCTCTGGGTGGGAAATGAGGGAGGAGAGGAAGATGACTCTAGCTGGAGTGATCAGGATCAATATCCCTGTATGAATCCCACAATGGTTTGAGTGGGAAGGGACCTTAAAACCCATCCGGCCCCACGCACTGCCATGGACAGGGACACCTTCCACTATCCCAGGCTGCTCCAAGTCCCAGTGTCCAACCTGGCCTTGGACACTGCCAGGGATTCAGGGGCAGCCACAGCTGCTCTGGGCACCCTGTGCCAGGGCCGGCCCACCCTCACAGGGAACAGTTTATTCCTAATATCTCATCTAACCCTGCTCTCTGGCAGTGGGAACGATTTCCCCTTGTCCTGGCACTTGAACCCTTGTCAATATTCCCTCTCCATGTTTCTCGTCACCTCCTTCAGGCACTGGAAGGCCACAGTTAGGTCACCCTGGAGTTTCTCTCCAGGCTGAGCAATCCCAATTCTCTCAGCCTTTGCTCACAGCAGAGCTGCTCCATCCCTCTGATCATATTGGTGGCTTCCTCTGGACTCTCTCCAGCAGTTCCATGTCCTTCCTGTACTGGAGAAGGAAAGTATTCCAGGAGTGATTTATCCCCTTTGTCTTTCCAGCTCTGGAAAATCATGGGGTTTCCCCCTTCCGAAACACCCCATTTTCAGTGCCTCAGCCCCAGCCTTGGGAGAGGATCTGGGGCAATGAAGAGACAGAGCCAGGCTGCTGTGAGCAACATCTTTACATGACATTTTACAGAGGACAGCACCCAGCAAACAACGCCTGTCAGCCCCTTCCCGGTACAGTTCCCCACGGAGGGGGCTCTCCATTGAGGAAATCAATCAGGGAGCTCCTGCAGCAGGATGCAAGGCAGGAATGCAGGAGAGCCAGTTGCTCCACTACTTTTAGCTGCCCTTCTGCAGCAGGTGCAGCATGGAGCTTTTGGATGGCTGAAATCCTGGTCTGGGATCCAGGAAACCCAGGAATCGCCCAGCTTTTCCAAGGAGCAGTCTGAGAATCAAAATAACCCCCGTGCCATTTTTTCATAGCATTAAATAAAGGTGATTTGGGGTCCAGCTCTCGAGCAGGGCACATCACACTGCACAGGTGGTGGCAGTAGAAATCCTTTCCTTATTCCTGAGAGAGAGAGGAACATTAAGGGGCCAGCAGCAAGCAAATACAAGAGGTGTGGATTTCCCTCCTGTGTCAGACAGCCTGGGCTCTCCAGAGCCTGGTGCCACCCCTGGTGCTGTGCCCACGGGCCGTGCCAGGGCTGATCCAGGGAATGGGGGTGCTCCTTCCCACCCCAGCTACTGCTGCTTGGGAGCTGTGAAGTCCCACGCTGTCTCCTGGGCACACTTCCACATGGCCCTCATGAGCCGTGTGAAGCCCATGTCCTTGGGCTTCTCCAAGCCTCGCATCAGGCGCTGCTTCATGATGGCAACAAACTCCTTGTTGCTCAGCTCCCCGTTCCCTGCAAAAAGGAGGAAAAATGATCAGAGACCCACCACCAACCTCCTTGAAATTATAGCTCTAAAGGGCAGCAGCCAGGAGTGTCCTTTCCTGCAGAGACTGGGACCACATTTGGCTCCCACCTCCCAAAATATCCTGCTGAGTAAGGGTTTCTGAGCCACAGAGTGTAAATCCCAACCCTATGGATGCTTGCAGGAGGCAGAAAAGCAAATGCAAACCAAATGTCCGTGTCCTCCCAGGAAACACTGCTTTAAGTGGTTTAGGAAATTATGGGTGCACAAATTTTTCTAATGGAGTAGAAGGGAAGATTTGTTGATCTGATGAATGAGGTTATGGAAAATGCAGCCACTGGGCAGCAAAATTCCAGCAAATGATCAAGGGGTGAGCAAAATTCCCTCCAGTGCTGCAGGTTTTTAATGTCTGTAAACACTGATGGAGTGAAAACAACAAAATCATCACAATAAAAATGGGTCTGTGCCTGCTTTTGTACTTGGTTTCTTCCTTGGGGGCCTTCTCTGGCAACCAGTCTTTCCCCCCAAAGATTTGCTGTCAAAATATTTAGCAGAATCTCCTCTTACAGAAGGCAAACAGGGAATATTTGGATAAGTTCAGCTCACTCTGATCTCCAGCCCAATCATCTGGCTTGAAGATTGTGCTTCAGTACCACTGTTCTGATACAGAGGAAAATAAAACAGGAGATGTGACCTTAGAAAGGTGCAAAGGAGCTGGTGGGACTGAAATCAAGGGGACAACAAGGAATAAAATAATTAAATACATTTTTTAATGTTCACACCTATGCACCAGTGCTGCCACTCAGAGCTGCCAGATGCTGGTGACTGTGCTGGAGAAGCAGGGTGCCAGCCAGGACTCTGATTTTGGCTTGGCAGTTTTGGGCAAACGCAGAATTTCCTTCTTTCCAAGTCAGAATTGCTGTCACCTGGCAAAGATTCCCGTAACTCCCGTTAAATCAAGCCAGGAGTGCTTCAGTGTGACAACAACTACCCCGGGGTGCTCCCACCCTCTGCAAAGCCACCAGCTTCCCAGCAGGGCACAGAGCTGCCATTAATTAATTAAAAATTAGGCTGACATTTGTCTAGGACTTTGGAGATAAAGCCCCAGAGTGGCTCGTTTCCACCACTGGAGCACAGCAGTTCATTTTGTTAAACAAACTGGAGTTCTGTGGGGGAAAAAAGAGCAAAGCGTGCACACCAAACCTTCCGGTCCGTGCTCCAAGATCCACATCTCACAGGGTGGGTACCACTGGATCCCCTTCCCAAAAGGGCAGGGAGATCACCATAGATCCATGGACAACGAGCTTGGCAAGAAGAGCCCTTTCCCCTGGATTTCTTGCCCTGGACTGGCTCCCCTGGCCTGGCTGAGGCTGGGTGCTCACTCACCATCGCAGTCGAAGAGCGCGAACACCACGTCGCACACGTGGTCTGACAGCTCCACCTTGGCCACTGTCCTGGCCACTTGCTGCATGGTCACTGCAACAGAGGGAGGGCACGGGGTCACACAGGGCTCAGGATGTGCCAGCCACAGCACAGACTCCTGTTCCTCCATGGAAAACGGCCTCTGTGTCTGCAGAGAGGCCTGGAATAAGCTTGTTCAACGAGGCAGCTCCTTCTGACAGCACTGCAAGGATGAAACTATCAAGCAACTATCCCAGCAGGCTGGCAATTCCAAAAACTGTTTTTCCTGTTGCAACCCAGTAACTGCAGAAGGAACCCATCCACCCTCCTGCAGGGAGCAGACCAGATTAACCTTGCAATAAAATAAAGTTGTAAGGAATTATTTGCCTTTTCTCCCCAGACTGGCAGCAGAGAAGTAAGCAGGAGTTTTATTCCCACCTTTAGAAAAGAGAAATCCATGGAACTATCAATCTGGTGTGATTAGGCAGTTGATTTTGCTGCACAAATGGGAAAAAAAAAGCATCCCATCACTAGGCTGGTGTGAGTGTATTTAAATTGCTTCCCTACAAAGCCTGACCCAAGGAAACACCATCCGCAGCAGCTGGGATCAATGTTTAGCTGTGGAGCAAGGGAAAAGAGGGAAGTGGTGCATCACAAAACCAGGCTGAAACCACAAACAGCCTCTGCTTTCCTCCACAGCATCCTTATGGGTTTCTGCACCCCCAGTCCATCAGGAATTTTGGAGAGTTAAGTGTGTCAGAAAGGAAAAAATAATCATCCAATATATACTGTAACTGGATTAATTACAAACTGTATAAAATATTTCTAATAGGATTTTTCTTTCATGAATGTTTACATTATTGGTACCTTCTGCTCCATTTCTGCTGCCCTGAGTGAAATCTGGGGTTTTCTGAGAGGAATTCACAGCCACCATCAGGTCCTTTCCCCCATAAAACCTCTCCTTATACTAAATAATGTAGAAGAAAATTGAAATGACACATTGTATATACATAAAATATATATAATCTCAAGTACGACCCTGCTTTTCTCATGTAATTATTCTTTTTGAGTTGAATTCCTTTTCTCTGTGAGTGATGTAGCTCCAGTCAGCAGTCATTACTCTGTATTTCCTCAGACAGCAACACCAAACTTAATTTGTTGTAAATGTAAAACTCTTCTCAAGTTGAGTTCACCCTGACGCCATCCTCCCCTGCTGGTGCCCTAGGTAACCTATGTCTGTAGCCTTACATGTAAAAAAAAAAAAAAAGTTAGAATGTTTTTCTACATCACAGAATTCCACAATGTTTGGGTTGGAAGGGGCCTTAGAGTTCCTCCAGTGCCACCCCTGCCATGGCAGGGACACCTCCCACTGTCCCAGCCCCATCCAGCCTGGCCTTGGGCACTGCCAGGGATCCAGGGGCAGCCACAGCTGCTCTGGGCACCCTGTGCCAGGGCCTGCCCACCCTCACAGAGGGAACAATTTCCCCCTAACATCAAATCAAAATCTCCCCTTTCAGTTTAAAACCATTGCCCCTTGTCCTAATTCCTTTAATTAAAAGTCAGGGTTTTCTGCTGAGATTTTACCTGCTCCTTCCATCTCTGCAGGGAGTCTCCTGATCCCTCTCCTCCTGTTTATTTTTCATGGCCATCGTTTTCCCAGCTGGAACTTGTGTTTGTGGCCACCAGTTCCTGCTTCCTCTCTTATTAATCCAACTGCTAAAGTGTCAGCTCCATCCCATCGTTCTTGCTTGATGCCAAAATGACTTCACAGGGGCTGCATGACTGTGCTGTGCTGGTTTTTAAGGAATCATAAGGAAGAGGGAAAGCATCTCCGCTTTCCACTTCCACTAAAATGCTCCAGACCACAAGGTAGCTCAGGGAAGCAAATAAAACTGAAGTAAACCTGCTGGAATAATTTCTTTACCATTTCACAAAATCAAATTGGTGCTCTCTGGGGAACATCTCATAAAACAAAGACTGTCCAGGTTTGGGGATCTGGGACAGAAATTCTCCTGAATTTCATGCCATCAAAAAAAAAAAAAAGAAAAAATAGTTCCATATTTCTATCTTGAAAAGCTTCTAAAATTTCATGCATTGGTATCTCCCACTGGTACCTTTAATGAGCCATCTGAGTTATTTTATGCAAGTTTAGTGTCTGACACAGTTCTCCTTTTTTTCCACTCTGGTTCCCAGAACTGCGCCGTGAGCAATGCCTCACTGAGTGCCTGCAGACAGGGCTTCGCTCCAGGCAAGAGCCTGGCCAGATGGCAAACTTCACTTTTCCCCTCCAGCTTGAGATTAATCACACATGTGGCCAAAAGAACGGACAGCTGGGCTGCTGCCTTTGTTTTCCAAATGGCACTCGGGGTGACAGGAGCAGAGCTCCCTGCCCTGGGCATTCCAGGATGGAAAGGCAGGACATGTGTGTTTTGGGCTCCCAGAAATCAGCCTCACGTTGATGCACACGTTTCATGTCAAGGCTCTCAGCTGGAAATGTTGGATGGTATCACTGGCAGTATAGCTACCAAAATCTACTTAACTTTTTACAAATCATTTGCAGGAGGACGTGCTGGAACACCCATGCAGGAAAGAGATAGAAAAGCCTTATGCAATCCTGTGCACACAGCACATTTCCCTTTGTCTCCTCAAACCATGTGGCTGCCGCCCTGCAGCTGAGCAGAAGCTGTTTTGACATCAAAAGGAGCATGACAGAAAGTCACGGAGATCAGGGAGAAAAAAAGCAGAGCTCCCAGACCAAAGGCAGAGCCAACCCCCTGTTTGTGCAATATCCACAGCCAGAAATACGGAAAGGAAGGGGATTCCTTGGAGACATCCCAAGCCTGACTGCAGGTGGCCCAGGGTGAGCGGCTGCAGGGGATCCTGCTGCATATGAGGTGTCCAGAGACCCCTCCCAAGTCCTCCCCTCCCAACCACCAGCACTGCCATTCATCCAGAGCAGCAATTCGAGCTGTGCTTCCAGGAGGGCCGACTTCCATCCATGTCCAAGGCAGAGGAAAGCAAGCAGCAATTCCAGGACTGCATTCCAGCTCACCTCTGCCTCTTCCTCACTCCCTGTCCACTCTGCAGCTGTTTCAAGCTGCATCATTCAAATAAAATGGTTTTCCATGAACCTCTGTGGGGCTCCAGCCCTGCTCCAAGCCATGGATCAGCAGCTGTCTCCCCGTGCTTTGGTCCATCCATGCCTTGCCCTAAACCCCAAAGGAGTTATCCCATGGCCCTCCGCTGGCAGAAGGGCTGCTTGGAAAACCTGGCTACCCACAGCGCCAGGAAAAGTGCAATTCACACCCTCCTCAAAGGGGAATAAGCATCAAATTCAGTTCCTGTCCTGCTTCCAGCTGCGAGCCTGGGCTGGCGAAGTCTTCTAAGGAAAGCTTGTGATTTAGGAGAATGACAGCTATTATGTTGCTGGGAAAATGAATGATGGGCTAACAAATAATCTGGGTGTTTTTAAATGGGTAATTAAAATACAGGTTTTATGATCTTTTTTAGAAGAAGAAGTGACTTTAATTCAGCACAGAAAACAGGCTGTCAAGCTCTGCCTGTTTGGTACCAGCCATTTTTCCCCTCTGAGATTTTAAACAGCGCTTCTAAAATCATAATAATGTTTGCTGCATTGTTAGCAGCAAATTATTACAAATACTAACCTCTTCCTGGTCCCCATCCCAGTGTAAATTTTACACTTGTTAGTTTGTAACCAGCAACCCTGTGAAAGCTTCACTTCTGAGAGGGCACACCCCATTTATGGTTTACTTGACTTAAATCTGATTCCTGCCCAAAGAGGGTTTCCTTACCCCAGCCAAACACTCCCAGCTCAGTGGCTGCATGAGCTCATTAATGGCACATAATTAAACGGCAATCACACTGATTTACCAACTGCACACAGTCCTAAATTCTGCAAAAATGTATATTCCATGACAGGACAAATGCTAATTTCCTGTAGGCACTGAGTAAATTTGATTTGCCGGGCTATTACCTCCTCTGGGATGCTGCAGAAAGGGCTCAGAGCAGCAGCAGCACACCCAGACTTGGTATTTTACTTTTAAATGAAAGACAATCCTGTCAGGTTCTTTTAAGTCTTAAGGCAATGATGGTCTAAACCAAATAGTACAGATTATTTCCCCCCAAAAAATTTAAGATGAGAAGGGCTGCTGACACACACAAGAGATGTGACACGTATGTTTCCTTCTGTAATTCCACTGCCCCAAAACCTATTAATGCCTTAATATTCCCACAACAGCAGCAGCTGGAATAACTGACTTCCAAAATGTTTAATTCTGCAGCTGCCTAAATAGATCAGCTTTAACTTTGTAGTAGACAAGAGTTTCCACTTAGCCTAAAAAGCTTTTAATGAGTTTGCCATCTTTTTTTTATATTCTCAGTCTTAAAATATATTCTAAGTATAAAAAAAAAACCCTCTTAAAAAAACCTAAAGACCAAAGCGTGCACTTGTGACAGATCCTGGCAGCAGAGTGGGACTTTTGGTTTTGTTTTTTTTTTTTCCTTTTTTACATCAATGTGTCAGATCTAAGAACATATGTGAGACAGACCAGCTCAGAGAAGGAAACATGATGAGGAGGAGGATATGGATTGGTCTGATCAATAAACCACATTATTAACAAGGTCCCCAGTAAACAGCAGCTCTGAGGTTTATTCAGCCCACTCCTCTGACTGGGTTATCTGAAATAGAGCCTCTGGACAGACTTCAGTGCTCAGTCTGGGACCTCAGTGGGGTTTCAGGGCTCCCCCTCTTTCCCTCCAGCACCCCCAGGAGCTCCAAAGGTGTTTGCCACTGCTTGGATTTCCAATCAGAAATGCAGCATCCAGCCCTTATTTCTAGGCAAAGTCTATGGTTTTTGAGCAAAGCTGAAACAAAACAAGGGTTGAACAGTTCCTACCAGCAGCCCCACTGCTGTTGTGCCTCTGCCATGTGGATCAGAGACATCCACACGAGATGACTCTGCAAGAATATTTTACACTCATTTTGAAGGTCTTTGTAAAAGGAAAAAAAGGTCACTTTAGAAAACGGAGATGAAGAAGAAACACTGGTGTCCCTGGGACCACAGCCCCTGGCACACTCATTAGGTCACCTTGCCTCTGCACACAGCAGAATGATCCTTCTGAATGTGCCACCATGAAATCACTGCGTCCTCATCCATTCAGGCTGCACATGTCAGCCCTTTTTTCTCCCTTTATCTAAAACTGTGGAAGTATAAAACCTGAAATCCCTCTTTATCCATGGATGTAGCGAGCTAAGCCCCTCATTACAGGAGGAACTGCAATTTGGGTACATTTTTAACCTATCAGCCTGGGCTTGTCTGACACATTCCTAACTCCAAAGACACGGCATGAGTTGTGCTCCCTCAGGCTTCCAGCACCTGAACATCCCACAGGTTTTAATACCTTTATCAAGAGAAGCTCCAGCCATGTGGTAGAAGCTCAAAGCCGTGTCCACGTCATTTATGTTCTTCAGAAAAGTGAAGAAGTTCTCCACCTCCTCAAATGTCAGCCCCTAGGACAGAGAAAAAACACTCATGTGGCAATGGGAAAAGGACATCAGGGACACTGCCTGGAAATGACACTGTGACCCACTGGCCCAAAGCTGTAGCCAGAAGGGAATTCATTTGCACACTCCAAAAACTCAGCCTTGGCACTTGATGTGGGTTGTGAGCTGCACTTTTTCACCTCCTGCTTCCCTCCTGGCCCCACCAACCCCACAACAGGAAGGGACTGAAAACCATTTCCCAGGTGAGCAGACACACCACAAGGCTGTAGCTGGGATGCAGGAGACCACTGCAAACAGGCGAATTGAGAAATTTCTTTTGAAGCCTGCATACCTTCAATGACAATATCCAACAGTCCGTGCACTGTAAGGTCTCTCCCAAGAGATTCAGGGCTCCCTGGAGAGCCCATGTTTTACCCAGTGTGGCAGAAGGTGACAATAAAGCACAGAAATGTCCCGGTTTGCTTTGCTGCTGGAGGCAGGATCCCTGTCTGCTCCACTTACCTGGGCCTGGTGAGCATGTGCTCAGTGAGATCCAACAGCCACACTGTGGCATAGTCATGGAAAAACATCCTGAGCTCCCCAGAACTGCCCATGAGCACAGCTCTGGGAGCCCCACCTGGTTACACTGCACCTGATTTTATCACCCTGTTCAGCTCCAGCACAACCACAGCAGTGCTGGGACAAGAGCTGGAGCCTCCGACGCCTCCAGCAGAGCCACGGCATGGAGCCAAGGGAGGAGGGGAATCATCACCGCGGTAATCACCACTCAGACTCCCTCTCTGGGACACATAAATCAGCCTGTCAAGAGGAGTTCAGGTTCAGGCTCCTCCTATCCTGCCTGGCACCACAGATTGATAGAGCAAGATATTAAAAATCCTAACTGCAGAACACGGCACAGCTCCATGATCTGCATGTGCTCAGCAGGTACTGTCAAATATAAATTTACACAATCTGCTGCAACTCTGCTCAAACAACTTCTAATCAGGGAAGAAGCCACCAATCTTTAGAAAGAAAAAGAACATTTTTTAAGGTCTTTCCATACAGATATTTGCAGCTTGTTCTTATCTGCTGTGAGTGAGTATGTAGCACTGCACTGCTGATCTACATGTGCACCGACACATGCAACAGCAGCTTTGTCAGGCCTGGACTCGTGGATCTGGGCCAAAAAGGATGACATGGCAAAATGGGAGAGCACATGTGGACAACAGAGCTGACTGAAGAGAGAAATCCCTGGTGACTCTGCACGGAGCTTTCCTTGAAGATTTGCCTGCTCCTCTTCCCAAGAGGAACACCAGGATGTACAGCGGAATTAAATTAAATTAAATACTGTCCTAGGAAAAAAAGAATCCAATAAATCAGGTACTTCTGCAGGAAGCACTGCAAAGATCCCTCTGCTTTGTACAATAGCTCTACAAGAGAAAATATCTTTGCAATTATCACGATGCCTCCCTGCCTGGGAGCAAGGCCCCGAGAGTGTGGAAGGCGTGGAGAAACCACGAGGTGTGCGGCCAGCAGAAGACACTGTGCAGTATCTGCCTGCTCTGTCTGGGACACCTGAGGTTGGAGTGTTCTAAGCAAAGAGCCATAAACCTCCTGTTTTCCTGGAATTCCCCAAATGGCAGATGCCAAGGCCAAGCAGCACTGCTGTCTGTGCAGAATGGACCCTTGTTTGGAGTCCTGGAATGGTTTGGGTAGAAAGGGACCTCAGAGCTCATCTCATTCCAGCCCCTGCCATGGGCAGGGACACCTTCCACTGTCCCAGGTTGCTCCCAGCCCCACCCAACCTGGCCTTTGTGGTCCTTTTACCAGCTGAAAAAACAAAATCAGTGACACACATGTATCCTACAAACCGTGGCTTTCATGTGGACAAAACCACTGAACGTCTGTAGCAAGAACACCATCAGTATTATGAAATATAATATTTTTTTGAGCAATCCTATAGGTGAGGCTGGCATCAGGATTAACTCTGTTCCAGCTACCAAAATAAAACAAAAATCAGAGACTGGGACAGCCTCAGGCAAGTCAACAGATGAATGATCACCTCTTTCAAGGCATTTGTAGCTCCAGCTGTTGATTCATATTCAGCTGAATCCCTTCATCACCCAAGTAATCCTCACAAAACATAAGCAGGGAGACTCCAGAAGCACTTACCTGCTTGTAACACAACAGCTCAAACATCTCCTGCAAAAATTAGGGCTTTTCACCTGGGAACCCAGGTTCAGCCAGGAATTCCAGTTCACTGCCACCTCCTGCTGTCTCCACAGAAAAATACCCCAGCCAGCCCCCAAAGCACATGGAGAAGATGACATGAATTTCTGAAGAGACAGCTTGGTTTTCTAGCAGTTAGGGTGGCATAAATCAAATAACACCTTGCTTGTGAATGTTGCTGATGACTCAGGTCCTTTTTACCAGGAGAAAAGCAGCTGTGTGAGTACAGCTTGGGGAGGACACTCATAAGCAATGTTAGACAAAACAGAGTGTGGCACCTCTGCTGAATAGGCAGAGTTCACCTATACAGGGCAAGATGGGATTTTTCCTCAAGAAAAATAAAAATAATGAAAGCAGATTAGCAGTTAGTAGAAGAAAATTTATCTCTCCCAAAAGCAGGAATGCAGAATAACAGCACTGGAAAACAATTAAAGATTAGATTAAACCCAGAGTTTTGTTGTTTTGGAAGCTGCCAGGGTTGCCTGGTGCAGTCAAGGTAATTGCATCAGACAAGGTTTGGCAGATTCCACCAGAAAGCTCTCTCAAAAGAACTGCACTTCCAAGGGAAAGCCTCACTGGGTGAGTTCGGGACAGTTTCTGGGCATTTCATCCTCACTAGTGTAAGGAATCATGAACTTTGCACCAATTCGGTTCCTTGCAAGTATAATTTTTTTTGTCCTATTGCCCATTTTCTCTCCTTGAAAGTCCTTGGAATACAGGAAGATAAAGATTTGCTCTCAATCTGGGTGGCTGTAAATAGAAAGACAATCTGGCTGATTTGGGGATGAGGAATAAGGTAAGAACAGGAAGTTCTTCCCCTGGCACAGATGTCAGGGTCTTGGCTTACACATGAAAGAAAGAAAACATCTGCTGTAGGAAACCTTCCAAAATAAATTTCTTTGCCTCTTTTCTCACACATCCAGTTACTGTTCAGTAATATCTATACACAAAGACATATATAAACCCAAAAATCACAGCAAAAGAATCAACAATTTGCAAACTTCAAAACCAGAGCTGATTTTTTCTATTAGACACACATTGCATTGAAGCACTTTTTCCTGGAGAAATCAAATTATTCCTGTTGATGTACGAATCTCATTAAAGAACAAGAAAAAGAGAAGACTCTGGTCAAAACTTGTGTTTTATAACACACTTGGCACCTAAACCAGTTTATTTCTTAACTCTGGTTCTGATGTCAGAAGAAAGCGGCTCTAAAACAGCCAGCCAAAGACTTGAGTGTTATTCTCACTTTGATGAATTGCTTGTTTATATCCCAGTTAATAAAAGAACATTCTGGCTTAAGAAAAGAACATCCATTACAGGGGCAGATGTAAAATTCTAATGCTCAATAATTTCTCAGCCCATACTTGCCTTACCTGATAAAGGACATCCTGTGCTATGGATATCTTATTCCAAGGTCTCTCGCTGAATTAATGAGTAGGGTATGCAAACTTACTCCTCTCTAAATTGTGAGTAATTTTTCCCAGAAGTTAATAACTAAATAATAAACTGCCTGGTCACAGCAGCTAATGAATCCAAGGTCAAGCTAGGAACTGGGAACACAGCTTCAGTGTTTGTTCTGGCTCCAGACCCAGGGTGCCATTCAGCAAATTGAATTTTTAAAATTACAGCATCTGTTTTCATAAGGAATAAACCTACAGCCTGCACTGGACCACTCCAGCTTTTCCCTCTCTCCACTATGGCTTAACATAGGGCTTTTCCGAAGAACACGGGGATTGCTTAACTGATTTCTCAGCCCAGCCTGGGGCTGCGAAATTTTCCCAAATTTTCCATGGACACCACTCACCTCTCCATCCTGGAAGTGCTTCTTGAGCTGTTTGAGCATGACGGTGAGCTTCTTGGACTGCACGCCGCTGTATGCCAGCAGCATGCTCCCGAACTGCCGCTCCGTGATCCGCCCGTCCACAGGGTCGTGCCGCTCGAACTGCACGGAAAAGGGGAGCAGCGAGGTCAAACCCAGGAGCAGCAGAAAGCTCCACCTCAGGTATGAAGCATAAAAAAGGCACCATAAAAAATTAACATTGCAGGAAACACTGAGGAAAGAGAAGTCCTGATGTGTTCCAGTGTGGGCTCGATATTTTTGAGACTGAGAGAATTTTAGCTTGCTAACCATTGCTAGCTCCTTTCCCAAGGGAAAGCTGCCAACAGTTTCTCTTGTTTTAAAACATCTCTCTCTGTTTCTCAAAACAGGTTCAGTAAACAGTGTTCCCTTTGCCAGAACAACTGTCCCCAGGGGTTGTTTCCTATTCCTGAACCAATGGAGAGCAGTGTCAGTCCCATGGACCAATAATAGACCTTTTTACAGAGCATGTTCTAAAAGAAACTGTTGGGATTGTAAATAAAGCCTTCTTTCTCTTCTGACAGCAATATGGAGTCAATCTATTCGGTGTCCTACTGTGACACTCCAGTATCTGCTTTCTCATTGTCTCTCCATGTTCTCCCTGTGTGGAATTCCTTGGACAGCTCTTGGGAGAAGCCTTTGTATCTCACCCTCCCAGTTTTATCCCACAGGACTGGGCTAATGAGTGGTTCCATGGCTGCTCTAAACAGGGACAGTGGTTAATAAACCAAAGAGAAGTCTTGCAAAGTCTTCTCCAAGGCCGGTACCAGTGTCCCAGCAAGGGAAGGTTCATGAATGTCTCCAGACTTCACCTTCCCCAACTTCTCCTCATCCGCAGACCCTTCCAGTCCCTGACTTACAAATGTGAGGCCCCTGCAGAACTTCCAAAAAGCCCCTGGGCAGAGAAAGGTTTTCTCCATTAATCCATCTCTCCTGCAGCAGTTTGTCTCCTGGCTTCCACTGCAGGGAAGGAGGGAAGAGCCATTCCCCAGCTTGGTAGCACCAGGTCTCTGCCCACTGAATAATAGGGATTTCATCCTCTCCTTTCCCCCACCTCTGTGAATCTACAAGCATCAACATCAGACTTCACCCCACTTCCCAGATCTCAGCACTTGGGATCCCTTATTTGGGACAGATTACATCCCTTCAAATTTACCAGGAAACACAAGACCAACACAAGACCAGCTGATCACAAGCCAGAAGGTGACATTTAACAACAAAATTAATATTTAAACTCATGGGGAACAATTTGGTACCAGTGACTGACATTCTGCTGCCTGCTGAGTTGACCAATCTTGCCTCAGCTGCTCTTTAGTGCTAATGAATTTTTAACTATTATCATATCAACCAGATTTTGGCTGCTTTTCCCAGTGGGAAACCAAGGGATTCCTGGTAAGTGGAGCACCAAGGCTGGAGAGATTTGTGTGGGTGACTCTGGCAGAAGGGAGGGAGATCCCCAATGGAGAAATTCTGCTCCTCAGCCCCCTTGTGCTTTCAGCTGAGTGGCCCACACAGTTTTGGGGAAAAAACCAAGGATTTTTACTGTCATCTGATACAGGCTTTGGGAATCACTCATGATACAAAATGTGGGCCTCTCTCATTCTCCTGTGCTGGGGAAAGGAGAGGGAAAACTCATTTGTTGGAAATGTTCATCATTAAAAAGCCAAAGTAGTAGTTTCTGGCACGCCTGAAGAATGCAAAGAAAATGCTCCTGGGACACAAAAATCTGCCGTCAGTGCTGCTTCAAAAGCATCACTGATGCTTTCTTCTCCTGTAATATTCCTAATTTCATCCCCAGAGACACAAACCAGCATTTTTCTACCAACAGCCTTAAAATACCTTGAGTTTTAGCAGAGCTTTAGGTAGCATCTTTAATTAAAGGCTAGGAAACTGGTCCAAATGTCTCAGATCAACCTCCTAAGCGATGACTATGCTTAGAAAATCTCAATTTAGAGTCTAAAAGCCCATCAGCCCCTTCTTTCCCTGCCCTGCATTAAGGATCAAGCATTGGGCAGCTCCATGGGGCAGCACAAGCAAGCACAGCTCCCTGCAGATGGGGAAATAAAGAACCAGCTCCTTACAGCTTTTTGGAACTAAACCTTCAGATTGTGGTCAGTTTTGCACTACCAGATGCAAAAAAGACCAGAAAGGAAAAATTAAAATACTTCTAAGCTTCATTTTTTCTACTGACACACCACACAACTATTCACAAGATGTAAAAAATGCCTGGAAATTATGGAATTTATGCTCCTTATTATTTATCTCACTTTAAAATGAACATCTCTAGCATTAAACCAGAACACTCAGATGCCCACTGTCACATAAAGTGATGCTCATTGCAAAGGTCAGCCCAGAAAGGGGCTGGGAAGTGAGAGCTGGTTCACAACCCATTCCCAAATTCCAATATAATAACCACTGAACTGAGAAAAAGCAACAGCATCACAGTGAGGGATGAAGAAAGTTCAAATCTTGCCTCCAAGCTATTGTCAGATGCATTTAAATGATTACAGAAGGGATAAACAGGGCATGTCATTTAAAGAGAAATTTCAGGGAGGGAATTCTGCTTATTTTTCTGGTACTTCAGAGATTGTGTTTATCCATAAAGAAACTGGGTTTCAAAGGATTTGTGAGTGGAAACCCACTGATTCCTGATGAAAGAAAACCCCCAGCTACCCCCAACACTCCCTTTCCCACCTCCCTGCCCAGGAGCAGAGGTACATCCATGCTCCTCTACCCTCTGGAATGTCTTCTAGCCAAACACAACTCGCCACTTGGAAATAAAGGAGGGTGCAAAACCTACAGGAGTTTTTCTTTCAGCTCTCAATACACACCCTACAAAGAGTGTTAAGTGTTAAAATCCTCTGGGTAATTGAAAAAAGCAGGGAAAATAGTGCCCATTCCCAGGTAATGACAATTATTTGCCTCCATGCACAGGATGATACTGTACAGGTTATTTTTCTGTTTGCTGGTGGGGGGAAATAACCCCAAACCCTACAAGGAGGGGATGCAGGGCACAGCACACTGGGGTTTATTACAGGCAAACAAGACCTCTGACAGCCTTTTTCCCTTCCACGGATCTTAAAGAAGGGAAAGCAGGGCCAAAGCAGTTGCTCACCCAGAATTATCCAGAGGGGAATGGAGCAGCTCCTGCTCCCAGACAAACAGAGGACAGGGGGGTCCTTCCCCATCCTAAACTGCAGCCCCCAAACCAACACACACAATCGGCCAGCGAGTCCAACAGCTCTGGAGCAGCTTCCACTCACAGCCACTTGGTGCCAGCAGTGGATTCTGCATCTGCACCAGGCAAGGAGAATGGGATAGATATGCTGGCCAGTGTTCCTCCTGCAGGCCAGGACACCCGAGGTGATGAAGAAATTAGCTTGAAATAGAAAAGGCTGTGTTTTGAAATTCATTAATGCATTTTAAAAGCCAACGTGACATGAAAGGAAATCCAAGGCGTTGATGGAACATTGCAGTGACAGGACAGGAGGGAATGGCTTCAAACTAAAAGAAGGGAGGTTTAGATTGGATATTAGGAAGGAATTGTTCTCTGTGAGGGTGGGAGATCCTGGCACAGGTTCCCAGAGAAGCTGTGGCTGCCCCTGGATCCCTGGAAGTGTCCAAGGCCAGGCTGGATGGGGCTGGGAGCAGCCTGGGACAGTGGAAGGTGTCCCTGCCCATGGCAGGGGTGGAATGAGATGAGCTTAAAGATCCCTTCAAACTCAGGCCATTCTGGAATCCTACGGGAGGAGCGGAAGGAGAAATGGGATGCAGCCCCTGACTGCACCAGCTTTGCTAGCCCAGTCCTACTTGCCAGTCCAAATACACAGCAGGGTACTCCCTGATTTTTTTGTTATTTAAAAGATTATCCACAACCTTAAACATGTATTAAATAGTCCCAAACTCCCCCCCAAACCTGAGAGCATGAGCGTATTCCTGCTCCCCTACACGATGAAATGCCCGGTTTTGTTCAAATAACCCCACTCTCCTTCCTTCTGAGAGAAAATCTTTCTCACATGAGGAGAGCAGAGGACAAATAAGCAATTTTCCCTGCTTCTGCATCTCCTTAACTGCACAACTTTATGGAAAGACAATACAAGGATACATTATAAAACAACAGACCCATAATATCTTTTCTTCTTTGCTTTACTGTTTTTTTCCTCCAGTAACTCAATCCGTCTTCCCCTGCAGGAAATCAAATCCCAGGCTCTGAGGAGCATCCAGCCCAAACCAACTCAGAGACACCACCACGAGAAACATCCTGGTGGGAAAAAAAACCCAATAACCTGCTGGAAGTTCCTAAATGCAGACTTTGGTTTCCTTTCATCTCTCCTTCTGCCAGCAAGGCTCACTGGTGGGAAATGAAGCAGCATCCATGGCCTCAGAAAAAGGCCAAGTTTGAGTACCACACACTTCTCAGGGGAAGGTTTCTCTTCCCAGCTGACTCTCCTTCCTCCTCAATAAATTTATCATAGTCAATAATATTAATAGGGGAAGATTCTACTTAAAACTCCAGTGCTAAAATCCTCTCTAACCAGAGAATAGGAGTTTAACAAACGGCTTAAAAAAGGAGGAGCAGTGTTTTGTGACTGCTGCCACCAGACCCAACTGGAACCATGAGAGCAACCCCTGCTCTGCAACTGGGGAGGGGACACCAAAGCTCTCAGAGAGGGCTCAGCATCACCAGACAACCGTGAGCGGATGGCAAAACCTCCCATGGAAACGTGGGATAAATTATGCCTGGCGATTATGCCCCTCCTTCCTAGGCTGGCATTTTTGGGCCAGACACACACTGGTGGCTTGTGTCTCTCGCTTCGCTGAAGAAGAAGATGGCTAAAATAACCTCCAGGCCATTGCACTTGGCACAGACAGCATTTAGGATCCACCAAATCCCATCGGTGCAGGAGAGAAACACCCAGTTGTAACAGGAGCCAGCACGATGAAAACATAGCTCAGACTTTTCCTAAAGCCATGCCAAAAAGATGTACTTCCCATCCTCTTCAAACACTCATATTAGCTAAATATCCAACTGTATTTTAGCAGGCTCTTAAATTTCTAGGAAGGTTTCCTCTAAAACCCAATCAAACAGATGATGTATTCCCTACAATCTCAAAGCAAGGATCTTAAATAAATAAATGTATGTGTGCCACATTCCTAATTGAGATAGCAAAGAGAAATACATCTTCAAGGACTTTTGAATGGGGAGAGAAGTGTTGAGGGATGATTTCTGAGCTTCTTTCTGCAGGTTAAAAAAACATCCATGGAAGAAATACTGCTAATACTAGTTCTATCACGTTTAGGGGTAGTTGAAAAAGGTGACCAGTTCCCAGAGCTGCTCTGTGCATAATAAGGAATCAAAAGGGTCTGGGAAAGAATGATTTGTAGGGTGAGATTCAGATTCATAATATATGACCCTTTAAAGTGGTATTTGCTCAAAGCTTTATTTGACAGGCTGTAATACATTATTTATCTGCAAACTACTGCAGCATTGGCTCTGTGTACTGTTCTGGAGAAGGAGGCTGCCAGGATCTCTCGTCAAGTTGCATATACAACTATGACAGGAAGAAAAAGAAAGGGGAAAACACTATTTATCTCCCTAAATCCCAGCAACCTCGTCCGTCCAAAAAAATTTAATGTATTTGTGAGTAAGCTGAAGTGTTTGCACAGGCCCAAAATTACTGGCAGAAAAAAGAAAGGCAAAAGTTTCTAAAGGCTTTTTGTTCAGGAAGATTAAAGATTTAAAATACTAATTTTTGGAGGGGGGAATAATTATGCTGAAAGATTTCTTCTGTGGACATGGACCTAAAGCACTGGGGTTTGCAAGATGAAGCTCAGCCTGCTCTGGACACAGCCTACAAAGAGCCCCCGGGTGTAATTACTACATTATTTGGTAAAACCCACTCAAAGACACAGCTCTAAAGATGTTCAGAGCTGCCAACAGCAGGAGGAATGAAAATGGGAAGGAGGAAATGCCAAACCCAGCCTGGACCACCACTTCTCTTTACCTTAAAAAATAATAAAGAAATGAAAGAAATGGGAGCTATTTTCACATGAGAAAAATCCAATCTCCCAAATGCTCTCCCTGTTCACACTTTCCCCCCTCTGCCTAAGTGAATATGTAACAGCCAGGTTAAAAATGTCTATCTGTCAGCAGCAGTGCAATCCCAGCAGACCTGATGCTGGAGACAAGCTTTGGAGATTTCAGTGACCTTGGCAAGCCACTGCTGCCTGCAAGGGGGAAAAACTCATTCCCATCACCAGCCACTTGTTCTGCTTTAATGAGCGATTAACAAAAGGTTATGTAAAGATGGCTGCACCTGAACTTCAGCCCCATGAATGAAAGTATCTTCCTGCAGGCTCTGAGCAGAGCCGTGTTTTGGAATGCTGTGCAGCGAGGAAACGACAGGAAGGAAACCTGAAGAGAAGGAATCAGTAATGCTCAGGATAAAGGACACATCTGATAAATTAAAGGGACGGAGAGGGGGAAAAGGAGCAATCTCCTCCCATGTCTGCTCTCCAGACCTGGCTCTGTTACTGCCATCCCTGCCCTTGACAATGCTCCTGCTACCACGGAACAGAGCAGCTTTTCCAGCCTGCACACTCCTTTAATAAGAGGGAAGTTCAGAAGCAAAACGAACTCCCAACCCTCCTCAGGAAAACACACAGGACAGTGGAGCTGCAAGCACCTGAGTGAAGACATTGCTCTGAAAAACACCAAGATCTAAGTCTCCGTGGAACTACTGTACACAGCTTTATTAAGAAATACAGCTCCCCCATTGCCTGTTAAGAGTTCACACTGTTTTCTGCTTGACCTTGGTGCTCAATTCCCCAAGAAGAATAAGTCTGCAGGAGTTTAATTCAGCCTAGCAGGAAAAAGGGTCCTGCTTCCACATCCTTCCTGCATCAGCAGAAACAAGCCAGGGCTGAGGCATAGCCAGCAGCATGTGGAAGTGCAGAACAGCTCTGAATTCAGAGCCTGAAAGGGGAGAAAGATACAGAGGACTGAAGTGTTTGTTCATCCAGCAGAAGGAGGAGGCAGGAGTCAGGTACCTGCTACAAGAACACATTCACACAGACATCCTCAACCTCTTGCCCACCAACTTTTGCTGCTCCCTGGCTGTTGGCTAACTTGGTTGTGCACACATAAACAAGGGCATCTATGCTAAATAGCTTACATTTCCTAATTCATGGACTCTGATACAAACCACCACACATTTCTTTGGCAAGGTAATGAATCCAAATAGCACTCCTGGGATTTTGTTTGCAGGGGTCCTGCATAAGGCTCTGCTGCACTGCGGGAGCTCGGTAGCGGATTTACACACCCCTCATAAACCAGAGGAGCCTGTTGGTACAGAGCAAAGCCTTCCACTGCTGCTAATGATGCAATAAATAGAAATTCCAATAAAACCCTCCATGGCTTCCCCTGCAGAGCCACTGCATCAACCAGGCTGGAATCACCTGCTTCAAACACAAGCAAGGCAGCAGTGGGTGTTGTCTCACCAGGTGGCTGCCCCATGAAGCATCCATCCCAACAGGAGGCTGCCACAGCTGCTCCTTTGTGTTCCAGCCTGTTTCACCATGTTCACAAGCAGCTGCAGCACGTGCACTGCCCCACCATGGACCACTGGATATTTTGGTGACCAGTGACAGGACCCAAGGGAATGGCATGGATTTGTGTCAGGGGAAGTTTAGGCTGGATATTGGCAAAAGGTTCTTTTCCCACAGGTGGTCAGGCATTGAACAGGCTCCCAGGGAATGGGCACAGCCCCAAGGCTGCCAGAGCTCCAGGAGTGCTTGGATAATGCTCTCAGGTGGGATTGTTGGGGGGTCCCGGGCAGGGCCAGGAGTTGGACTCCATGATCCTTGTGGGTCCCTTCCAACTCAGAACATGCTGTGATTTTACAGCGAACATGCAGCTGCTCAATATGCTCTTATAATCCTGAGCCCCCCCAACCACCGCACAGACTCTTCCTCTGCCTTTCAGAGCGAGGCACTGGGAGGGTTTGAGTTCTCCAGTGCAAATTTCCACAATTGGACGAGGGAGGAATCAGACTGGAACAGCATTTATGGCATCTTCTGACTGAGGCACAAAGACCAGCTTTTCACCCGTGACAGCAAATCCCCCACCCACCAGCATTCCCCCTCCTTAATGGAAAAAGGGACTGGAATTCAACCTGCCTTGGATCTCAACTAAACTTTCCCTGGTGCACACTTAGACATTTCATTACCTGCTCTGCTGTTCCTGATTGATGAAAATGACTTGCCTCAGACTCCTTTATGGTGACTCCTCGTGTTTACTGAGACAGTTATATCTCCCTTCTGTCTTTCCCTTAAGCTGCACATGCCATGGCCTTAAAACTTATCCCCATCCTCCGATGTCTTTTTTTCCATACCAGTTTTCCACTCTGAATTCTTCCCAAGTCTTTGGCTGACACTGGGCAAGAACTGAGTGCCAGCTTTCCCCCAAACCTAACTGAGACAGTGCACTCAACCTGAAAGCTTCACGTGACCCCTTCCACTCACATGCCAAGACAAAAGCAGGCTGCCAGCTCTGAATGCCGTCAAAACCAGGATGAGCTGTCCAAATCACTGCCACTGCCTGCCTAGAAATTCCCACATTACATTTGTGTATGCTGGACTGTCTTAACTACAGAGTTCCCTGATGTGAAACTATTCACAGGGGTTGGATGATCCCACTTTTAACTGGACACATCACAAAATTCTGTCACCCACCACACTTTCTTGGCTATCCATCAAAGGCAGGGAGATCAGCCTCACTTCTGTTCCCTAGACTCCTAACGCAGGAGGTGCAGAAGAAGGAGTATGTAGGTAGTCACTCCCCTCTCCTTGGCACTAAATCCATCATGGCTTTGTCCGTCTCTGACTTTATTAAGTACTTCTGGAGGGGAAAAGCCTCCATATCCAGACCCTCTTTTCCTCCAGAGATGTTTATTAGTTATCAACATACCTTTTATCTAGTCAGGGCCTGACAACAGTGACACAGACACATCACTCATCCTCTGGGATAAACAGAGGACTCAGGGGGCACACTTAAGGCTTTCTGTATTTAGCCATCAGCCCATCCTCCTCTCCTTCCCCTGCAGCCAGGTCAGGAAAGCACTAACAAAGAACACAAACAACTTCTGTATCTGTCATTAACTGCCCTACTGAAGAGGCAATTCCACTGGTGCTGGTTTGGCTTTTCAGATGCAAGGATGATGTGAAAGAAGAGAAAGCAAATCTGGAACTAAAGTAGGAGTTCTAGATATACAGGATATAGGTACAGAACTAGGTGTAGAACTGACAGAACTATGTAAGCACACAAAATCCATTACAGGATTGCTGAAAAGTCAGAATTCATAAGGAAAAAGGGAAAACATGACATTCCCCATCATTGTTCCCACAGGGGCTGGGTCAGTGGTGAGGTTGAAGTGAGAGGATCAGCAGGTAAAGGACAGCTTTGAGAGACAACACAGCTTATCATGACAGAGACTGTCATAAAGGTGACTTAAAATAAAACAAAAATGTCTTGTATAAGTTTGACAGCAAATTGACCTCTAAAAAGTCCAAATTTTGGGCCCCTCCTTACAAAGCTCAGCCAATCTGACATTGTCAGACTTCATTTTTCAGGCTACTCAAAACAATTCACTTAAGTTACTCATTTCCCCCCAAAATGACTGCAGCAGAAACAAAAATCTGTGACTCACTACTACAAGCTTTGCTGCCCATGTTAACAAATCACTGAAAGCCTGTATTGCTCTGCCAGCCTATATAAAAACAAGGCAGAATCCCAAAAAGTCTTGAGCAAGCTGGTAACAACAGAGCAGTTTTTAATACCTGCTACAAGTTTACTTGGATACTAGCTATTAAAACACTGGGACTCAGAAAAGCAATTACAGATTTAAGTTATTACCCTAAAACCTAACTGAGCCACATCAGAAATGTCTTCTGAAACCAGAGTATTTTTTAAGACAGGCCTGAGATCCCAAAGGATCTAGGACTTTCTGATGAGGTGTGTGCAGATGGAAGAGCATCCATCACCCCTTCTTCATAAAAACCAAACCAGGCAGTAACTGTATTGGCACTGGCCATGAAAACAGGAATTTCCAGGATAAAGAAGTTATTCCCACATCACCTGTCACAGAACAGACACGGAAAATAAGGAATTTTCCAGATGACAGCAATGATGTCTCGTACCTTTGCCATATTCTTACAGAATCCCATTTTACTTTGCTTGGAAGACCTTTTTCTTGGGAGGGGCATTGGGGCATCCTTAATCATTGGGTAAGAGGAAAAAAACAGAGACCAAATCAGTGCTATCAGCAGGTTTTGGGTTGCCTTGCAGGAGTGACAAAGACATGGAGAACAAAGGGCTCACAAATCTCTTCTATGTGCACTTCCAGAATCCTAAAAAAATTTCAGCTGGAAAAACCCCACAAGCTGGCTGGGGCTCCTTTTGGTCCACCAAGGACACAGGAGTATCTGGGACAGGCACTAACACACAGAAATAGCATAAACAGTGATGTCAAGTCCAATTCATCTTGCAGACTCTCAGAGATCTTCCACTCAAAGACCAAAGAAAGAGCCCAACACCGCCTGTTCCAAGGGGACACGTGAGAGCTGCAGAGCTTGTCCAGACAAACTTGTCACTCTTTGTCAAGGTAAGCCACAAGAAAAAAAGCACTTCTGGCTGTAGGACCTTGCCAGGAGCCCCATTTGCTGGGCTGGTTCCTGTGGCTCAGCCTTAGCTAAGCAGGGCCACCCCAGAACCCAAAAAACTGACCACAGCTTTCTCCAAGTAGCCAAACCCCAAAAGGTTGAAATAAGACATTAAAAGCTTCTCCTCTACCTCTGGCTGTGGTTACTTTACTCAGCCTTCCCTTCCTGCAACTGAATTGACTGTTGAGTCTCCATAAAATAATGGAAAATACACCAGCATTAAAAATATAAAAAAAAGGCAAAAAAGAAGAAGAAAACACCAGGTCATGGTTACTTAAACCTGCTGTCAACACTTCAGCCGTAAGGAATATTGAAATGTTCAGGGCTTTGTCTGAGTTAATTCCTCTGTGAGAGTTTCTGCTGAATCTTAGTAAGAAATATGCATGGATATTTTCATTAAAAAAATGAACCAAAATCAGTAAGAGGAAAGATAAAGTGGGTTCAGACAGTCAGAAACTATTGTTCCACCTCCAGTCAGCAGAAAACAGCTCAAGTGTATGAACTGCAGAAATGCCTGGATCTGAGCTGAAGGGAAAACCGCTTTAAAAAAAAGGTCCTTCTTAAAGTAACTTTCTTTTGGAAGCGACAAAACCAGCATCCCAGTTTGAGAACAGAGGCCCCAGGTCACACAGAGGCTGTACCAACCCCAGGAGATTCTTCAGACCTGCATTTCCCCAAGGACCTCCCCATAGCTGTGAACATGAACAAAAACTGGGTTTCAAATCAACATCCCAGCTTCAGACCATGCTCCAGTTTTACTGAGCCAGCCATGGATGAGTAGATGAGGGAACAAGAGTTCAGCTGAGCACCACTTCTCACATTTTCCTGATTTACATGGGTCAGAGTAAACCCTTCTCTTCTCAAGAGACATCTCATCTCTGAATTATGGTGCTTTTTAAGTAGCTGAGTTCATTAGGGCACTCCCTGGGAAAGGAGCAACACAAACCCACCAGACACTCGTGTGAAAAGCTCCTTAACTGTGAACAAACACATCAAATGTGAAGCAAGGAGAAAAGATGGGAGATCATGTCAAAAGAGATAAAAGCTGGAGAGGAGAGAAGCCACGTTGCATAATGCTGAGGACAGAAATAGGCCTGTTTTGCCTAAATCAATGAGAGCTATGAACAGGAAAATCAGGGCTTTAGTAGCATGAACTCAGGGAGAAGTTAACTATGGCAGAACAGAACCCTCAGTGTTTCAGTGGAAATGAGTAGCAGGAATGCCAAGCACAGCCTGGTGCTGTGCTCAAGGGTGCTGGCAGGGAGTGAGTAACGATGCCTTTATGATATTCAATAACTTACCCAGACATAAATATCTTTTATTGTCCCCAGTTATAAATAACCTGTTAGAAAGGCAACTACTATTAGCCAGGAAGATGCACGATTGACTGAAATCATGAAAAAAAAACTGTCACAGCAGAAAAAGAAGAACAAAAGTATCATGAAACTGAAAAAAAAAAATCCCCATTGCTTCTTAATGAGGGAAGTGGGGTCCCATGGAGGGAGCACAGGGTCACGAACACTGAATATGGCAGTGGAAAAACCAGGGCATAGACTAATCTCTGTTTCGCCTGCCTTTGCATTCAAGTTACAGCTGATGTTTCTTCACCTTAAAAAATATTTTATTCCTTTCAGTTTGCAGAGGCACTGAGGAAGTGACACAGTTCACAAAGAACATTGTCTCCAAGCAGCCCATTCCCCCTGCAAAAGCAGGGCCACACCACCTGCTTTTATGGCCATGAAATAAAGGCAGTGAACTGGGCACTCACGTTCACAAAATTAAATAATCACTCCTTGGGTCAGTTTCTTACTTGGATTTGTAAGCTCCAAATAAAAAAGGGAATAAATTCAGTTTCAAATTGAAATGAAAGTTGAAACTGAATTTATTTGACTTGATAAGAACTTAATAAAATGCTGATCACAAAACCTGAGCATGTGAGCAATAATACACCAGACTGAAGAGACAGAGCTCTGAATACTGTTGTCTTAATAGGCTGGGGGGCATCTTCTTGTGCACAAATCCTGACTTCCAGTGCAAATAAAAGCCTGGCTTTGTTCAAGCCAGGTTGAACCATGGAGCCTGATGCAGTGCTGGGCACCATTTCCAACTGAGTCAGTTCCCTGACAGTTCCCTGTTGCTGTCCTTGTACTGATTTTATACCAAAGAACCAAATTCTGAAGGGTGATGCTTAAATTCAGGTTATGTGACTAGGATCAGGAGGCTGGGAGCAGCTGTTAAAACTCAGGATAATGCAAATTAAAAAGGAGACTAAACTCAGAAAAGATAAACAACATTTCTTATAAAACATCCAGGAGTGAACAACAGAGGTCACATTATAGAGACCACCTGTTTAGGAGGATTCAAACAAGCCTTGAACACTTTCCCAGCAGAAACCTCCAGAATAATGAAGCAAACAGAAAAGGTGGGTACAAAAGCACAGATAAAGAGTTTTAGGAATGTTATAAATCCTGGTCCTTTAGGACCTAGCTCACTGATTAGGACTGAGACCAACCTTCCTCAGCAAGGTAGCAAAAGTTCACTCACAACTTCTCGTTTTTCCCTTAAATCATCTAAATCATCTCCATCAGCAGTGCCAAGGCAACAGCCAGGCTTTTAGAGGGACACACGCCCAGGATGTGCCAACTGCTGCTCCAACTCCACAAGAGCAGCCACCAACAAATGCTGGAGATGTTCCCTGGGGAGTGCCACAGGCATTGAAATGCTCATCAGGAATTTAACAGCTTTGGATCTGCAAGTCACAGCAGCAGAAATTCCTTCAGTACCCCTCCCAGGCTCTTGCTCCTCCTCCAGAAGCCCCACCCTGCAGCGCCCTCCCCTGTACAAAAAAAAACCCCATCCCAAACCTCAAGCTTCAGAATATCGTGCTGCAGCTTGCGCTGGAAGTCCAGGAAGTGGGAGATGGTCAGCTTGCCCTTCAGGTCAGCCCCGAAGAAGTAGGTGGTGAGCGCGGAGCTGAAGCCGGTTTTGAGCGTGTTCCCGGTGGTGGAGCGGTCCCGGTGCCGCATGCCCATGCTGGTCTGGGAACGGATGATGCTCTGCACCTAAGAGAGCACAGGGAGGGTGTCACAATCCAAACCATGCCAGGCAGACACCAGTGTGAAGTAGTCCACGCTCATCCTCCTTTTTTCTCCTCCTAAAACAATTCTCAAAAGACACAACAATTCAAAAACGTGGCTGTGTGGGCTCGATATTTCTGAGCCTGAGAGAATTTCAGCTTGCTAACCATAGCTGGCTCCTTTCCCAAGGGAAAGCTGTCAGCAGTTTTCTCTTTTCAAAACATCTCTCTCCGTTTCTCAGCACAGGTGAAGCAAACAGTGTTCCCTTTCCCATAACAACTGTTCCCAGGTGTTATTTCCTATTCCTGAACCAATGGAGAGCAGTGTCAGTGCCATGGAGCAATAATAGACCTTTTTACACAGCATGTTCTAAAAGAAACTGCTGGAATTGTAAGTAAAGCCTTCTTTCTCTTCTAACAGCTATATGGAGTCAATCTATTTTGTGTCCTACCATGACATGGCTGAACCTAAGAGAATCACTGAATGATTACGGCTGGAAGTGACTTTAAAGACCTTCTACTTCCAAAACCCCTCCAGGGCAGGGACACCTCCCACTATCCCAGGTTGCTCCAAGCCCTGTCTAGCCTGGCCTTGGACACCTCCAAGGATGAGGAGTCCACAACCTCTCTGGCCAACCTAGGCTTTGGTCTTTTCAGTCCACTTTAAAGAAAGAAGAGAATCAAGTGCTTAAAATGAGTTTTAGGAAACAATTCAGTCAGTCAAACATTCTAGTGCTGATCCTACCCCTAGTCAGCAGGGCAGCTTCTTCCCAGCAAACTCCCAGGAGGTGAGAAAGCTGCAGCAATTGTGGGGAGGAAAAAAAGTCTTCAAATGTTTTGGAGCTTCCACTCCTTTACTGCCCAACCTTGTGAGCTCACACCAACCCCAGTCAGCTCACAACACATTTCTTCCCACTGATGTACAAATCCTGGGGTTTTCAACCCAAAGGCACCCTGTCCTTGCTACCTGTTGCTCCCTGTCACAGCTGGAAGTTCCCCCATCCCTAGGGCTGTGCCACCGAGCACAAATGGCTCTTCAAAAGAACTTCCCTACCCCATAAAAGAAGCCAAAAGGTTGACCTTGAAGGATGTGACAGCCTGTGTGTTATTTTAAGGGTTCTGTGCAAATTTAAGGGGTTTTAAGGGTTCTGTGCAAATCCAAGTGTTATTTTAAGGGTTCTGTGCAAATCCAAGTGTGTTATTTTAAGGGTTCTGTGCAAATTTAAGGGGGCAGCCAAGCCAAATGCAGCCATCTCCTCTCTCCATCCTCAAGTATCTCACTAAACTCTTCAAGTCCATCTGAGTGATTATTACTGGGTTATGAGAAGCCAGGCTTACTCTGTGTAGTAACTGATCTCTTCCAACAAGGCAGCAAAAGGATGTATATTAAGGACAACAAGTTTGAAAAAGGAGGGGGAAAAAAGCCACCTGACAATCCAGGCTTCCCAAAGCCTCACCAAGCACCGCTGCTTTGCCATCAGCCTCTTCCCCCTGCTGACACAAGCTGGAAAGGAGGAAGAAAAGCAGCTGCCAAGAGCTCCAGCTGTCACAAGGATGCCAGAACCTCATTATTGTGGTATTCAGTGTGTTCAACTTTTTGCTAATGAGAGAGTGAGTGCTGGGACAGCCCCAAAGGGGATGCTCTGGAGGAAAACACTGCACTGCTGCTGCTGGGTTCACCTTGCTGGGAACCCTGCATCCCAACCAGAGGCTGCTGGCTGTTCCTCCACTACAAGGAAAATCAAGTCGAGGAGAAAATCAAGGGGAAAAAAGCACAGAAAAGAGGTTTACAGGCTTTTTGGTCATTTTGATGTGAGGAAGGATGTGGGATGATCTAATTGTGGCCTTCCAGTGCTTGAAGGGAGCCTGCAAGAAACATGGAGACTATTTACAAGGGTAATGACTTTACACTGAAAGAGAGGAGCTCTAAACTAGATACTAAGAAGAAATTCTTCTCTGTGTGGGTGGTGAGGCCATGGCAGAGGTTGCCCAGAGAAGCTGTGGCCGTCCCACCCCTGGAGGTGTTCAAGGACAAGCTGGACAGAACCTGGAGCAACCTGGGATAGTGGAAGGTGTCCCTGCCCATGGCAGGGGGGCTGGAATGAGATGATCTTTGAGGTCCTTTCCAACCCAAACTGTTCAGGAATTCTCTGATTTCTGCACTGTAAATAGCAACTTCTTAGTTTACTTTGTGCTCCACTGTTAACTGTGAGCTCTGCATGCAGCATAGTTTGGAGACAAATATTTATAAACTGTCTGAAGCAAGGCAATTTATGGCCAGCTTGGAAAACTGCCCCTGTTTCTACATGAGCGTTTATCACACTGCAGACTGCTCGACAGAGCAGCTTCTCCTGGGTGTTATTTATATGGAATCCTATGGCTCTCTTTTCCTCTCCCATCTGAAACAAGTGTCAGACAGATTGAAAATCCACCTGTGGGCACTGGAGCCAAAATGATTTAACCAGTGCCTGTTTTGGGTAATCCTTTTAATGCCCAGAAAGGCAGGCAGCTCTGCAAGGAGCTGCCCTCACCCACAGCTCACCAATCCTGCAAGGACATGGAGCTCTGAGATGCTCCACTGTTTTTTGGTTCGTATTTCAGCCTAACTGTTTCTGATTTTTCATCTCTTGTACCAGATGAAGGAGAAAAAAAAAATTAAAATAGTTAAAGACTTGAAGAGAAATCACAAGTAACACTGTCGGCAAGTTTTCTATTTTTCAGCCAGCTTTTCTTTAAAAACAGAGGAGTAAACGAACAATTTACATGCCAAAGGATGAAGAATTGATGGCAATACTGATGCAGGCACCACATTATTCAGAACTAAGCACTAACCACATGCCTCAACTAGATAAAAAACCTTCAGCAAGGCCTGAAGAAATTCAGTATTTTTTTTTTATTAGGTAGTTAAAGCCTCCAACTTAGTCACATATTAGCTAAATTACTGAATTAATTTTCTTTCCTGATGAGGTTTTCAAACATCACTAAGAAGAAGGGCCTGCTGTTGGCTGCCTCCAAAGACAACGTGCGAGGGAGGAGTAGGAAGTTCATTCCCACGTGCTCACAGCCAGCAGGGATGGGATGATGCTTCCCTGATGGTCCTTTTCTTCCCCCTCTTTTTCCACCCATTCTTCCCAAAGTGATGTTGCTCTTTTAAACTGCTGTATAGAGAAGGTCAGTTCCAACTGCTCCTGCCAGGTCAGATTTACAGGACGGACCTGCAAACCCCGCCACCCTTCCTGCTCTTCCCCAGGCATTTCCAAAAGGAGTGAAAAAGAGAATTTATCCTATAAACAATTGTTTGTCAGGTTATATATTTGCATAATGAGATATACGTGCCTCCCACTGGAGCTGTGTTTGTTCTTGCAGCAAATCAGTATCTCCACAGATATCTTCCCACTTTGCAGAACAGCTCCTTCATCCTCTGACTCTCAGGCTCTGGAGGATCAGCCTTATAGCCAAATACTCTGATGCTAACCAGGAACTTTATTCCTTTCTATACAGGCAGTGACGCATGTAACCAGCTTAACAAAAATACCTTCCACTTCCTAGGGATGTTTATGTGACTTAATGCATGTGTACCTTCCCCTGGCCTACTGGATGATTTGAAATAATTTAATTCAATTTTGTACCCTCATCTTCATAGTGATTAGGGAACATTCATCCTGTAGAAATGTTCCTTTTTCACTTTACATGGCTCTAATAAAAAAGCCAGACATGACACCTGTGTTAGCACCTTGGCATCACTGCAATTTTAGTAGGAGGTTAATCGTTCTCTGCTTTTCTTAAATTCATCTATCTCCATAATTGATTTACTGCTAGAACATTACAACTACCATAAATCACTTTTTGGACTGTTCAGTGTGATCACATAGCTGCAGTGGAGTGCTATCTCCAAGCACTATGCAGACAGAAGGAAGAACAGCCATTTTCACTTGGGGGAAGGAAGGAACATGAACAAAACCCCAGGTTTACATTTCAAGCTGTCAAGTGAAGTGATACCAGACTGCAGATAAACACACTCCAGTCTCCTCATAGTCCAAAGTGTGCATCTAAAACCCTGCACTTACCCAGATATATTCCATGGCTCTGGAGCAAGCTCGTGATGATGGCATCATACACACAGGTAATAATTTAAGGAGGGTGACAGCAAAAGATTCAAAAGGGAGGGTAATTCAACAGACCTCCTTTGCCATTAGTTCTTCCCATTTATAGCAAGCGCCCCAAGCATGACCTTGTAGAGACTCTTCTGCAGTTAATTACTCATTGAGCCAACTGATGAGTAAGAACCTGTCCTTGGATTCTCCAGGGCTGCTTTGCTCTCGGGTAGCACTTTGTAAATGCATTTAAATTTCCTTTATGAATAGCACACACAGGTGATTCAGGATGTGATTTCAGGGTGTTTATAAGCTCCCAATATTTTAAGGCTAGAGATAGGCAAGAAAAATCACTCTTCTGCCTGGGGAGGGCAAATCTTTTCCCCACTGACAGCTGGAGCCTTCAATCTATTCTCACTCAGACACAACCATAAATCACAGCTTACAGGAAGAGTCCACCAGCATCAGACTGGCTAAACTCATTAAAAAACCTGCAGCAAAGTCCCTGTTGATGAAGCCTTGTAAGAAGTAGAGGACTAATGAAAATATGCTCTCAATAACACGTTTTTGTATTACACTGGAATAAGTGGATAAATTCTCCCTTGAAGCAGATTTACCTTGGCAATTCTCTGAAGACAAAATAAGGAATGCAGTAGAAGCTATGAAGGCAGTAGGATCAAAATCCCACTTCATCAGTAGAGTGAGAAAAAGTTCTTTGTCTACCTTGAGAGAAACTTTTTGTAAGGAAATGTTACAGAATCATAGAACGGTTTGGTTTGGAAGGGACACTAAAGCTCATCCAGTTCCACCCCCTCCCACAGGCAGGGACACCTTCCACTAGACCAGGTTGCTCCAAGGCCCACCCACCCTGGCCTTCAATGCTGGTGACAAAGTCACAGGAAACCTGAGTTTGTACTGCTGGTTGTCCTGGTTGAATGAAAAATTTTCTCTTGAAATATCCAGTTTAAAGAAACAAACACCAGGCACTGGAGCAACACAGCAGAGCACAGAAGGGAAAGGTGCAAAGCAGAACTAAGCCCAAATATAAAAGGCAGTAACATCACAGAGGAATGCTGTGCTTATGGCTGAGATGCCACAGCACTGATTGTTCAACTTGCCTGCTCAAACTCTTCCATGTCCACCTCGCCATCACCGTTCAGATCAAACATCTTAAAGGCGATTTCAAAATTCCTCTGGGGAGCTGGATGAAAAACCCAACAAAACATAGAAACCAGTTAACAAAGAAACAAAAGCTCAATTAAAAAAGGGCACAAGTTCTGAATGACTTTGTCCAAAAGCAATTTTGCCTAGTTCTTTCAATTTTAGTAAGGAAATGTGGCTCTTGGAAACCTCTAGCTACGAGCTTCATGGTGCTCCTTTTACCAAAGGTCTTGACAAGGAGTTGTGAGGAAGAGATATTTCTGGAAGATTTATCCTATTTATATGTGGAAAAAGCTGGAAAGCAAGATGCTATCTGATGTTTCTAATGACAATTAACAGAAAATGATGGAGCAAGAGCTCCAGCCTGTTTCATGCAGTTGAACACCAGTTTAGCCAGAGGACGTTCCTCAGGCGCTGCACTCTGTGCTTCCCATGGGGGAGGAGCAGACCTGGAATCTGGGCAGTTCTCAGCTCTTGCCTCGCTGTACAAATTTAAACAAATCATGAGCACCCTGTCTCAGCCCAGTCATGACACTGGGATAAGGTGTGGGCTGGAGCTCACGAGCTGAGACGCCGCTGTACCTTATTTTTCATCGCATTTAGTCTGTGCTGTCATGGTTTATTTAGTCAGAACTGCAAAAGCATCATTTCCCAGCCAACCACGCTCTCTTCCCTGCATCCCACCATGGAATTTCAGTACACTTCCATTTCGGGCTCTGTAACCCATCACTGTTGGAAGCTACAACACGGCGCCACAATTTTTTCCCAATTTAAGTTAATATGTGAGGATTTATCATGCTCTGCTTACACACCTCCTACAGGATTTGTGGTGTTTGCTGGGATTTCTAGGGAATCCTCTAGGCTATAACTAATGCTAAGGCTGTCATCTTAAATGACCAGTTAAAACTTAGCTCCTTTTTTCATTTCCCACCGAAATCTAATGTAGATCACTGGTGAGGTTCACCCCTCCTTAACCTCATCTGTGCAAGCAACTTTTAATATTTCCTGTGCATGCTCAAAGAGTAATGAGGTTTTGCATCCTCCCTTCTGAGGGAAGGCGCTTCCCAAACAAGAGTGGGGGAGAGGAGACAAAGAAGAATCACTCAGACAAAAGGAAATGAATATGGAATTAACTGAACTGGATTTTGGATGTTAAGTTTCAGCTCCAGCTCAAAACTTTTACATTGTGTTTTCTCCTTGCTGTAATAACAATTAGCACTTTGTGAAGAAAAGATTCAGAGACAGGTTAATGAGAGCCCTTTTCCCAAACGCTTTGTGCCCAAAATAGATGAATAAGGGCATTGGGGCTGATGGCAGGGACAGCCTGTCACTATGCTTGATACACACAGCACACGTGGTCCTGCTGTTATCATCCCTGCATTTCCAATTTCCCCCTGCCAACTGCTCGGGCTTGGAATTCCAGACACCACGTGCAGGAGCAAGGTCTCCTGTGACCACAGCCACCGGCCAGCAGCACGTGGTGGGTCATCCCTCCTTCCACCCACAGCCCTGCTGTGCCTCCACATAGCTCCTGCCTGCTGGGAGGGGGACACCTTCACTCGCTGTCCCTCGTTAACTCAGCGTTAATTGACCTGGGGCAGCCAGTTCCCAGCACCACCTTCATGATCTCTCCAATGATACACTAAATTTAAGGGATTAAGCCTCCTCTGTATCCATCCAGCATCTCCAGTGATTAATTCCCCATTTTCTTGAAGAGCAAAAAGCTTCCGACTACCCCCTTAATATTTCAGTAACACCTGCAATTTTATTCACTTTAATTGCAAGTACTGCATGAAAGTCTGGAGGCAATTTCTTCTTATTAGCCCCAAAATCTAGCACTATGGAAATGGTGTCTCCTCTACGAGGAAGAGAAGGAACAGACAAAACTCTCATCTAGCTGCAAGGTTCTAGAAAAAGAGCAATCAACACATATTTCTTACCCCATTTTCTCTATCAGAGTATAATGATATTTAGTTAAAGATTGAGAAATTTGTTACTCCTTGTGAAAAACTGTCACAGGTTGGGTTTTTTTTCCCCTCATTTTTAAGGAAATATATAATTCCACGTCTCATTTGTGCAGACACATGTTGAACAGAGTAAAATACTCACTTGTCCCTCACAAGGGCCATTTCTCTCCTTTTCCACCTCTAAACATACATTTCCATGAGCAGTGCATCAAAGCCCCAGAGGAGAACAATGCCTCCAAAATTTAAATGAGCAGTTCAGCATCAAAAATCTGCAGGGTCAGTACTTTCTAAAGACAGGGAAGAGTGGCTTTAAATTGGCAAATTCAATTACTTCACTCCTTCAGCTAATAAATGACATGGCTGGTTTCTTCCTTTGATCTATATCCAGCTCCAATTACCTGTAATGACACCTCAATGCAAACAATGTGACCCCGAGCCAGGGGAACCGGAAGGCACCCGAGACAATTAGCTCATCCCACTCCTGCTCAGGAAGGAATGTTCATTAGAGATGTACATCCCTGATGTCCAGGATTGGATTTATGGGGCCTGGGTGAGATGATTTCTGCCTCTCCCCTTGGCTGTGATAATTCTGACCAGGATTTATGTGGGAAGAGTCGCCCCCCAGCAGCCAATCCCACTGTGCCTGCCTTGCCCATTACCTCAGCCTGCACAACCTCCACTCCCCTCCCTCTTCCTGCACTTACATCCTTCAAACTTACAGACTATAAAAGCAGCAGATACCAGATTGCCCAGCTAAACGTAGCCTTTCTCCCCTCTTTTATTTGGCCCCCCGATTTTACCATGCCCAACTGCAGAATCTCTGAATTTCCCCGCTGCCTCCTTAATTAAGAAGCCTCCAAACAAACCCAATATTCCTCCTGCAATGGTTTCCAAAGCCATTTAAAGGACTGTTTGGTTTTCAGATGGCATGATGCCTGTCTTGATAAGGGAAAACCACCCCTGGATTTTCCCCAAGTTTTTCCCCCATTTTTCCCTCTGCAGCATTCCCAGCTCTTTCTGATTGTGTGAGCTGTCTCCTCACCATCCTTTTTGGCAATATTAAAAACTGAAACTTTTTCATTGCAACTGATTTCCCTTGGTCAACAAGGCAGGAACTGGTCAGGGCAACCAACTGCAGTTCCTTTTTTAGCTTTATTTCTATCTTTAGATGTTCAGGAGGATCCTCCAAATCATTAACACAGAAGCAAGGACTGGCTTGGGTTGGAAGGGACCTTAGAAATCACCTATTTCCAATGCCTTCCATTAGGCCAGCATGAGTGGAAACGTGGTACTGAAGCCCACACCACATCAGTGAATTCCTAGCTTGAAGACATAGAAAGATCTGGTTGAAATGATCCTTTAGATCCATAATTCCACCAGCTCTCCATGCCAAGCTGCTTTTTCAACTAACCAGGGATTTAGTGCAAAGGGCAATTAACATTTTTCTTGATTCATTTGTTCCAGTCAAATATTTGAGGACAGAAAGAGAGCAAGTAAAGCAGAAGCCAAACACAGGAATGCTAGAGAGATGGGTGTCCTCCACCAGCAAACAAATAACAAGCAGCAGCACTGACCACATGGCAAAAACCCACTCAGATCCATCAGGGGAAAGCCCCCGGGAAGCTCCGAGGGATGAGATGGGTTGATTAGGCATCTTTAAGCCAATTATGCCATTTTAAACTATTTTCAATTATTCAATGGACCAATTTGCAGCACTCAATTGCTCTTTACAGCCCTGTAAACTCTCAGCAGAAGTAATGCACTCTGAAAGTCATTAAAAGCTCGCTGATGAGAACGGCCACATTTCCTTGGTTTTGTGTTCATCTGGGATCTTCTTTCCCAAAACTCAACATTACACACTTGGAGACACCTCAGCATATCTTTCCCACTGACCTCCAGCAGAGGAACTGCATTTTAAGGAAACAAAAGTCTTAGCACACTTTTGGAGAATATCCATTGCTCCCTTCTCACAGAGCTGGGAATTTCTTTGCCAAAACATGGTGATTTTTTGGTGATGTTACTTAGAGGAAGAAAAACTTCTGGCCACTCATTTGAAAATACTGGAATATCTTGTCTTTTGGTGGGAATTTATACACAAAGCAGCTCATGACTCCCAAGACTTAATAACTCCCCAAGCAACTCCAGTGTGGGAAGAAAGATCAAGAACTCAGCTGGGAAAAATCAGTCATTTGGAGTTAAATACCCTATGGCTGCTTCTTTTCCTTTTATCCTAAAATTAAGAAAAGTAGATGTGCAAAGGCCACAGTACCCTGAAAGGGAATCAATCCCAAATTAACACAGTCCTGAAGCAGAGACAGCTATCCATAGAATACAAATGGCTGAGCCTCAGCTGCAGTAAATAAAGGGAAAACCTATTAAACCTAATGTTGCAGATGTTTTCCTTTCAAATTATTCCACCATTTCAGAAAGTGAATCCAAATCAAACCAAGTTGTTTATTTTTTAAATGTTAATCAACCCCGAAATGTAAGTAACAGGCAGCTAAAAACTGGCAGCTAAAAACTGAGCCCACAGCATAGACACTGAGCCATAATGTCATCAGTTCTAGAGGAAAAATGAGTTATTTCTTCTCACAAAGAGGGATCGGAATTAACTCTGAAATAATGCAAGTGTGTAATCTGGGGATACCAGGGAGAAATTGTTCCCTGGGAGAGTGGTGAGGCCCTGGCACAGGTTACCAGAAAAGCTGTGGCTGCCCCATCCCTGAACCCCCCATCCCATCCAGCAGCCCATCACACCACACAAATCCAAGGGCTGAAGAGACGAACAGAGGAGGACGAGGCGAAGGCTAACAGTCTCCCATGCCCTAATCTGAGGTTTTAAATCTCTTGGGAACATCCCAAACTGCCAATTGTGAAAAATCATTGCCATTTCAGTCCTTCTGTCCTTCAGCATGGCACAAGGGGATGCCAAGCCAGAGAGCTCTCCCTCTGCCAGGAAACAACCAGGCTTGTGTTTGGAAGCTGGGATATTCCTTGGAAGATGCTGCTCAGCTACACCTCGGAAATGCCACACACCAGTGACTGAGCTGGCAGAAAGGTGGGAAGACATCCCTGCTCCAAATACTGAGGGTGAGATGGACCCATGGAGGGTCTTGAAAGACAGAAGAAAAAAATAACATGAAAGGACTACAAACAAAAAAAGTCCTATAAACTCAAAGCAACCTTTTCCTGTGGAAATGAGCCCCAGGGCACAGCAGGATTAAACCACCACAGGTGAGGTAACAGATTTCACTCGTGGCAGGGATGGGGCTGAAGACTTTCCTGTCATCCAGGAATAATTTCTTCAGAACAGTCACAGTCCAAAGGGACCCTGAAGATCCCAGTGTGGGAGAACAAGTCCCTCCATCCCAGGGACATGCACAGAGTTCAATATCTGGCCAGAACATAATTTCCAGAGTTAGATGGAATTTATTCCCTACATACAGGACAGAAAAAAATAACAGAGGTGAATCTATCCTAAGTGCCAGTTACCTGCTCTGATGGGAGAAGGAACTACAGGTCTGCTACGAGAGCCCAAGAGCCCTGGCAAAAGGCTGATTACTGTGGCTTCAGCCAATGTTATTTAACCCTCCTGCCAGGAGAAGTAAATTCAGACACAGCAACAATCTAACTGTGGAAACACCACCAATTTATTCTTTGAATGCCCAGCTCTCTTCAGTACCTGTTAATGAAGGCAGAATTAGTGTGCCTCGACAATGGACCCCATTTTCTGGGAAATTGCAGTCACTGGTGATGCAAAAGCTCTTTTTCTCCTTCCTCCATCTGTTTTGCAAGTCTCAAAGCAAAAACCTCTCTGGTCAGGGAAGCCATGTCTTTGTTTTCCTATGACATTCGAAGGATCCAGGGGAAATTCTATCAGAATTTGCTCATCTTTCTACCTCTGCCTGAAAACACAAGGAGCAGCTGAAGCAACAGAAACCATGGAGTTTCCTCAAGGCCCCTCAGCTCTCATTGCCTTCAACAGAAGGCTGACTTTCTGAGGCAGCTAAAAGCTATTTTATTAGTGGTTTTAAAAATAAATTCTCACAGAAACACAGCAATCGACAAGAACATACAGTGCTGGAGTGAGAGATGGCCCGTAAATAAGATACGGTGACAGACTCATTTTCTGAGCAGTGTGCAAACAGCTGCCTGAGAGCAACATGAAATGAAGCCTCCAGCCCTCTCTCCTCCTCTTGCTCCCCCTTTCACAGGACTCAGCTGCAGGGAGCTTCAGGTCAAGCTGCAAAGACAACTGGAACGAAGAGTTTGGGGAAACACTCCCAAAGGCCTGCTGAGCACAACCACACAGAGCCTCTGGAGCTTCGTGTTTCCCCAAGTTCTCATTGACCAGTTTGGAGTCCAGTGAGCCAAACCAGACCATGGTGGCTCTCTCCCCATCACTCTCCCTCCTGCCTCCCACTCCCAGACCCAATCTCCCACTCCCCTTTTTGATCATCCTCCTTAGTGCTCAATATGCCACCTTCATTTCCCAATATTTATTTGGTTTTATAGATTTGATGTTATCTACAGCTCCACCTTGTCCAGACACTTCCTTAATGTTTGGGTTATTTAAGCAACACAAGGAGAAAACCAATATTGAACTGTCACATTTAAGATTTACTTTCCTCATTCTATTTTATTTGTTTCCTAGGGAAAAGAACGCAGTCAGGAACTACTGCATTCCTGCAAGGCAATGTTCACTATTCAGGGAGTAAACCAGTGGGGTGTAACAGTGAGTTTTCTATTTAGCCACAGGGCAAGGTTTGGTTGGGAGTTTATTTTACAAAAGCAAATGCTTTAAAGATGAAACCCAAACTCTTCCCCTGGGGAACTACTGTTTTAACAAGAGCTTGAGACACTCCTCCATCTTCAGTAATCATTTAGTAAACTCCCCAAATGTCTAAAAGTCAGCCTCAAAATCCTGGAAATTTTTTTCCCCCCCCCCCCCC
>WBMY01007585.1:235094-283198 GCA_013397315.1 Donacobius atricapilla
ACCCCCCCCCCCCTTTTTTTTTTTCTATTTTCCTTTATTGAAAGCTCCCGCCTTGCCCACCCTTCACATGGCTCCTCAAAGCCAGTTCTATCTCCTCATTAATCTAAACCCCCCTGTAATTGTGGACATGCTCAAAAGCCCAAGAACAAGAGGAAAAAAACCACCCCTGCCTTACAGCCTCCAAAACAAGGCTGACTGCTCCTCCAACACAAGGCAGTCCTTTTCTTTTATTCTCACAACAAACCAGTTAAAGCAAAGTAAGAACAATTTCTCTTACTGCTGCCTGTGGAAGCACATGAAATTAATTTTGTGCCCTGTGTACTTGATTAGGGGGTTCACAACCAGCACAACCATAAAAACAAGGGCAAGATTGTTTTGCAAACCACATTCAGTAATGTGACACCAGAGGTTTGAGAGTTCATTGTCATCTGTGCAGGCTCAGATGAAAAGCCCTCATTACACAAGCGAATAACCGAGATCATTTTGGCACAGCCCAGATGAATGTAAGAAAGGAACAGCAAGGGTCTCAAGAACCAGTTCTGAGACTCAGTCAAATAAAAAAAAGCAGATTAAAGTCATAAAACAAATTCCCTGGCTTGAACCAGCTTTATCTCTCTGTTTGTTTTCACAACATGAAGGTCACACACAGGTCTGCCCCCGCCATGTCCATCTGACAACAAACAAGACCTTGAGCATTGCTGCTTCCCAGGAATAGATCCTCAGTAAATGAAGAGCTGCCTTTGGTGTCTCCTGTTACAACATTGCAAGAACATGGGGGAGAATAAAGCACCTGTTGCTGTGACAAAACATCAGTGATTAAGGCAGCTGACTCCCCGAACAGCACTGGGCAGGCAGCAGCAGGCTCTGCAGGTAACTGGGAAGCATCCAGTTTTTTAATTCCACAAATCAGGTCAGCATGGAATAGATACTTACAAGATTAGATGGCCAAGCTTTCTCTTTTTAAATCTGAAAATAAAATGTCTCAAGTTCATTTGGACAGTGGCTTATTCCCCCTTACCCCCCATTTCCTAATGGGGCTGAGAAACTGCCATTGACTTTCCTGTTTATGACACAGCACCTTCCAAGCAGTCAGAGAAGCTCTGCAAATGAGGTCTTGAGCTTGACTTCCACGTGAAGAAAGTCTAGAAATGCCATTTGACATTATCAAAGGCTTCAGTTTCACTGGTTCTTGCCAGCAAAGCAAACTTTTCAGTGCTGGCACTCAGAGTGCAGACGACTTCACTGGAACAGATTAGCAGATCGTGGAAATATCATAAATGCAAGTCAAGTGCAGCAGGGTGAAAAGACAGAAGGTATCTAATGATACTTGTTGAAATGTAAACAGCTTAACTTCTCTCCTCATTGGATTACATCACTCATGAACCCGAGCTCACCCAAGTGAAAATACAGCTGGAAAAGGGAGTTTGGAGAGGTGTGAAACCAGCGAAAAGCTGGAGATCTGTGTTCGTCCAAATCCAAGAATATCACATGAACACAGCTCAAGAACTCATCTCCATTTACAGATCTGAACAGCAGGTCAAGTGACTCATTAAAAAAAAATTTGTCACATTTCAAAATGAGAAATAAATCTTCAGAAGTCATCGATCTGTTTGTCTTTCCGAAGCACTGGAAGCTCAGGCTAAAACAGATGAAGCAACAGCAATTGCTCAGCTCGAGTTGCAGACAATCAAGAAGTCCTTTTAGGGAAATGTATGTCAACAAGCTATTGTTTGTGAACCCTGAAGACTTTAAAAAAAAAAGGAAGTGCAGGGAAAATCCCTGCTGTACTTACTGGAAAGGACCGTGGTGAGGAAGATGTAGTCGGAAAAAGAAATGAGTCCACATTCTCCGAGCGCGTAGAAAATGCTGTCCTCGTCGGCAAACTTCTCCCTCTCCTGGGATAACTTCTGCTCATCCACCCAAGGCACGCCCCAAGGAGAGGACAGAAAGCACCAGATTAAACAGAGAGATGGAAGGCTTGATTTGTATCCTTAGCACCAACAAGCCATTCCATGGACACACACACCCCTACTATCTCCATCCATATCCAGTGGACCTTTTCCAACCTTTGGATCTGTTCAGAAAAGTTCTGCAAAGATCAGTGCTTCCCCATCTCAAATGAGAGATAAGGAATTGCACGGGATTTGTTTGTTGGTTCAGCCCAGCTGAAATACACATAAATAAAACTATAGCCATTTTGCTTAAAGTCTTTGAGATTAGTGGTAAAAACCTCAGACTTTAATACAGGATTCAAAGAGGAAATTGTATTTCACTGGCAGTTTTTTAGTTAGACTCTGCCGTAGAAAGGAGCCAAGAAAGGACTATTTGACATGAATATAAAGTCTGATCAAAGTTATCCAAACCACGAGTGCGTGTGAGCTCACAGGGAGGACCGGGCCTGAAACCAAACTCTATCTCCCTCTTGCTCCAGTTCTTTTCCGTTTATCAACTCACAGTATCTTACTAAGCTAAAAATCCGAGTCCCTTTGATCCGCAGAACCCCAAAGGCTGAAAAGGATCCATAAAACTGTTAGGAATCCACGCTGGTGACCCACTTTAAGGACACAGTAGGAGGCACACACACACACAGAGGAGAATTAAATTAATACAGAGGAGAGTAGGGGTGGGTGAGGTTATTCCATGGAAACCAGGCCATGCAAGCACACGCAGGCACGGTGAAAGCAAGGCTGGATTTAGGAACGGTTTTAGGAAAAACCACCGACAAACACCACCACACGAGGGTCCAGCTACACAACTGTCCCCCACTGTTACCTCTGTCTAGCGGAGATCCCATCATATACAAGATAAAGGAAAGAAAACTGGTTAACCAACAATAAAACAAGCAGGCAAAACATCACATCAAGTTGAACGGTTAGGCTTGCCAAGAGCAAGGAAAGTTGGGAGCAACCAGGTGGTTGCTGCGACTGGAAGCCTACGGAGATATCCCAGCAAGCGTTAGCTCATAGCCTCTCCACTATCTGCAGCTGCTGTCTCTCATCCACCTCAGGTTTTGGGGTTTTTTTTCTATTTTTTGAGACAGAACTCACCATTGTATGTGATTGCAGAGTGGGGATGAGCTCAGCTAATAATTTAGATGAAAATTTAACCTGTATCTGGCTTGGAAACCATAGGAAAAAAGACAAAAATAATCATATAGATCACCAAAAAAACACAGTTTCCAGGGAAAAATAGTTCGGCTCTACTGATCACATAAAATTGTTCCTAGTAACTCTGCCTTTACCTCCCGGAGAGCACCAGGAATTTAATAGGAGGTGAGTCACTACCAGCAGACAACATGCTAATGGCCTTCATTGGATGCAAGGTAACAGCCATTTATGCTTATGGGGCACCAGGCTGAAATATCATTTCCTCAAAAAATGCTTTTGCTTCCATTCCCATCGAGATGGATCCAAAGCAAAAGCTACATCGATGCTGACGTGCAGAACAAACAGCTGGTTTTCCTTTGAACCAGAAACAGGATTTTGGGAAGAAAGCAGCTCGCTGTGACTGCTGCTGGAGGTGTTGCCAGCAGCATCTCACCTGCTGCTGTGATTTATTGCCTCTGATTGCCTCTCTTGGGCAGCATTGATCATAAACTAGCTATTAGCATCTTGCTCGAAGAATCCCATGAAAAAGTTCCAGAAGGTGGTTTATTAATTTTTATGGGTTTCTTTTCTGCACTTAAAATTCATAGTCAGCATCAAACAGCTCAAAATATTCCTCATAAGAGGAAAGCACATCCAGAGACTAACAATAAAAAAGGATATTAAGTTAGTTGGTCTCTGAAATATAGACAGATGGGAGGGAGAAGCATTTACCCATTTGCACCTTACTTTGAGCAAACATAGTAAAAAAAGTTATTTATTTATTTATATTAAAACCAGCATCTACTTGTCACTAACCCAGGGAATACAACTGTAACTACAGTGCTCAGCTGCCTGTAGCTCATGGAAAAGGGAATTTCTCCTACTGATTTTAAGAGAAAATAACTGCCCTGATCAATCAGATTTTCAGGTTCCCAGCAGTAGAATAGAAGCTTAAAAATTTCCCAACTCTCTCGTTAATTTTCCTCTGTCTCAGTGAGAAGCTGTTTGACTGCTTTCCACGAATTTTGTGGGAAGCTCACCCCACTATGGGAAAGGCTCAAAGCACCCTTTTCCCAGGAGTTCTTCCCCACCATGAAACATTATTACGAGGAATTATATATAACATCCAGGAAAAATAATATATAAAAATCCATCAATATGGGCTGTTGTCATTCCTCAAGGTTCAAGGTGATTGACCCAAAGTCAGTCCTCACTAACACCTCAAACCACCCTTTTCCACATCCCACCTTCCTTCCAGCACATTCCCATTCAGCCAGAAAGGTAATGCATAGCATCAGAACACCCAGGGAAAAATCCCTTTCCAAACCTCCACCTTTTAGAGACAAGTCATCTCCACAAATTAATTATCCACACCCTTTTGTATCTGAGCACAAGGTAATTCTCGAAGTGCTCAGTTAGAACAGTCAAAGGTTTTCCACATAACATTTTTTCCATGTTCAGTACACTCCCCAAACCAGAGTAATTGGTTAAGCTCATTCAGCACACCCCAAAAAAACCATTTAAACCCCAGCATTCACGAGTGAGCAAGCCATGGGGAACACTTTACAATTACAATGTATTTTTAAATCAAGCAGTAGATTCATATTTAACAAGCACACAGATGAGCAGACATCCAAATAAACATGTAAAATGAAAAATAAATCCAAATATCTCACTGCTTTTGGCACAAGCATGGCTGTGTAAGTTCAGTGAGAAGCCACCAGTCCAGTTTCAGTGGAACAAAACTTGTGACAGTGTACAGGCAGGTTCTCTTACAGTTCCAGACACTGAGAATATGTCAAAAAACTATCTCAAATTCAAGATACAGAGCTTGGTTTGCCCTTTCTCAGGCTCCAAGCTCAGTTAGCACCAAGATGTGGTTCAACAAATCAATGCAGTGACCAAGCTTCCCCAAACCCACGTGCTAGAGGAAGAAGTCCTGTGCTGCATGCAGGCAACTCCACAGAGTTTTTTTTATGTACAGGCTGGTTGCAAAGCACCCAAAGATACATCACAAACTTCACATATTCCACCCCAAAAGTGATCTACTGGAGCCTCCCCTAGCTTAAGGACATGGTACAGCTTCCAAGTAACAAGGGATTGGTGGAAAAACCCCATGGAATCCTTACATTCCTTGCCCAATACCACCTTTATTTTGGATTTTAAAATTGTTTACCCAGGGCTGAGTGAGGAGTGTAACACGGCAACACTGAATTACACCAAACTGAAAAACAAAGGTGTATTTTTGCACATGGAGGGATGCCTTCTCTGCAGAGGCAGAGATGGACACGGTGCTGGTGCTCCCATTCCTAATGCAAGTCTGGAAAAGCCTGACCAACAAAAGCCCAGCAGCTCCACTTCATCTGGCATTCCAGAAACTACAGCATTTAATTTGGGAAGAACACATTCTTGGGAAATCCCTCAGAGCTGCCTGTCTGGGTTTCCATCTGGAGAAGGAAAGGACATTCTGGGCATGTTTCTTCCTGTAACTTATATTTCAGCACCACATTTGCACTGCCATGAACCAAAGCTTCAGGAATTTATCAGCCCTTTGTGATCATTTATGCCTTTCAAAACAACAATAAAATAAATATCCATGAGAGATAACGGGTATTTCTCAAGAACCAGGAAGCAATTCTGTCAATTAGGAAGGGATTTTTAGACGAAGAATAAACCACCTTTTATTGACAAACTTCATTGTTACTTTATTCCTTTTGAACATAAACACTTTCAAGTGACCAATATTGTGTGAGCAAATACAAACCCATGAGTGTAGAGTGAAGTCACCTGGATGCAAAGCAATTCTCTTTCAGTCCCAACTGACCACCTTCAGTTACAGAAAAGATTAAAATAAGACTTCTATTAATGTATTTCTTTCATGGTTAACGGTAGGCATGTAGGAAAAGAAGTCCTATTTGCGAGCAGGACAGGCGTGGATTATTGCAGCTTTTCCTAAGCGGGCCTGTTGAAAATCCAGGGTTATATATACTAAGGGACTTGGTAACAGACAAGGGAAAACCCTTAAAAAATTCCAGTGCAAACTGGCTTGCTGTTGTAATTAAAAGTGTGAATGCTTCCAACTCTGTCTGCAGCAAAACACTGAACTGAAAAAAGGAGGATTTTAAATTTTGCTCTTTTTTTTAAGGTTTAAACTTTAAAGAGTCAAAGCCGTGTATCTAGAGATTTCAGGCACCTCACTTTAAGAAAACTGAATAAAGACATAAAAAGGCTTTCGGGATCAGATTTAAAAATTGAGTCTTTCAGCCCAAATGTTCAAAAGTCCTTTAAGGAAAAAGAGATAGGGGAGGTCCCTCTGCACCATGAAACACAGACAAAAATGGGACTTGGGGGGAAAATTGAGGAATTTAAGAGTTTTTAAAGTCAGTTCTATAATGTGGATGCAAAATAAGTAATTCTAAATGCACTGTCTGACTTTTTAATACAATTTTTTCTACATCATTAAACAAGAAAAAAGTGTTTGAGGCTGTGATGGAAACAGCACAAGGACCTTTTGAAATTCATAAACCTGTTTGTAGGGAAAGCTCACATTATCTGGAGCCACTAGGAATCATAATTTACTATGAAGTCTGCACACCAACACAGGCAAACACAAACAGGTTCTCCATGGCATGGTGTGGTGGCTGAGTGCTGACCTAGGAAAATGCTTTAAATTTACTGTTGGCAGATAATACTGCATAATTGGCAGATAATACCTTTCAAAAGTATATTTTAATCAAGAGGTTTAAAAACTTTTGATTGGGGGGGGTGGTGTTTGATCTGTGTATGTACAGAGGGGCACAAATACAGAGAGCTGGACATGGGTGAAGTTGTCCTGCAGATTCTCTCACTCTAAATTTGAGCACAGCCAGAGAATGAAAACTTGGGCAGCAATTATTACTGCAGGTGGACTCCTGCGACTGGAAAGAGAAATCTGCATTCCCTCCCTTCCAGCAAGGCTGTAAATATTCCAACCACATTTCAAACAGAGGGCACCTGAAATGCAAGGCCAGCATTCTGTACAACCCAGAAAATCAAGGACACAGACTTTCCCGACCCTCGGCAGGCAGCGGAGCCACTCATGCAAGGGAGAAACCCCTGCAGGAAAAGCAAATAGGAAATGCCTTGGAAAAGGGACAGTCTACACTTGTGCTCCCCTTAGCCCTCTGTAGGGTAATGAAATCACAATTTGCAGGACCACTGGGGCATTTTGCATTGAAATTTAATGGGGAAGATTGAAATTAGGGTCCTGCATGGCCAAGATCAAGCTTCTGAAACGAGCTGAGTTTTGCCACCTTTGAATTCAAATGGCTGTTTAGGTCTCTGATGGAAATTGGGATTCTGCTCTCCCTCATCTCAGCCTGCATTACCACGATGAACTCATTGTGTCGATAACATAATGCTCCTTCTCTCAGGCAGAAATCCCAGGGTGAAAGAACATGAGAAGGAAAACAATAACTCTCTATAAAATGTGATTATAAAACATTGGCTCAGTTGATGAGGTTGGGACTGTACACTTGATACTCATCCACCAAAATCTTGCCAATTCTAAAATTCTCTTTCCCTCTCTCAGTCCTTTTTTTTTCTTCACCTGCTTCTCCCATCCAGATTTTACCTCCTTTTGTAGCCAAGTGAGTTCAAGCATCTCCTAAAACATTCCCTGCCACTCTCTCCATCCATACACCTTCTCCCTACTAATGCCAAGGACAGAGTTCTCAGAGCTTTGTTTTATGTCCCTCAAGCATTAAGCATTAAGCTAACATGAGCAAAACTATCAAAGAAATTAAAGCCAGAAATACCCCAGAATCCATTTTTGATTAAAAGACTGCATAAACCCACTGAGGACTTATTACCAAATTGTTTATTTTTCCCTAATTTTCCCTGTGGATTTCATTAAGGTCACAAAACTACAGGGCAAACTCAAAGTGCTTAGAGTTATTTTCCTCTTTACTTACTAATACTGAATGAACTTCCCTTTGGTTTCTAGTTCTTTTTCCTACAAAACATTTTAAGAACTACAACACTAAATATCTTCTACCTAACATATTCTTTAATACAGTTCACTCTACATAATTCAGTAACTTGAAAAACTCAAGTTTGCAAGTATAACCTTTCCCAAACCTACACATCTTCAAATAGATGACATTTCCCCAAAGCATTTGGCCAGGGAATCAAACTAACTTCGTAGCCTCAAGAGGAAAACACTATTTTCTGACAGAGCCAGCTCTATCACAGTCTCATCAAGCTGCAGAATAAGCCAGAAGCCTCAGAGGACACTGTGAAACCAGGAGGGCAGGGAGACACATCTGAGCTCTGCTCAAAGCAGTTCCCGTTAATAGAGCCAGGTATTAATGGTTACCCTGAGGACTGTTCTCTCCACAAGCCAAACTCAGGTGTTCTGAAATAAATCCTTCAGGCTGAGAACCAAGGAGAGCACTCAGGAGTATTTATTAGAGGAGCAGGGAGAAGAGGTGAGTGTACACTGTCCCTTTCACATGAAAAGTGCGTATTATGAGGTCTGAAGCACAAACTAATCAAAGCACATGCTGTCTGCTTTGTACCTGCCAGAAATCCTGGTGGGAGAGGGAGAGGGTTAGAAAAGGGAAGAAAATGAGGGAATGCTTGGTTACACCAAAAAAACCCACAAACCAGAATTAGAATAAAGACAAGTATCAGAGACATTAGCAGCTGGAAGAAACACCCGCTGGGTACCTGGAAACCAGAACAAAAGAGGACAAAGAACAACCAGAGGATTTTAGTAGGAGCCCTGTGGAAACGAGCAGCAGAATTAGCGATACAAAAAGGTAACAGCAAGTAGAGCTCTGTCAAAGCCAAAATACATCACAAATGTTTGGTGGAGAAGGTAGGAAAGGAAGACATTTGTTCTGTACCTAAAGCAGCAGCCTAGGTGCCCACAGGGATGTTTGTGCACTGTGTTAGAAGCAATTAAGAATTTTCTTTGATTAAATCCAGTTTTATTTAAAAACAAACCAAGAAAAGAATTTGCACAGTTCAGCGTCCACATAGGTCCCAGCAAACAGGGAAACATCAGAACTAACTGAAGCAGACAGGAGGGTCAAGTTTGGGAGGGAGGAGAAAGCCAACTAACAAAGAAACCAAACAATGTGGACAGGGTGTCAGCAAAGCAAGCCAACAAGTTAAAAACCACCTCAGCTCAGCTTTGCTGGTTATCTGCAATAAGCTGCATCTCTGCTTGCTTCCACAACGCCACAGGCAAGGATTTTGTCTCACCACCTCCTTCCACCACTTTGAGGGATGGCAGAGGAATGTTCATCCAGATCAGTGCAAGGTTATTATCCATGTAAGAAGGTGCCTCCTGGCTATTATGCAAATACTACCTGTGCTGACATCAGAAGGTGAAGGCATTTAAAAGTAGGGAATGTGCAGTAGGACAGTGACATTTCCCATGGATGATGGAGCAGAATGGCTGAACACTTCAAATGTCTCCAAGCAAGCCATAACCCACAGCCTCACCAGCTCCAGCTGGGGACACATTCATTTCGAACTCAGTCATAACAGATGCTGGCAAGACCTCACACAGTTGGATTTAGAAGACTCCTCACCTGTTTTCATTGCATTTAACCTGGAGAACACACCAAGTGTCCTCCAAGGGCACCTGCACTTTATGCTGCTCTTTACTGAATTGTGACACTGCTGTTTGGTAAGGGAACATTTAGAGTTGCATCCTTTGCAATTAAGGTTTCAGAGGCACTTAAACCTCCAGGGAGCTTGGAGCTCTGACCCAGTGTTTGGCTCCTGAATGACAGCAGCACTTCAGGCTTGTCTTACTTGCTGGTGTTTGAGTCTACGACAGCTTATCAGACTCTGGTGGGAGCATCATGCTCCAGGCAAAGCCCATCCACAGAGCGAAGGATCCCAGAAATTCCAGCTAATAAATCAAGGCTCCTTTTCTACCCACTTTTTCAAACCTGTGAGCAAGATCCTTCAATCCACTATGAAAGGATGGTCCATCTACCTCTAGTCTTCTCCCTGGGGACCCTTCCCGAGTACTTTTTTTCAAGCTCCTCTGCTCCTGAGGTGCTCTCTAAATCATCTGGAAAGAAATCTGCCTCTGGAGCTGATTCCCAGCAAGTGTTCTTTAATGGACACACACTTTCAGGTCAGGGCAGCTGAAGATACTCATTGCATTGGTCCATGATATGACCCTGCATTATCCAGTGGAAGTGAATTCCAGAGATGTTCTACCGGCCCTTAGGGCACCATTTGAAGTATTTTCCTTGTCCTTCACCTTGCTTGGCATTGCTTTATGGCATCCCCAAACATCTAGAGAAGTAAACATAAATGCTGGCAGGAAATACTTAAGTCATAAATTTAATTAGAGGGTACTGAAAGCCTCTCTAATTACTGCAGGAGGGGAAGCTGTTGCTGGTAGCTCGAAGGCTCTTGCTCTTACTGAGCAGTACAAGGAATTCTCCCCACAGGAGGAAAAAGAGCAAGTCAAGTGTATCCTAATTAAAGTAATAAGCCACCCAGAGTGGGGCTTTTATTTCCTAAATAGGCCAGAGGTCTCTTAAAAGCACTCCAGCTCACCTTCACCTTTCCACTGCTGGGAGCTCAGCTGGGGGACACTGGGGAGCTCCAGTGCTGGCTCACCAGGGTGGTGCCAAGGCTGGATATGCAGCTCACAGTTCAGAGCAATACCATGAACAGCATTGTTTCTTTGAGAGATAAAGCTTGCCAATCATTAATACATAAGCCAAAAAAATCTCATCAATAAACAGGGCACGAAAACAGAAAATTTTAAACAAAATCTGCATGACAACTTATGTAACATTAATGATGCTTATGGCAGATTAGATGTGCTAAGAAATCTCTACTACTTAGTGAGAGCATATTCATCACTAAAATATGAGTTCTTTCTCCTACAGATGGGTTAAAAATGCATTTGCTTTCCCACTGCCAAATGCAAGAGTGAAGAGACAGTGGAAATATAGCAGACAGACCATCATGGTCTGGGCACCTCCACACCACAGCACTCTGAGACTGTTCTCACATCAGGCTCCATATGAAATGTCTGCAAGCTGATTAATACCTTTTTTCTACTCTGAATGAATAGTAATCAATGCCTCTTTCCCCCTACACTGCTGAGCTTGCTTCCCTAGGGCAGAAACCACCAGTCTTGGACAAAAACGGAGCCACAGGTTGCCTCCCTGCACACTCTCAGCCCAAAAGCATGAGCCCGTGCTGGCACGCACATCTGACAAAAGGTTTGTGCTGGCTGAGTGTCTCCAGGGTTTTTGGTCTTGCATGAGTGAAGAAAAAGCATTTAGGCTCAAATTACAGCAGCATTGTTGCCATTAATGAGGCAGTAACATCCACCTCCCTCTCCAGTAACTCCATAAATTATCAGAAGGAAGAAGGAGGGGCAGGAAGAGGGGAAAAAGGTAGATATTATCTTCTCACCGTGGCATTCAGTCACTTGCACGGCAAGTGGCTCAGAAGCCCAACAAAAGCACAATCCAGAGGCACATCACTCCCCTGAATCCTTTGGGAAGACCAGTCCTGATCACCCCACAACGGCCAGTTAGTTGTTTTGATGTCAGTTTTGCCTAAATAAAATGGGTTCTGTGAAAGCAGCAGCTCATACATCACCTCACTAATGCTGCAGCATCCAGATCTCAAACACATACACTGGAAATTCACACAAGATGCTACAAACACTGTCCTGGAATATGTAATTAAAATGCAACTAACTGCACAGACCTTTTAACTGAATCTCCTTCTAAACTACTGCTTGCATGCTATCCTTCCTTGGAACTAAAATCAATCCTCCTTCCCACTCTTCAGCCAGAACCTGGCCTGTGGATTGTCAGTGCTTTTGAGCAGCATAGCTTGCTTATGTCTGACTGTTCACAGACTCCGTTCCCCTTAAAAAAGGAGAAGTTTCCAGTGACCAGGCCTATTTTTGAGTACAATTCCCACTACCTCTGTGTAACATCCATAAGGATGCTTAGGGGAACAGTGATGACCCTTTCACCCTTCTGCCTGAGCTCAGCAGCTCCTTCAGCACACAAAGGCAAATCCCCTCCAGGTAGAGGCTGCTTTGATTGTCCAAGAGGAATGTGTGGCTGGAACCAGGCAGGAAGAGACGTAAAAGGGTTTTATCACTATGCAAGTGAAACTCAGCATGTGTGAGGTCAGCTCTGCTGTGCACGGCTGAGTAAAAGCAGTGTTATTTTTTTAACCTGCAAGCAACAAAATGAGAACAAGTTGCTGTTAGATCAATCTACTGTCAGCTTCCTTCATTACCAAGGGAGAGCCAAGGCCAGCTCATTTTACCCTCTCCTCAAATTATCCTCTCAGCTGGACATTATCACTGCCCCAATAGCCACAGCCAGATGTAGCCAGTCCCAAGCCAAGCAAACAAGAACCTCTATTTCTTCATTTTCAGAGTACACTGCTTCTAGGGTGTTATTAGGCTGTGGAAAATCTAGGTCCCAGGAGAAGATAATAACAAAGCAAAGTCCATTGCAGTCCCCTAAATCTGCTGCCTCACTTTCAGGCAATCAAACCACAGCACGGAGACATCCAAGTGCAGCAGCAATATCTGTAAGTTATATAAAAAGCTATTTCAGTCTACTACAGGTCAGACCCCCCGGTGTTGAGGGGCAAAGGAGCAGAAAGTTGAGTTCAAAGGATTTGCCTTTGGATCTTTTATCCAGTGTGCTGGGAATCACCTGCAGAGTGCTCGGGAACAGAGGAGGGATTAGCAAAAATAGTGTGGGATTCAGCACTTCTTCCCTACAAACAAATCTTGTTTATGTAAAGCCTAAGGGATGAGGGTGATAGCTTGACAAGACAAAATGATGAAAGTGAGCGAATGCAAAACAGACTGTCATGAAACCAGAGGGAGAAACACTGGGTATTTTGCAAAGAATATACGTCCTTCCTTTGGCTGGGTTGTTTTTTTTAACCACAAAAAGCAGACATCACGTTTGTGGCAGGGGGGAAAAGAAAACAGGTGTTCACGACACGCTTTGGAGCTTTATGTATCAAAACTAACTGCCAAAATCCACCTCCCTGTTGTCTGTTTTCCAGCAAAGCCCTGCTCTGCTGCCTGGGTAACCAGCACACTCGTCCAGGGCTCATGACAGAGACCCCAGGAATTTGATCATCTTGTTGTTACCTGTCCCTGCTAAACACAAACCAGGGAATTGCACATGTTCAGCCCACATTGTGTTTACATCAAGCTTTAAATTCCCTTTTGCTCCCCCAGTGTTGAGGCTTTCTGGAAATGCCTGACACTGTGTCAGGTGCACCCTGCAGCAATAGGGGATAAAATGCTATGTCCCTTTGAATGCTTTATTTTCAGATGGTGAAAATGCTGCTAAAAGCTGGAGGACCGTTATGTGCCACTGGTGATTTGATGGAAAATTAACCAACCTGCAGTTATCTGCATCAAGGAGTCCATCTGAGCTGCCAGGCCTGGGGCAGAGCTGCCTTTGCCACCTCAGTGGGATTTACAGTGTGGGTAATAATCAGGTCTGTGATATCCCTAATAACAAGTGGGATGCTACAAGGCTCCACTTTCACAGGGAGACAAAACTAGATCAGAATTTGCTCAAGATTTTACCAACACCTCTCATGACAGCACAAACACCCAGAAGAGTTGTGCAGTGCTGCAGGAAGAACCTGGGGTTCAAAAGGGGAACAGAGAAAGGCTGTTTGATGGGGGAAAAAAAATTAAAAAAACAAGAGCACAGAAAAAAAGAACAGAAGAAGAACAAGAACATCTATTTCCTTAGGGAATCGGGAGATGAGACTGGAAGGGAAAGGTCCAGTGAGTTTCCCTGAAATGGTTTCACTTGTGGGGGCTCTCACACAGAAAGAAAGAAGCAGCAAAGAAATGTGATTACAACCCATGATTTCCCAGCCCACCAGAATATAGGAAGTAGAAATGTTTTGTCTGTAAACATTAAAAAAAGGTCTCTTTATAGAAACAATCTTTCTGTCATTACAGAAAAAGCACTGCAATGCTACTGAAAAACAAAATGCTCAGAAGAGAACACTTCACACACCTCATTTAACTTACACCCTCACACAGGTAATAACTGAAGGATTCTAGGTCAAAAAAGCCATTAAATAAAATACATTTAATAGTCTAATGTGCTCACCTTCCCATCGTAGCGTTTCACTATGAACTGGTCCAGACCCAGGTCTGCAAGAGAAAAAAAATACTTACAGAAAAGAAAGCTTTTATGGCGTAAAATAAATATTCCTTGTGTTTTCTGTTTGAGAGGACTGGAAAGTAAAATGCACAGTCTGAGTAACGTGTAGAAAACATAAGGAGAGGAGGAAAATTTTATTTGGTTTTGTACATTTTGTACCTTGTACTTTGAACACCAGAAAACCCAACAAACTCATGGAATCAGAAAAGAAAACCTCATTCCATAGCAGGGCCAGCAACAGCTCAGCAACCAGCATCTCCCAAGAGCCTGGAATACCCTCCCCAATGTAGATCCCTGCACTATTACCAGACAAACATTTCACCTGTGACTTGATGGGTTTAATAACACCTTCTGAATGGCTCACAAATGGGAAAACAAAGAATTGTTCCCATGGTTAATTGGGATATCCCCAAACAAATCCGAAGCCTGTTCATATTTGAGTATAAAATAAATAGATTTTAAAGGAGATAAGCTGTACATGCATTTGTAAGAAGTGGAGTTCTTTAGCAGGATGGGAGAACGGCAGGAAGAGGGATTGTTTATACCAATAAAGTCTCTGATACCTTCACAAAATGCTTATTTATGTTGAAGAGGGGAAAAGGATATCCCAGCCTGAGCTAAGGCACAAAGCTCTTATCTAACCCACAATGCCCAGCAGGCTGCATCTAACCCCAGTGACTGCACATATAAGCAAGATGACAAAAAAAATTCAGGAAGATTAATTATCTGAGCTTTGCAATCCAAAGTCAGGGAGATGCATCCTGTGAAGAGATTAAGCAGAATGCAAGCCCAACATTTCCAGTAAAACTCAGGAGAGTACAGGCTGATTTGTGGTGCTCTGAGAAATAAAACCTTCCAGAGAGCGACGTCCCGTGCATTTTCTGCCACTGTTTATGGTAATTAGCACATTCTCATTTCAATTTAAATTAGAAAATAAGATGGAAAAACCAAAATAAAGCCTTCCCCGTGCCTGCTGCGTCACCTGCTTTTGAAAGAAGATAATGAAGCCCTTCCTGTCTACTGGAAGGTCTCATGGTACTGTGCAGAAAATGGAATTATTCATTGCTGCAGGGTGACCTCCTTGCCCTTTGTGACCCAAAGCAGCTACAACTCCTCTGCCACTAATTTCAAAGGTCAAGGCAATTGTCGCCAGGCTTTCTACACTTGTGCAAATTCCAGCCAGAAAGCACCTTCTCAATATTTCATGGGCCTGATAACAATGCAAACTGCATATTCCTACACATTTTCAGACTTTAATCTTCTGAATTTTGTCCTCCTCCAAGCTGTGGGTATAAATGCAATAAATATTGGTTCATTTAGAGGTAGGATTTGTCTGATAAATGTAATTATTTTACTACAGACACTTTGTGTCACCAGCTGGAGGGTAACTTAAGCAGAGCTTATGTCCATGTGTTATAATTAAGTCATTTCTCAGGAACACCTCCTTTTCCCATGCCAGGAAATGCTGCTGAAAGACAGATCCCTGACAGCCTGACATTATATGTGTACTCATGGAAAGCCAACAAAAGGACATGGGTTAAAAATAGCAAGTGAAAGTATGTCTTAATGGCACCCCATGCAACAGGACACTGGGAAAGCAAACAGGTTTCAATAGAGAGCCAAACTGAATGGATGATTGTGTAGAGAACAGCAGGAGAAGATGAGCTGATAACTGTCATTTTATACATATAAATACCATATAGCTCTAAATAATTATAATAAATATTCATGTACTAAATAAATATGGAAATATTGGCTCCTGGGCTGTGGTGCGGGCACAGCCCCACGGCAGGGCCCGTCCCCTGGGCTGGCCCTGCTGAGGGACCCCGAGGGCTGTGTCCAGTTCTGGGCCCCCGTCCAGGCAGGACTTTGAGGGGCTGGAGCGTGTCCAGGGCAGGGCAGGGAGCTGGGGAAGGGGCTGGAGCCCCAGGAGCGGCTGAGGGAGCTGAGAAAGGGGCTCAGCCCGGAGAAAAGGAGGCTCAGGGGGGACCTGGTGGCTCTGCACAACTCCCTGCCAGGAGGGGACAGCCAGGGGGGGTCGGGCTCTGCTCCCAGGGAACAGGGACAGGACAAGGGCAAACGGCCTCAAGCTGGGCCAGGGGAGGTTTAGATTGGATATCAGGTTTAGATTGAATATTATTATATTAGGAAAAATTCCTTCACCACAAGAGTGGTCAAGCAGTGGCACAGGCTGCCCGGGACAGCGGTGATGTTGCCACCCCTGGAGGGATTTAAAAGCCAGGCAGATGTGGAACTTGGGGACATAGTTTAGTCTTGGCAGTGCTGGGCCAATGGTCAATCTCAATCTTAACATCTTTTCCAGCCCAGATGATTCCACAACTGTACTGCACACACAAGCATGTTGGTTTCCACCAGTGTTTTATATGGTCAGCCTCCCAGCCATGCACAACATCCCCTTTCCTCTGCTGCATTCATTAAATTCCTCTGTGAAACTCCCCTTACATAGGTCCTGAAAGAAGAAACCAATTCAAAAGCTGAAAAGGATTTATGTTCAATGCATACACTTTTAGTCTATACATTTTCCTTTACCCAGTATAGTTTTATTTTCTTTAAGGACACAGCTGCCTGTTTTTCCAAGCCTTTAGACCTGACAAAAGGAAACCAACAAAGAGGGTCTGTTGCCTGATGTCTTTCTTTAAATTACATAAAAAACCCCAAGAAGCCTTTCCTCCAGGTTGTTGCAATAGGAATTCAGTATTTGTGTAGGCTGGCGAGCCAATGGGAACACTGCATGGATGAGGACAATCACAGCTGAACAAGGGAAGGGAAGAATGTCAACTATTACCTCTTTGTCAAAAGGCAGAGTGTGATGTTAAAGCCACCACAGGATTGTCTCTAAGTGCCAGGCTCCCAAGACAAACAGCCCCTGGCTGGGCTATTGCTACCAAGCTGCAGGTACACAGGCTAATGCACATGTTGAACCAGGAAAAAAGAGTTTTTCCACCTTTCACTGAGGAGCAGAGCCTGAAAAAAGAATTCTCCCAGAAGTGGTTGAAAGGATTTCCTCAAGAGAGGCAGCAATGAAATCCAGGAGTCATTTCAGGAGGATACCTGGCCACTTCAAGCTTTCCTGGGACACATGCCATGGCCACTCTGGATTGCAGTGATCACTCAGAGCTTCACTCCTCGTTTCCATTGAGCAAACCCAGAGTTTCCACCATGACCAGCCCCAGAATACACTAATATTTACCTGAGACCCTGCACACCACCTCACCTTACCCTACACATCTCTTCTGCTCCTGCAGCCAAGGGCTCTGTACCAGCCACACACTGCCAGCAGCATTTCAGTGACCTGCAATGATTTCCAAATCAGCTTCCCTGGAATGTTTAACTGCCACTGTTTATTACTCCTACAAATTCTGATGCCACCTATTAGGGGCCCCAAATAAACAGCAGCACTGCCACAGAGTATCTAAGCACATAGCACCACTAGAAATGTTATTTCAGACTACACTGACACCATTTGCTCACCCATACCAGTGATCCAGACTACCGCTTTTATTCATGTGATGGTACTTTCATGGCACTCTAAAAAATAAAACTGATTCAATATAAAGCAAAAATTACTTAGCACTCACTGCCTGCCACAATGGGGAAAGAACAGTGTTCAATAGCAGAACTGTACTCCCTGCATTTACTTCTCTCATTTTGGGCTGGGGAGGATGTTTTCATGGAGAAGGAATGAATTATGTAAAGGAAAAAACACAGAATAACTTGTTCTTACTCTTGTTCAGCAATAGCCAAATCTAAAATCAAATGCTTATTATATTCCTATTGATTAACAAAAACATACTTTCCATGGATTTTCTCAAAGCCAGCTAATTGCAACACTTGATAAATACGCAGACAATTACTAAGCTCTTCATGTTATCTTGTAAAAATAAATCCACAGGCAGTAGGTTATAGACTGCAGTTCTAAAAAAACATTTTAAAAAAGAGCTTCCAGGAGAAGGACAATTATATTATGCCAAGAACACAGTTGAGATCAATTAGAAGCCACTATGATTTCCTCTGGGATACCAAGCTTCTCACTGCTGGAAAAACCTTTTCAATTCCTCCCAGTCTTGATATCCTTGTCAGATTTTTCACATTATTTGAGTAACATTCACTCATGGTCTGCTTTTTTCCCCCATTGCTTAATATATAACATAGACTCTTTTTGTCAGCAGATGAATAAAAGGGCTAATTATGAAGACTGAAGAGCCTGCTAACTGTGCTTGCCACATTATGGCAGGAGAAAATGCTGGTGCAAGCTTTCCCCCCCAGAGCTGTAATCCAGCTACTGATTGTTGTATTCAGAGTATTTCCCCTCTGAATCTAAAATGTAATCTGCAAGCAAACAATGAGCTGCCCAAGATTTCTCAGGGGACAACAGCCTCGGGCACGGGTTCAAGTCCAGGACTGTTTTGCTCCAGGAAGGAAGGATGAAGGGACTTGGTTCTCATCTATCTCCTCCTGCTCCAACAAGCCACTCAAGTCTCCCTGTGAGACATGCACTCCTAGCACACCTGGTCAGCCACACCAACCTGGCACCTGCATGGGAAGCCCTCCTTTAAGTGACTTTCAGCACATAAGTCTACATGTAATTGCAGCTCTTGCTCCTCCTTGGCTCTTTTCCTGGGGTCTCATGTCAGGCATGACAAGCTCAAAGGTGATTCTTGCTCAGGCATTATGTATTTCCCAGAAAAAGACCCCACCTCGTTCAGGAGTTACCTCTCACTCACATCCTTCCTCTGAAGAGCTCTTCAGCAGATGTACAGGGGAAGAATAGAGTGAATTCCCAGAAGGACTGGAACCCCAGAATCTCTGGTTTCCTTCTAGGTCTTAAATATCACTGCTGAGCCCTTTTGTGCAACTTTAGGGACCTGTACCCACAGGGAGGTCTCTCCTCTTCATTACATGAGTGCTTGTCTCAGCTTCTGGCTGCTGGTTATACAAGAGATCAGAGCTCCATATTCCATAAAATTTCATCAAAATGACAAATAATCACTCATGCACTGTACAGAGGCCAGCTTGTGCTCAGCTCCTCATGCAGTTCAGATATGGAAAACCAACCATTCCTAACAGGAGAAGCAAGCTGTACCCTCTGATGCAGCCCCCAGGAACCAGCTCTGTCCTTCACAGCTCCTCTCCTCTCTCACCATCCCATGCACAGAGCCTGCAGGGTCACACTGCTGCTCCTGCCTGGCCTCAGCAGCATCTCTGGGGTCTCTTGCACTCAAACAAAAAACCAAGCCAACGAAAAAACCTTCCAAGAGTTCAGATATTTGAGTTGCTGCTCATTATGGGGTGAAACTTGAAATGCATCTTTCCTATGGCAGGAGTCCAGGATAACCAGCAAGGTTAATACAGATATGGAAGAGCAGGATTGGTTTGGGAAGAACCTGCCATCACTACAGCATGCTGGGATGAGAGGTAAGAAGTACTTTTAACTTCTTGCAGTCCTTATTGCAAAGGCCAGAGGAAAACTGATACTGGCTGAGCATAACACAGCTCCTTCTTAGTCCAGGATGCTCCATCACTTTCTTCAGGAAAACAATCAGTGCAGAATGGACCCAGAGAAACTTGGGGAAATGGAGGGAACCCTTGCACTTCCCACCAGAGACAAAGTATTTTCAGCTGGTTTGGGACTGGGGTTCCAAGGAAGCACCAGGCAGGAAACAGCCATCCCTTCCCATCCACTCTTGGAGCAAACTTACCTCTCAGGTATGAGAGGACGTGGGAGAAAAAAAATAATAATACAGGACTGCAGGGAACAGAAATCACCACCCACGCTTCTCCCAGCACTTGAACTTTCCAGACAGCACAGACAGAAATTATTTTTTTAAAGCAGCTTTCAAGTTTAATGCCATTCTTTGGCTTCTTCTGACAAACCATTGCAAGCTCAGTAAGCTCGTGTCATTCCTTAAGCACAGCTTGCCTACTTGGGAGTGCTGTGGCAGGAAGTTTGACTGAACCAGAGAAAGCAATCTACAGGAGCTGAGGAATTGGCATTCATTTTCCCTAAGCTAGCAAAACGCAGGCTAGAATTAAGCTGACACTTCATTGACAATAAATCAAAGTTTCCCCTACGTAATCCATAAAAATGAATCAGGCACACGATACCTTCACAGTAGATGAGCAGTTTAAAAATAAATACAACAGGGACTCAGCTACTTCATTACTCCAGATCACTTATATTCCACAGTGTTTTCTCTCCATAAAACAGCAGAGGCATTTACAAGAAGTTACTCCCTGAAATTACGAGCAGCAGCTTGAGCACACTGAAGGATCCCCTCGAAGAGGCTTCCCAGCAGCACACCAGGCTGCACCACAGCCCCAAGGAATGCCGTGGGTTGAAGGCAGGATGCTCCAGTCCCAGTGGAGGGCACACGCAAGTCGTGACTGAGGAAGAAAGCAGCCCCAGCATTTCCCAATTAAGCTGTAACCTAAATTATCCTATGAGTCAAAAGCACCGGCAGGGTGTGAAGTACAGAACTCATCTGGCCAGCAGGTAGCACTCTTTGTTTTCAATTTCTGGTCTGAAAACCAGACCTATCTTCCTTTTATTTTTTACTACCAGCTTTAAAAACATTTGAGAACAAGGTTATGGCTGGTTTGACTTTATTGTAGCAATAAGTGTTTTACTCTTCTACTGTTCATTATGTATTAAAAAACCCCATTTACCGTGAATGTGATGATGTGCACAGCTGATAGGGAACAACCACCCCGGACCATCTCCATCTAGAAGCAAATTCACAACAGGAAGAGTCCTGCAGACAGATTTTTCAACTCAACAAAATCCAAGATGCCTACCCTGCTTGCTCTGCCTGCTGACAGGCAGCCCAAGGCTCAGCTTCCATCCCATTCCACTTGCCAAGGGCACTCAAGACCACTTTCTTCCCTTACAAGCTGCTGTGTGGCAGCACTTGCAGGCACCACAGCTTCATGGGGCCATTTCAACAGCCAGAAAAACAATAGGAATACAGTGGGAAGTGAGTGGCTATGCCTGATGAGTTATTTCCCATTAGTCACCTCTGCTTGTCTCTGAGCAAGGTGTTTGCTGAGCATTCCTCCACCTATTTGCTGCACACGCCCTAAAATGCACCAAGCATGTGGAAGAAGTAAAAGAACAATCAGATGTGTTGAAATGAAACACAGGATGTTTTTAGTTTTTTAAAGCTTCCAGACAGGTGCTACTGCTTTTCCAAGTACCAGTTCAAGAAGTCTGAGACAGACAAGATGGTAACCTAGAGCCATTAATTCACATGGAAACTACAGCTATTTCCAGGGTTTGGTGGAAACCTAAATATCAATTCACCTACATGCTTTAAACACTAATGCCAGGATTATTTTTTCTTACCTCCTGCACCCACTTCATATTGTTATTTTCTAAGCACAAGGGTACACAGTATTTATTTAGCAGCTGTCATCTAAGATATCAAAACAGTTTCCCAATTTGGACATAAATCCCACACTCAAAAAGTTCAAATTCAGGGGCTGAAGTTCTTCATTAATGTTTGCAGAGACAAGGGAAGTTTTAATTTGACAAAAGCCTGTTTCATTCTTTGAGATACAATGTGGGAGACCAAGAAACAATCTCTCATGTCTCACCCCAGACGTGAATCTCTAAAATGGAACACAGACAAAAGCCTCCTGCTGTCCCACCAGCACCAAATATTCAGGACACAGCTTTCCACACAAGAGCAAGGTGTCTCTCTCCCACTTTTTGATTGCCAAACCCCTCCAGGTACCACAAGTGATGTGTTTGTCTGCAACCCACAGGGAACTGGAAGATGGCAGAGGCGAGCCCTGCCACCAGCATCACATGGGGCTGCCTCAATCCCTTTAGAATCATTTAGGTTGGAAAAGAACTCAGATCATTGACTCCAACCTTTATTGCTGATGTTTTCCTTGCCAAAGCAACCTCCTTTAGTAGGTTTAGGAAGTGTTTCAGTTAATCTTTCCCTATTAAATATAGGAGGAAAGGCATCCCATCTGCTCTTCAGGGGCTCACACCAGCCAGATCTGCTACACTTCAACAGCATTTTGGGAAACCTGAAAGGGCTCAGGCTAATTTTGGGAGCAGGAGAGCTTCAGGAGATGCCTCCTAGCCCTGGCAAGCAGAGCTGGGAAGTTTAAAGACCAGCTGAGCAGAGAGTGGGGAGTATCAGTTCCCCTGGTCACCACCCACACAGCACTCACTCTCAGGCTGTTTCTCGTTGGGGGTGATGGATCTCACGAAGTCCTGCGGGGTCATGAAAACCTCGGACTCGCCGTGCTCGTTGATGACCTTCAGCGTGGCAAAGTATCTGAAGATTTTGTCTGGCGTGGAGTAGGCTCTGATCCTGTTCTCATATTCCATCACCTGGAAATGAAATTGAGCCAGCATTAGATGTGCACTGCTCCTGCCCCACACTGACTCCTAGTTCTCAAGATTTGCCACAGGACAAGTCCCATGCAGCAACACAACCCTTGACTCTTTTGACATTATTCCTTTCAAAAACCCTTTGAACACCCAGGAAAGCCAGACTATCAGCTGCTGATGTCCCAGGATTAAGAACAAACACTAAAAATCATTACTATTAATGAGTTCAGACTCTTCATGGTGGCAGAGGAAAAAAATTGACAAATCCCTGCAGGTGCTTTAAAAACATGAGCGTAAGAAAGCGCACTGGCGTCACATTTGTGAATCTAAAGCAGTCCAACATTTTAACCACAGCATTGAAGGGTTTCATTTGTGATTAATATATGAAGTAAAAGAAAAAAGTCTTGGAGGCTGGGAGAAACCTTTACTTTCAAGCAGAGTCTTGGAAAAAATTACTTGGAGTTGCAGCTGGTTGCTCAGTCACCCAAGTTCATTTTTTCCTCTTTTCTATCACATTGGCAGAATTCCCCAGAAACTCAGTTCTCCCCACCAATCTGCTTCTTCCGAACTCTGCCAGCATTTTTTCCTCGTACCTAGAATCAGTTTTCCTCCAAACAGCTGGAATTAATCACAGACAACAGACAGCTTTTCTAAACAAAATCCCAACACAAGGCCACAAGGGTGGAAAAAGGCACAGACACCTACACTTCATCATGTATCAGCACAGAAAACTTTCCTCCTTACTTCAGCTTTTCATTCCTGCATTATATGCTGTGTTTAACAGTGCATAATGTACTTGAAACCTGCAGCTGGCCAAGAGCCAGAGGAGGAAAAAATCCCCACCGATGATGAGCTGCAAGAGAACAGGCAAGATCAAGGGTAGTGCCAAGGCAGCTGTAGATCATTCCTGGCTTTGGTCCTGCTTCAGCCTTGTCCTTAAATTCCTGAACAACTTCCTCAACCTGATGTTTATCAGACAGAAAACACCCTCTCTAGTTTTTCTTATTTCTAGGATAAAAAAAAAAAAGCTAAATGTTTTGAATCCCCCAAGCCAGGCTTTGGTAAAGCAAAGCCTCTCTCCTCTTTATTTGCCCCAGCTCAGATCTCCAGAAATGCAACCACAGATGACATTACCTAGAGTGGCAATACCTAAAGCCTTCTCCCCACTTGTCTCTGCATCATCACAGCTTTTCCAGAATTCCCATGTCCTTGCATCAACCACTACAGGCAGTTCTCTCCCTCCTGCAGGAGAAAGTTTTTGTCCCTAGGCCCTTTGCACTTCTAATCAACAAACCTAATCCCACTTTTATTGCTTCAGTCCACAAGGTTCTCCACAGCTAAGAGCATTGGAATGAGGACGATTGCTTTATTGCCAAGCTCCAAGTCCCAGTAAAAGATGACACCCACTTTTCCACCTCCTTCTGGCTTTGTCTACTGCTCCCACCTGGCAGGAGGCAGCTCCTTATGCCGAAGTGATCTTTTCTCTTGGGGGTGCAGGCCCATATCTCACTTCTGCCCGACTTGATCTCATGAATAACACCCCACCCAGCTTAATCAGCCAGAAACAGCTCGGTATTTTTACCTTCAAGGAAGACAAATAAACCCAAGGACAGTATGAAACCCCAGACTGGAGCCAAGAGCAGACACAGACCATGACCAGCTCCCTCCATCCATGGCAGCCCTTCAACACAGCCTGCTTTCTAGCTATAAAAATTCATTAACCAAATTTTCCAAGCCTGTGGAAAAATTTCTTGCAAGGCACTATGAAATACCAACCCAGCTGGGCACAACTCAACAACCCCACTGCTGCACCAGAGACAGGAGTCCTGACAGTTCTGCCAGTAAAACCATGTTTCACTTTACCCCACTTGACTTCATATCCTCAATGGCTCTTCCCTCTGCATCCATTTTAAGCCCTTGCTAAGATGTTACTGTCAGGTTTGTTGCTTTCAGCTGCTTTTCTCCTCATGTTCAGAATATTTGGAGTATTACTTCCACAGCAACAACGGCTTACTAACAACATGGGCTCAAAACCACATCTCCTGTCTCAGCTTACAGCACAGAAATGCACGATCTAGACCAAAAAAGTCGACTCTAAACTGCTTTTTAGCATCTCACAGGCTGCCTTCATCACAACTGAAATCTCACTTCTTCCACAAGCTGCCCTACAACTAGGGGAGCAAATGCAGCCACACTTCTTCCCTTTTGCCTGCAGCTGAAGTCACAATTACACCATTCTTGGTAATGAGCTAATCAGCTGGCAAAAACTGACAAATGTTGCAGCCCATCCCTCTGATGGCGAGGCTGGGTGCAACACGAAGCCAGGTCAAGAAGGGAGCAGCCAAGATGCTGCAAATGGGGAAAACCTCACTCATGACTGGCTGCTGAACATCAAGTGGGTGCTAACAGGGCTGGCCTGATCCCCCGACACAGACATGGAGTTAAGAGCCCATGGACTGGGGTGCAGACAACCGTTTGTGAGGGGGTTTTGCACTGCTCCAAAGCAACCTGGATGGAAAATCATGCCAGGCAAGTGTCTCCTCTCCTGACCTCTTACCTTTTCTTAGTACAAACCGGTCCTCGATGCAAGGAAGACCAGTCGAAATTCTCATCCTGCCCCCAGAAATGCAGCCTCACATAATCAGGTAATGTCAGAAAGATGATATGACCCAAGGGGAAAAATCCCTTTTTTGCATTTCTTAGCAGAGCATGTACTGGAGGAGAAAGACAGGCAAGTAATCCCTGTTGCTCTACAAGAGTGGAGGTGCTGTTGAGACTGTCAATGTTTATGCTAAGCCTCAGGTTAAAATTAAAAAAAACTAAATCCTATGCTGACATGAAAATAAAGCTCCAAATTAACATCTCAAGGCACAGAGCATCACTGGGGCCTCCCTCACTATGCAACAGCACATAACAGGGTAAATTAATTAGGACTCATTTTCTTCCCGGGCTTCCTCCTGTGACACACACCCAAATGAAGGCTCAGCACCAGGAACCTCCCGAAGCAAGATACCTGCAGGACCCAAACACTACCAGCACATCTTGATAAGGCAGCCCTACTGCTGCATGCAAACACTTTTAGCAAGTTAATTAACACATCAGCCCGCCCCCATCCTGTATTACAGCTCATTAGCCTTCAAACTATATTGAGGCACTCAAATAATTTTTTTTCTTTTCTGCCCTACATATGCAGGACCCACACACTGCACAGACACCAAGTGCCTGGGAACCATCCACACACAATCCCAACACCTGAGACTGGGTCATGTTTCACCCTCTCACTGGATCACTATTTAAAACAGCAACGTCAAACTTCATTTATTGCTTCACCACTAATCATCACCTTCATTAAAAGGAACATTAGGATAACAAACAAGTGTTAAACACTTCCAATTAGGCTTAATTTTTTCGCAAGGAAAATCCCACACTATTTTCAATTAATTAAGGGAAGAGCTGGGAAGAGTTTTTTACCGTGGGTGGTGGTTTGCTCTGGTTTTCTTAAACACGTACAAGAGTCAAGAATTCCCGAGGCGCTACACAATTAGAGGAGCAGCACATCCTGGGAGCAGCCCTGATTTGGAGTCGGGAGCAGGGGCACACCTTCCCCTGTCATCTGAGCTGGCCACATTCAAACAAACGCAGCTCCCAGGGTGACTCACTGCAGAACTGCTGATCCACGGCTGAGCTCACAGCGGAGCTGCTCGGGCACCTGGGACAATACCTGGCACATCCTGCCTTTAAAGGAGCTTTTGCAACATTGGCATTCAGGCCACACAAGGTACATTCTGTCTCGAGGCTGCAGAGAAAAGGCTTGCCTTGGCACAAAGATGATGAGGGCTGTCTTAAGCAGGGCTGTCCCCAAGGAAATCGCTGCTCCTGAGCTCCTGCTGTCAGAGGAAGGCAGACTGGGATGAGAAGGGATCCAGGCCACACACTATTCCCATCCCTGGGGCACACCTGGCTTGTGTCTTATTTGGAAATCGTGGCCATATTCCTCCCTGCCTCGTTTGGGAAGGCAAGTGCTGGTCAACACAGGCACATCTCTAACATCTGGAACAACAGTCCTTGCCTGTCAAAAACTTCCTCTGGCTTCCCCAGCCAGCAGCCACGTCAGACAAATCAATCTTTACATTCACTGTATTAAAAATAAGAGTGTGGATGGAGGTGGACTGTGGTTTGCTCTTTGCAACCTGCCTCCATCTGCTGACACTGGAAAAAAACCAATAACCTGCTTTTTCTTGAGTGGTACTGGCAAGAGCTGAAGTTGTCAGAGCATCTGACACCCAGCTGCCATGAAAATTAGCAGCTTCCAAGAACCCACATTCCTGGACAACTCTGAATATCTCAGCACAGTATCTTACTACATAATTTCACTAAGCTGCCACCAACATGTCCCAACAGGAGAGAGTCTGGAGCCCCAAATACCACGAATGCACTTGAAATCTCAAGTTGTGTAATCTCTTCTGACCAAGAACCGAAATGATTCAGCAGCTTTAAAGGAAACAGCTTTTAATTTTTCATGAGAAGCTGTTAAGCCACTATATATGACTACCCACAATTTAACAGCTAATGAGATGCAACCTCCAGAATACTGGCTTAGAAATAATTATCAGAAGCAAATCATAACAGAATGAGTGAGGAGTAGATGCTCCTCACAATTCTTTTCCCCTCTTTGGTGCTGCAAAAATATTACATCATCCAATGTAGCCCAATAAAACTGACATCCAGATGGGTTTAAAAAATAAAATTCTGCTGTCTGCCAGCTCCCAGTTACAGAACGCTGTCAGATCAAATTACACATCCTTTAATAACAGTGGTTTCAGATAGTGCCAAACCAGTTGTCAGTTCTGAGGAGCCCAAAGCTCCTGAAACTGCTCAAGAGGGAAGGCAGGTCACAAGCTGACAATAGAGTTTATTACTCAGGTTTTTCTCCTCTTGAAAATGTGTGAAATATCCAAAAGAATCAAGAGAGAGCCAGGACTAACCAAGAAGGGGAACTGAGGCTGTATTTCAACAAGTACATTTGCACAGAATAATTAAATGAAGAATTGAAGTGCACCTTTTGCATAACCCTCCTTTCCACATTCATCCTCTTATTCCTACATCCACTGTGTATATTCACAGGCAAAAGGATGGACTCAGAGACACACATGCTAAATATCCCAGATGGTTTAAAAGCTTTGGCATCAATTCCCTGCTTTGCAGGCACCATCCTAATAGCCATCAGTGCAGGAGCCTTGATTTTCTTGAACATGCAAGTGGAGGTGGGAAAAGAGGTCTCCATTTCAGAGAACCAGTGTACTGTGCTTTCCAAATACACAATTTTCAGCCTACAGAAACTCCTAGCAGCATGGCAAGAAAGCAGGTTCCCAAAACAGTAAGGTCCCTTATTAAACAAAGACAGGCACAGAGCAAGTTTTCCCTCTTGCACGATGCCCAAGTTTGGTACCTTGCGGTCCCTGAACCCAGAACGTTTCTTCTTCTTCCCTTCCTGCGGCGCCTCCTCATGGCCCGAGGCCACTGCCCGCCGGCCCTCGCTGCTGCTGCTCTCCTCTTCCTCCTCCTGCTTCACCTTCTCCCCGGGCTCTGCCCTTGGGCCGTGTCTGACTGAGTCTTCTGCGTAGGCCCTGTACCAGGGGAAAGAAAACGCCCGTTTAGGAAGTGACTGAGGGGTGCTAAGGCTGCCATAAAATGCTCCTGCCAGGACCCAGCTGAGTGCAACACGGGTTGCTGCAAAGCAAAAGCAAAGAAGTGAGCAGTCCCCTTGGAATTCAGTGTGCTTTTCCCCTGTTGCAATCAAACTTCCACCCCACACCAAAACCCAGACTAATGGTCACAGTAAGTTTTCCCAGCCCAAATCACTCCATGAATTATGACACCTTCTCCCAAAAACTAGACATGCAAGAAACACTGGGAGAAGGGCATTTCATACCTCCTTCTAGCACTAAATTCCACCTCTACTTCCCCAGAAGGATATATTAAGTGACAGAAATGTGTTTTACCATCAGCACTGCAGGATTCAGGACGAACAACCTTTTTGTTTCAGCTCAACTGATTTATTTTCAATCCCCAGCAGCTGACAGGCTGTTCCATCCCTTTCTTCCACCAATGACTCTTCTAAACAACGGTGCTGCAAGATTTGTGACAACAAAACCGGGGTTGTTTGTCCTCAAGGTGGAAATAAAACTGTGGCAGAGCACAGGACCCCTTTTCCCTTGCTGATCAAATACAAAGATCTTCAGGCGTCTCTCTTCATAGACCAAGAGTAAACACTTCACTCAGAGTCAGGAGCAACTCGCAGAACTGCAACTGGCAATGGGATGATTAAATAAAAAGCTGGATAAATCCCTAAGCCAAACAATGCTCTGGCCTCCCCATGCTTTACTTGTAAAGCAGTTTAGAATCAGACAGAGCTCAGACCACATTAACATCAGTGAAATTATAATCTCTGAGGATCCGTTAACATGTCACAAGCAACAAAGCCAACGTTTGACAAAATTATTTCTCTTTCTAAAGGACTCAAGCAGCTCAGGGAAACATCCCAGCCTGCCCATAATTTAAGCAAATCTATCTTTACTTTGCATTCCTGGTGATTTATTTTGGACTAATCACAGGGTATGGAGCTTACACACAGGTGCTGCTCCTTGGCAACTTTGCTACTGCCTGGAACTATGAACGTGGTCATTTACAGCTGTGTGAGTTTGTTTTAAAAAGGCTGCCTTGAGAGAAAAACAAAAACAAACCGAGATTTTTGAAGTCTCCCAAGCTCTAAACAAAAGGCTACACATACTTCATCCTACCCGTTTCCTGGAAAACACAGATGTGGTATGTAACATTAATAGAAGAGAGTCTGTGTCTGTCTCCCCAGGAATCACAGAATCATGGAATGGTTTGGGTTGGAAGGAGCCTTAAAGATCCCCTCATTCCAACCCCCTGCCATGGGCAGGGGCACCTTCCACAGCTTGCAGCACATCAGCTTCCAAGCAGGAGAAATGCGAGCAGGCGCTCCATCAATTAATTTAAATGCTACCAAAATGAAAGACAACTCTCTCCTTATCAGCAGCCAATAATTCACTGACAGTTGCAGTACAAGATAGATGGGAATGGGCTAAAGAACTGCAGACATCCACAGTACTGGTGGGAAGAAGTCACTTTATTATTTATAGAATGCTTTGGGTTGGAAGGGATCAGCTCAGGTAGGGGTTCAGAGGTTTCTAGCCCCCAGTGGGACAGAACACAGCTCCAGTACAGGGGTCTGATGTAATAAAATACACAAGTGCTCAGTGAAGAGCAGTATTAATCTTGCCTTTTCACATAAAAATGGAGTTTTACACACTTCCCGTTCTGAAAAGGCCCTGAGTCTCAATTTGCCAATATATATTTGTGAGTCTTACAGCAAAGCACTGTATTTATGACCTCCACTGAACCAAACTTTCAGAGACAGGATCCAAACCTAGGTCTACCCCAAGTATCTTAAGTCAGGCAAATTCTTTCCCCAAAACAGTCTGGCAGTCGATCTCTCTTGGAGCATGAATTCCATGCTGGCACCTGTCCTGAAGCCTTTCCTGAAAGTTTAATCAGCACTGGCACACCCTTCAGGAGCTGTGCATTTGGCTGAAAAATGCAGTTGCCAGCTGAGGCTGCACCAGCAGCACTGACATGGAAAGCCCTTGTGCAGGCAGGACACCCATCTTAAGTAGCCCTGAGGGAATCTCTTGGGAAAAGGGGACAGAAAAGCAATAAGAAATCAATTGCTTATCTCCACAACTAAGCTATTCCATAGGAAACGTGCTGGAGAATAGCTGTATCAGGAGAGATTTGCTCCTGCAATGCTTGACTGACAGCCAGCAGACCAGGGAAAGGATAGATGAAATTGAAAAATCAAACATTTTCAGCACATCCCACACATTCCCTCAATCCATCAGGCTGTCAAGTCAGTTGCTCCAGCGACACAGACGGAGGCTGTTTGAATACAGCCGGCTTTTTCCTCCCTCTGGCTTATCCAGGTAATTAACTCTGCTCCACAGTCAGATCACCATCCCAGCATCCAGGAAAATGAGCTCTGAGGAGAAAGGCAGTTTGTAGGCTGCTTCTCAAGCAACATTTTAACAGCTATTCCTCACCTCCAGGCCACTGGCCAAACTACTCACTGAATAACCACTGAAAGAGCAGCTCTCTGTGTGCACCTTCTCTGTGTATTTTACCACCCTCTGCTGAAATCCTTGGCTTCCAACAACTGCAACTTCCATACTCAGCCCACATAAAAACAGTCTTTCAGTGCATATGTCACAGTACGGCTGGAGAAAAAAAAAAAAAGCCCGTAACTCCAGAAATATCCACCCTGCTGGACTTCCCTCAGCAAGTGAATACTCTCCTCCCCTGTTTGATGAGGCTGACTTTCCAATGGAATTCCTGGGGCTGCAGCTTCTGCACAAAAGGGAAATGAAAATACAAGGCCTCCCTTCACTGTGTGCCAAGACCAGCCAGCAGCCTTTCCCCACAGAGTGTGCCGGCCCTGGACCCTGCATCCTACTGCCATGCTTCAACCACCTGATCTCTTCAGACTTTTTTTCTCTTCAGTGAGCTGAGTGTGAATTAAAGACTATTTCCCACCCACTAAGCAATATCTCCTTTGAATCCTTGGAGAAAGACAACAATCAAGTGTAAGATTAGATTCCTCATCCTCCCCAAAAACACTGAGCTACCAGAGGCCTGCAATGATGAATTCTCACTTGGACAATCATTCTTTAAGGGAGCCAAACACATGCAACCATAGGATATACATGCAGGAAGGATGCTGGAACTCACACTGGGCATTGGCACAACACTTCAAGTTGCAGGTCTTCCAATGAATCACAACCCCTCACTTGAAAGTATTTTTCCTCTTTGAATGACAGAAGCAGAACAGCGTGAAAAAATCCCAAAGCTTTGTGCCAGAGATAACAGTGCTCAGTTATTCTAATCCTGAAGGCAGTAGCAAAGTACTCAGCTATCAGTTGCTGTTCAGTCTCAGAAGGAAATGGAAGAGATCTAACAAGGAGCTGGGCACTCAGGAGTCAGCAAAGATGCTGCCACCAAACCAGAGGCAGGAGGGAGGAATCCTGCCCGACACACGTGTTCCTCCATTGACTAAGAGTTGCCATTCTCCCTGTATGTAAACATCTGGAGTCATCCCAGTGAGGTTTAAAAGCCATTTAAGACTTCAGGGCTTTCATGCTGTAATGCAAAAGCAAGTTTGGACATAACATTCATTAAAAAAAAGGCAACCTCCAGGGATCAGGAGAACTTTTAGCAAGGAGCTCTGTCTTGTCCTCAGCTCAACCATATTCAGCAACAAAATTAGTTACCTGAAACTCTAATAAGGAATTCACCAGAGAGGATGAAGAGCCACAACCCAATTGTTCAGGGTGTTACCACACTCACAGGGCTCTTTACTACTTTGCTTCCCTCCTCAGCTCTCACATACTCAACATTGACATAAATTGGCAAAATGAATTTGTGGCAAGACCTTCACAAAGGCAGTCACCCTAATGACACGTGCTGCGGTGTCCTGACATTACCCCGATATCCTTGTGAGCCATAAATCTGGTATTTCTTAATGTAGGAGATGCTGCTTTCATTTCCAAACAGAGCTCACCACATGGGGTATAGGGCTGTGCCCCCAGGATCTGATCCTTTCTTTCTCCAATGTCCATGGAAAAAAACCCCCAATATTCAGCCAAAAGCCACCAGAGAGAACACAGTGTTCTTTCAAGATGCCACTCACAGACCAATGTGTCTTGAAGTCTTAGGAAAAAATCCTCGGCACAGCAATCCCAAGGACAGTCTCTTGAGTGTGTCACCTCTCACTAAGAATTAAAAAAAACATAGAATCACAAAATGGTTTGGGTTGGAAGGGACCTTAAAGATCAGCTTGTTCCATCCCCTCAACATGTAAACACACATGAGAGCTCTAAAAATAAACTCACATGGATAATACCTACAACTTTTCATCTTTTCTCCCATACATTAGGTTAAGTTGTACCTGACACATCTATAGCTATAAAACAGGTTTCTCCCCTCTTGACTATGATTTATGTGGTTTCCTTTGTTTTACTACAAGAGAGATTTTTAAAGTCTCTGTTTCAGCTGGCATAAGATATTTCCAGCAATTCTCTCATTAAAAATGTATTCTAAGCAAATTACTCTAAAGCCCCCAGGACACTGGAGCAAAAAATCAATGCATTCTTAAACAGAGTTATAGAATCCCAAAACAGTTGGATTTGGAAGGAATCTTAAAGCTCCTCCAGTACCACCCCTGCCTTGGGCAGGGACACCTCCCACTGTCTCAGGCTGCTTCAAGCCCTGTCCAGCCTGGCCTTGGGCACTGCCAGGGATCCAGGGGCAGCCACAGCTGCTCTGGGCACCCTGTGCCAGGGCCTCACACCCTCCCAGGGAACAATTCCTTCCCAATATCCAAACTAATCCTGCCCTCTGGCAGTGGGAAGCCATTCCCTGTGTCCTGTCCCTCCATCCCTTGTCCCCAGTCCCTCTCCAGCTCTCCTAGAGCCCCTTTGGGCACTGGAAAGGGCTCCAAGTTCCCTGTCCCAATCCTTCTCTTCTGCCCTCCCAGCCTGGCTCCAGAGCAGAGGGGCTCCAGCCCTGGGAGCAGCTCTGTGGCCTCCTCTGGACTCTCTTCAACAAGGTCCATGTCTGTCTTATGTTGAGGATCCCAGAGCTGGAGGCAGCAATTTCCAGAGCAGCACAGGTATCTCGTCTTTATTCTTACCACAAATTTACTCACAGAAGGGTAAGAAATGCATCATTAACTAAGTACTTCCAGTCTGTCAGGAAGAGCACTGGTAAGACTCTGCTTACAGAGGTCCCTCTGTGCCCCAAAGGTACCTTTGCTTCCTTATTTCACTCAATATTAGATTGTTTAACCACACTCGGCACCAAAATGCCAATTTAAGTGCTTTCAGATGCCCCCAGATTCAGCCAGGAAGGGTTGTGACATGAAGAACAGATCTGCAGCCATTTCCTAACATTCCAAATGGGTATCAGGAACTAGAGAGTACAAGCTTTACACCAGGATCAGTAACAGAATATTTTGTACAAATGTTAAGCAAGACACTAACTGTGAGGTTTAGTACTTCTCATATATTAGTGCCTCATTTAGAGTAGCCAATGACTGTGCCAAGATTAATTTCAATTAATTCAGTTCATTATGCCAGTGCCCAGATATTTAATTGCTTCTCTTGCCAGCTGGAAATCCTCAGAGTTTAAGTTATTGCTGAGAAAGGGTAAACTTCATTAGTCTTCTGCGCTCAGCTATTTGCACTGCTCAAGTATTCCTCACCACAGGAAAAGTGAGCAGCATGAGCTACTCCTGTTGTGTAGTAATTATGGGGAGATACATTCCCCAAAAGCTGGCAGCAGGACTTCCCAGAGGGCAGGGAAGGCAACAACACTTACCTGCAATGGACCAAAGATCCCACCAACCCACCTCCCATCTTAGGATGACACAATTCAGTCTATCTTGCATCATAGAACCATAGGATTTTTCCATATATATCTTTTCACTCCTTGATTTCTCCTCTACCTTTGTGTGAGCTTCCTTATCCCAGCACTGGCTTCTGCTGCTGCTCACAGCACATGCTACAGAATCCACCTGGAACACACTGGTTTCAGACTGCACCCCACAGTCTCCACTTGAGAATTCCTGTCTTTCTTCACACCATCATCATCTTCTACTTATCTAGCCCAAGAAACTTAAAATTTCCAATTGCTTCTTGATCTGGCCTGTTACATCTTTAATGCCTTAACTGTAAAGAAATATTTACATACTTACCTCTTAGAACTAGTTAGTTATACTTGCTGCTACTTCGTGTACTGACTCAGGACACACCTACGTGAGTAACTGAGGATGTCATTACAAACATTCAGTACTCAACCTACTCTCAAACTCTACTGATCACCTAATTTCCATTTTCAGAAAGACAAAGGAAATTTACATTTCATCCCTTATTTCTTTAAACAAGGCTAAAATGCCCACTTGAAAGTCCATTTGAAAATTCCACAGACATCAGTACGAAGAATTTCCCACATCAAACATATCAGTTTTGTCCCTTGTTTTATTCAGCAGCTTTATGCCAAGTAATTAAATTAATATTGTAAGCTTGGGTGCACTTTTATTATACAGTTGCTGACATTGAAGATTTATTTCATGGCTCAGATAGGAAAGGAATATTTGAAAGTCTGTACAATTCTATTTAGTGCTTTATAAATTTATAAAAGATGAAAGAGACAGAGCAAGGAAAGGCAAACCACGTAATAACAGCAAGTCAGCCTCTCCAGATTGATGAGAGCTGTGTCTCTCCGACTGATTTCTATCAGTGCTCTAAGTTGAGGAAGGTGCCCAAGGGCCTCCAAGGAACAGCAAAGTACACCAAGAGCTAAAAATCCCTCCCTGAAATCCCTCCCTGACCCAGCACTCCACATAGCACAAACACCATCCTCCTGATAAAAGCAACAGCAGCACCTGAAAATTTAGCTGTTTTTAAAAGCAGAGGAACTTGCTGCAGAAGGGAGATATTAACTCCATGTCTCTGGGACAGCTTTGGATAGGACACAATGTCCTACTGACTTTCTGATCATGTTGAGGATAAGGTTTGAAGTGGAAAAACCCCACTTGCTCCCCTGCTGGAAAAGGGGCGTTATCCTGGCCATTCCCTCAGAGGCACTGACTGCATCAGCACAGGTCATTAGCAAAATGCAGCACAAAAAGACACTCTGCTGGATCACAGTGTTCTTCCTCCACTCAGCAACTCCTCTTAGCAGAGAGCCAGGTTTGACAGCTCTAAGGAACTGCCAGAACAATTCCCATCACCTTTCTCCCACTGCATTAAAACCAGAGCCTTCTAGCCACGGGTGAGCAGAAGGCCAGCAACAATCACCTGAGTATGAGAATGAAAAGAACACAGGCTTTCAGCAAATACTTTATTTTTAGACTTTAATTGCAGTCACGTGCTTGAGTGACACCACTGGTGCCACGCTGCTCCCACACAATGGAAGAGAAGGGAGTCCCTGTTTTACTTCAGACGTGGCACAGGCCCAGGGTTCAGTGAGTCACCTCAGGAAAGCCCAAACATCCCCTTTCTCCCCAGTTACAGGAACAAGCTTTGAGCCTCAGAAGCCACGAGGTGTCCTAAGGCTCTGACCCTTAAAATTCACATAAACGTCGTGTGCTGCTACCTTCCCACCAAAAGACAGACTGTCCCCTTCTGCTCCTCTGCTGCACTTTATACATGAAGCAAACACCAAACCACACAAAAAAACAGAGGAGCAAACCCTGCCCAAATGTGCTGTTTCGATCAGAAGCTGTGAAAACGAAGGTTTCTCTCTTTACACCACAAACCATCAGGCAGGGCGGAAACCACATCAAAGAGCCCATATTGAGACAACGCCTGAGCCCCGAGCTCTGCGGCACCCCCGAGCACTCCCAGCAGCAAAGCAGCTCCTCAGGCAATCACCGCGGCCATTCCTCCCATGCAGCAGCAGCGGGACAAAGCTACTCACCGGGGGCAGAAAAGCAAGGAGAGAGCCATACGTTACCTCTGGCACAGGAATCTGGCGCTGGCCGTGGCCGCAGCGGTGCCGAGGAAAGCCGCCGCCAGGAGCCTCCGCCGGGTGCCGGGGCGCTGGGCTGTCCCGTGGTACCGCCGCGACACCAACACCGAGCCCGCCAGCGCCGCGGGCAGGAACCGCAGCCGGAGCATCCTGCGGGCGAGAACGCCGCTTTAGCAAAACACGGAGCTCCCAAAGCAGGGAAGGTTTCACAGAGCAGCTCATGGGTGTTGATTTCCTGTTCTGAGAGAGGCACATCACCTGCCTGAAAATACCTGAGTGTTGTTAGCTGTTGGCACATACCTGGCTGTCGCATCCAGGTGCTTATCAGTGTTATTCCAATTCCTCAGCCTTTCCCCACAACCCTCAAGAGGGAATCTCACCTTCCCACAGGGGCTGTGGACTCCACTTCCCCGCAAATGTTCAAAGCCAGGCTGGATGAGTCTTGGAGCAGCCTGGTGTCCCCGCCCTGCAAGGCGTTGGAACTGGATGATTTTTAAGGTCCCGACCAACCCATTCCATGATTCCATGAATATCTGCAGCCCATCTCTCAATCTCCAAGACATGAAAGATGGCAGGTAGACCTGATCAGCAACTACAGCAGGTAACAGGCATTTGGCCATAACCAAATTCACAGCTGGATTTTAAAAGGCAAATTTAGGCAAATAACAAGCAAACCTATCAAACAAAGCCCAACACAGACATATAAATTTTCCTAAGAAAACCCTACTGTTCTTAAATCCCTTTTCTTAGCTAGCCTGGAGCAAAACATTTATATTCAACTGTAAGCACAGGGCAGGTTTCAAAGTGTCAAAACTTATAAAATACAATTTATACCCCATTACACGCCCAACAGAACAGAGACAAATGAGAAAGCAGAGCTACAAATCTAAACATAATTACAACAGAGAAAGAGCAACCACAGAAACACCACCTCATCACACACCAGCTGCAGGAGGCAAAGCCATTTTGGTGGCTCACAGGATTGAAAGCGAAGGGTAAATGCTGCTTTTGAGAAGAAAATTTGCTGTGTGTTCTTGTGAAATAAAGGCTTTATTTCTAAGGCAAATGCAAGTTTTTCAATCACAAGGTCAGCCTGAAAATTGGGAACAGAATGGTAAAGGAATTCCCTAAAAAACACAGAGCAGAGGAGCAGCAGCCTAATTTTTCCTTTTATTCCCCATTCTTGCCATTCTACTCACATATTCCCAGGCAGTGAATAACCACAGAATACAAAACTAAAGCCACATCTATAGTTTTCTATCTGCTTCTGCAACACAGGATGCCACCACACTGTTCTGCTAAACCATTAACTTCCAGAAACAAGGATCCTGGGACCTGTCTGTGCAAACACCTCCCACGTGTGTGGTGTGTTACGCCTTCAAAGAGCTGGATGCACCAGTGCCACTTGCTGCAGGTCAGGATTCCACAAGAGTGAAGCAGGACAGAGGAACAGGGAGGGAAGACACATCAAATATTCAGCAGATAATTCTGAGGGCTGGAGCTCAGTATCTTTTAAGGCAAGAGGTGGTGGAGAAGCTCCTGAAGACTTAATGGCATGATCAAGTAATGAAAAATCGTTAACAAATCCCTTATCAGTGTTTTTTTTCCTATCAGATTAAGACGTTTTCCCAGTCTTGAGACAAGGGAGGTGGGATGGAGCATGAGAGATGGTGGAAGTGGCAAAGCCACAGGGTGCCTGTCTATCCCCACCCTGGTTTATGGGCAAACACCACAAATTTCAGTGCTCCCAGTGAATCCATCCAAACAGCATCCGTTTGATATTCATCTGTGCTCCTGTTAAAATTGGCATTATGGCTTTGTTTATTCCTTTTCAAATAAACAGGTTTAAAATTCAAGTGTTAATGGAATGCAGCCAGCTAATGGCACTGATTCTCCAATCCTCTCCAGCTCTGAACAAAAATGAGATGGTTATGACAAACAACTCTGATTTCAAATTTAAAATTATTTCCACTCTACACAAACCTGATGTTCCCATTTCGTCTCCAGGGATGAATTTCTGTTCCATATGCAGAGGGAAATCTGCATGTTACTTTCCCCAAGAAGCTATCCTTGCCCTTTCTAGGGTTCCCCATCCTAATTACAGCTTTATATTCCTACCGTGTCCTGGATAAGGGAAGCATTGCCAGCATCATTTAATCAACCAAAATGAAAATTAAGCCCCACAGCATTTACTTGGGAGCTTGAAGAGAATTTTTACAACATTTCTGATTGTTGGCTTTAGTACTGCATAAATGTTTACTCTGCCTGAGCTTTAAGAAATACTAAATTATCTGCTTTGTCCAAGCAATCTCCATCCTTGATTCTGCGGGATGTTTACCCAGTGTTCACTTGGTAGCAACTGCCTGGGAGACCTGAAAGCAGCCAGTTCTCACAACAGTCCCCAAATAAAGAGCATTCTTATCTCAGAGCAATTAAAAAAAAACCCTTTGGAAGCTGAATTGTCCATCTGCAATTTCTACAATCTCTCACAAATTTCTTTTTTTTTTAAATAAAAAGTGCCATGATATTTGGTATATTTGGTTAAAAACTCCAGGCACTGAAGCCAAGATCACTTGAGAAAGCTGATGCTCACTTTTAGAAAGATTAAAAATAAGCATCTTGCTCTGTGCAGCAACAAAAAGCTCCACACCACAGTTTGCAGTAAGGCAAGGAATAAAACTGAGATCAAGTATAAGACTCCCAGCAACTGATGTGATTACAGCTTACAATAAGAAACAATCCCAATTCCTGAATGATTTCCTGTAATAAAAGATTATTTTTTATAGGATACAACAAAGCAGCCCAGAGGGGGAAAAAAACCTAACAAACACTTAAATTTATGTTTGCTTATTTTCATTTTGGAGTTATCATGATGTCCTAGCACTACAGCTACAAGGAATCTGTAGACTGTATTTATGTTTCCAACAGATAAGCCAACCTTACCTCCTATTCTTGCTCAGAACAGCTCTACAGTTACTTTCAGAAGTTGAATTAGTATCTTTGAACAAATGAAATAGTTGGGGCTTTTCTTCCAGAACATAATGACCCATCTACTTTTATTTATGCCACAATTCATAGGTGGGTTTTTTTAAGCAGAAAAGTCAAGGGAGAGACTCAGACCCACAAGGAAAACACCCCACCCATGCCAGGAAAAAACAGGTTCCATTCAAACTGAGACCATCCAGGAAAGGTGAAAAGGAGAAATGCAACATTATTTCAGCAGTTACATCAGTTCTGGCTGGATGTGGGTATTTGGTTTCCCCAAACAATGACCCTCTGTCTGCTAATCTGTTCTCCAAGGAAACTGAAACAAGCTGTCCACCTCTGCCCCCGGCCTCTCCAAAGCCCTAGGTTTTTTTCAGCCCAGATAAGAACTGGAAGATCCCAACTTTTGCATCCTTCTTCAGATACCAAAAGGAGAGAACAAAAAGACTTGCTCCTGTTTTTGCAGCCCCTTAATTAGCCCCCTGATTCCATGCCTGAAAGCACCAAGCAGCTCAGCCTGGGGAAAAGGGACTTCCCACACTTGGGTACCCCCCAGCACTGAACTTTCTGTTGACATTTTGAGGATCCAGAGCAGATAAAACTCTTGAAGCAGCATTTTGATGTCAAAACCAGCCTTGGCAGGACAAGCATGTGAGAGGGACAACAGTAATTCAGTAAGCCAGTGGGTGTTTAATTTTTCATCAGAAAAGGGGTCACAGGCACTTATTTGAACAATTTTACTAGGACATGGTAAGCCCATAATTAGTGCAGAATGTCGATTGTAAATTTAAATATACCGCTATGCAGGAACATCTTCTGAAAAAAAAAAACCTGTATTTAGGAGGCACCATTTAGGCCCAAAAACTCCTGCAGAGACTGGCTGAGATGGAGCCACTAAGAACTCGGAGATTTCTAGAGCTGTGTGTTTATTAGAAAGCTAAGTTTGACATTGCTAGAGCACATCAAGACATCCTGACCCGAGAGATGCTGTAGGAAAATTCCTCACCTGTTCCCATCTCAGCCCCTGCCTGCCAGTTATCCCTCAGCCCTGCCCATTGAAACCAGAGCCAGCAGCAGAAGAGTGAGGGTAACAGCTCCCAGCTCTTCTGTCCCCATCTTCTCAAGAGGATTGGGAAGAGGGGAAGGAAAAATTAAAACGGGGAAAAAAGCACAACAAACCCAATGGAAAGTGAAAGACAATATGCAAGGGAAAGGGTGAAGCAATCAGGAGAGGAGTTTCACCATTAACACTGAGATTCATAAACCAGGAGGAAAGAAAACCTCGCTGCCTGCACCAAAACCAATTATGACTTCTCTTTCCCAGAGCAGCTGCGGCTGCCCCTGGATCCCAGGCAGTGTCCAAGACCAGGCCGGAAGGGGTTTGGAGCACCCTGGGATAGTGGAAAATGTCCCTGCCCACAGCAAGGGGTGGGACTGGATGGGCTTTAAGGTCTTTTCCAACACGAACCATTCTAATATTCCATGAAATTTGTGTAAGAATAACTCCTAAAAGGGTGCCAGGAGTGCATTCCATCTAATGAAGCATCTGGATCCACTCCTTCCCCCATTTCCAAGACAGACCCAACAGCTCCTGTTCTTTTCCCCTCCAAATTTTCAGCTTACCGAGCGCAATTTTGAGATAAAGGATTTCACACCTTACTGAAGTTATTAGCCTAGCAAGACACATAAATCAGTTTTGGGAAAATGAAATCTAGCAGCAAAAGTAATTTCTCCTCAGGTAGGAGATTGGGGCAATATTTGATCACATTAATTTTGCTGGAGAGGAACCACATTTGTTTTGGAGCATGACTCAAATTGATGTAGAGTCTACCAAGTATCAATCAATGCAGAAACCTAAGCCATAGCCCAGCAATTTCTTTTTAGCTGTCATTGCAGTAAAGCTTCACCTCTTCCTAAAATCCTCAGCCCTGGAGATGACCAATCTCCAACTCCAGCTCTGTAACTACACCCAGCCATGGCTGAGCCTCCCCTCGGGGATGATCAGTGATGTCCCTCCCCTCATGAGCTGCTTTATTCTGCAAAATAATTCCACTGATTTTCAGGGCTCTAAGGAGAGAAGATAATGCATTACAAACACATAAGCTTTTAGATTTAGATTTAATAAAGCATTTTTAGAAATTGCAACTGGATTATTTATAAGAATGTAGGACAGTAGCTGGCTTGGGCCTCCCTTGAAAGGGAGACAGGAGTGTTTACATCCTGGGGAAAGACTTTGGTGCCACTAAACTGGCAGAAGAAACTTGGTCAACTCAACAGCAACCCCAAATTTAAGCTGTGAGCTGAGTCGCCAAAGATCTGAGAGTGGATGGATGCAGCCACCACGAAACACAGCTTTGGAGACACAAACGAAAAATGAGCGTACCCAAACAGAGTAAACTGGTCCCATCTGTTGCAGCAGCGCTGAAAAAATAGCACCTCCTGCAAGGATACAACATTTCCTTGCTACTTTAGACTGTCAGACTCCAGCAATGCACTGTAGGTTTCTAAGAGGCAGCTATAAACTTCCACAGAAACAAATGCCAAATGCTGCTTTTTCCTGGTTAAAGCTTTCCCTTCCCTCCTCCACTCAAAATGCAGCACATTCCTTGAGCTTTTCTACCTAGAAAACAATACAATAAACCCCAGCCATGAAAAACTCCCTAGAAACACCTCCATAGATGTCAGAGGTAACTTAGAAGAGCTGTAAAAACACCCACCAAAAAGCTTCTCAGCCCTTATTAAGGATAACAATCCTGCTTCACGAGCTACCTCTACCCTAATCAGGAGGGTGAAATTTTCTTTTTCCAGTTGCTCTTCCCAAATAATCAGGCTGCCTTATGCAAACCAGCCACACGAGCAGGTGCAGCAGAGCACAAGTATTTCCACAGTGATTTGAGGAGCAAAGGATCAGCAGAGAACTGTTGGCAGAGAGGTAGAAAATATAACATGTCTGCCTTTTCCTATAAAAAGTTACAGCCAGCAGGAATGCAACAGCTTAATGGCCTGACTCATTTAATCTGCCTTGCACAATCTGTGTCCACAGGGTGAGATTGCCCTGAGAATTCCTAACCTTTCCACAGAATGGAGAGACGATCCTTGAAACTCCAGCCAAGTCATCCACCTGCATGTAGCTCACAACAAACAAAAAGTATTTTGGAGTAATCAAATTTAAGAAATGTTTATGGCTCATTTGGCTCCAAGAAAACCAGAGTTAACTCCTAATGAATAAACATTAAAAAAAAAAATCTGGAAGAGAAAAATTTAGAACAAAGCAAGAGCCTCTCTAGGCTGACAAGGTGACAGTTCGGCAGGCTTGAGTTATCTGCAGATAAAATTCCAGCTCCAGAAAGAGACAAAGTTTTTTTGAGGGGAGACAGACAGTGGATTGTTTCAAAATTTGATATGGTGAAGTCTGAACTCCTCCGTGACAAAGAGGAAAAAGATTTGTGAACCCCCCAAGAACCTGAATATCACGATGTGGTAATTTCTCCTTGGCTGAAGTTGCCTTTTAAACAGAAACATCAGCCACATCCTCCTGAAGAAAACGCTTCTTCCTGGCCAAAGAGTCATGCTTTGGTGGCTTTCTTTTCTATAAAAGGAAATTTTAAATTAAAAATTTACTGAAACAAACAAAAATTCACAGCACCTGTGGTTCATGTACCAGACAAAGATTGTTTGGGGAATCAGGAGAAGAGTATAGCACTGCTTTCTCCCCAAAAATGAAAAGCAGGCCTGAATCACAGCAGCTGTTCTTCTAGTAAGATATTGTTGGATTAGCTTGAACTTCAGGGAGGAGAAGAACATGGATAAGCCAGGCTAGTGCCCTGTGCTTTTAGAACACAGCCTGAGGAGCTTGGTTCCAGCAAGGAAAAGCCACTTTGGCTCCATCCAAGGTGGGCAGGCAGGCAGCACACCTTAGGTACCTGTCTGTATCACAACTGAGATTTTTGTGACAAAAACCCCACTGTTCTTCTAGCTCCTGAAGCAAAAATGCCAGAGGTGGGAAGTTTGCACCAAACAAACGAAAACACAGGAATGCAAGTGGTGGTGCAGAACACAGCTGGCCCACACAGACACTGGGGCTGGCTGGTGTGTGTCAGCACAGCAGCTTTGTCTGCATCACAGACAGGCTACAAATTCTGGAGCCACGCGGATTCCCAGGGCTCACGTTTCAAGCACGGGTCAGCTGCAACTTTGCTTGTCTCAAACCATGACCTTCCTTCTTGTTGTCTACATGAGGATCTCAGATTTCACTTCACAGAGCTAAAGGACAAGAAACAACTAAGAATTTCAGCTTGAGAAAGCCATAAAAAAACCCCCAACCTAAACCTTATGCCAGCCTCAGCACAAAATTCCCAGTAACAACCATCAGTGCTTCGGTTCTTCCAGCCTCGTCCTGCCCCACATCCACAGACAAGGAGCCCTTCACATGGTGGGACTACAATTAAAAGCTGCTTTCAAGAGAGGTTAAACCCAGAATGCACAGAAGCAAACTCCACAGCAGCTTTTTCTGGGGAAAACCAAGCCACTGTACTCACAGACAGGGCAGCAGACAAACATGACCCAGAATTTACTACCCAAGGACTCTTCAGGTAAGTCCACAGAAGCCACAGTAAAACAGATCCTGATCTAACAGTCTATTTTTCCTCTTTTAAAGTATCTTAAATCTAAAACGAAGAGGTGAGGCTGCCACAGGCTTTGGATAGTGTGTGCTTAGGGAGACAGAGTGCCTCAGGCTCTACTCACTTTCTGCTATAAGTCCATGTATTTTTTACCTCAAGTGTCAAATGCATCACCCTGAAGATAAATATTCATCCTAAGCCTTGCAGTACTAACAAAAGAGCTGGAGAACAGTTTTAGACAAGGACATGGAGCAAAAGGACAAGGGAGAATGGGTTCCCAGTGCCAGAGGGCAGGGTTAGATGGGACATTGGGAAGGAATTGTTCCCGGGGAGGGTGGGCAGGCCCTGGCACAGGGTGCCCAGAGCAGCTGTGGCTGCCCCTGGATCCCTGGCAGTGCCCAAGGCCAGGTTGACAGGGCTTGGAGCAGCCTGGGGCAGTGGAAGGTTTCCCTGCCCATGGCAGGGGTGGCACTGGATTATTGCCTTTCCATGATTCTGTGTGTAAGAGGGAGCCACACCATTTGCACCACACTTTTCTTAGAACAATTCCGTTTAAAAAAAGAAAGGAAATATTCATCTCAAAGGTGTATAACACCCAAAGATCCTGAGTAACTGTTTCCTGCTAAATTTTCCCAAACAACATCGTCCCACCTGAAGTCACACCTACCCCAAGGCACGTTTTCACTGACACCCCTTCAACGTCCCAACAGGAAAACACAGCACCTGGAATGAATATAATTAAGGTTATTTTCATTGTTGTACCCAAGCATCCTCGGCCCCACTGCACTGAGCTGTTTGAAAATATTGGGCACCAATATGCCAACTGGGAACCTGGGGAAAAAAAACAGAGTATTTCCATGTCCCAGCTCACTTCAGGAAGTGTTGCTGAAGCAACTGGAACAGCATGAAACAATGTGTTTTTATAATAGATGTACTATGATTGCTACAGAACTTATTTTGCTCAAGAAAATAAAAATGGTTATTTTCACATTCCAGATCTGAACATGCTGACAGCTCCCTTAACTATCACCTGAAAAATGGAACATTTCTGAGATGCTGCTTCAAAGCCCTGCCCAGACCTCAAGTGATTTGCAAGTCTTGCAGCCTGAAGACAACGGGATCATCTCTCATGGAATCATAGAATCCTGGAATGGTTTGGGCTTGAAGGGACCTTAAAGATCATCTTGTTCCACCCCCTCTTCCCATGGGCAGAGACTCCTTCCACTATTCCAGGCTGCTCCAAGCCCTGCCCAACCTGGCCTTGGACATTCCCAGGGATCCATAGGCAGCCACAGCTTCTCTGGGCACCCTCTGCCAGGTCCTCCCTACCCTCCCAGGGAACAATTCCTTCACAATATAGCATCCAGCCCTGCCCTCTGGCAGTGGGAAGTATTAAATGGTTGCTCCAGATGGACAAATACATAGTTTAAGTATATTTTATTAGCTTTGGTTGTATTTTTGTTGGAGCTTTTTTTATACTTCCCTATGTCCAAACTCACTTTTAGTGAGCACTTGACTTTTTTTGGTGTTGGGAGGTTTTTTTACATTTTACGAAAGTGGCACAGCTGAGGTTGGGTTGACAGCGAGCTATAGGCAGACAAACTTTTCCCAGGGCTCACTGTGCCCAAGCACTTGCACCAGGAAAGTCAGCACAACTTTGCACAGCGCAAAAAAAGGCAACTCGCTCTCCTACAGCTTTAAGAAAAGCCCTAAGAGAATGCTCCAGGACCTGAATAATTCCACACAGGGTATATTAAGGGTAAAATCAGCCAAAAGATTAATTCAGCAGCTACAGCATCCGAGAGCAGTGAGTTGCACAGCCCAGCACCCAGCAAACCCATCCTCACCTGTAGTGTATTTGCTCCCAGTTTGCAGGTCAAGAGGTCACAGGGAAGTATATCTCAGCTGGTCAGTGTTCTAAAAATGAGAAAGAAACATAATAAAGATCATAACTTCGTGCTGCAGCCAATTTCCCTCCTGGCAGTCATGCCCTGCAGTGCTCACACGTATCGACCTCAGGAAATGCATCTCAGACCGAGCCAAAAAAAGCCAGGAGGAGGAAAGAGGTCAACAGCTGAATAAAAGAATTAAAGATAAGCCAGGCCTTTAAGTGAAGCCTGAGCTGGCAATGAGGATTCTGAAGGAGAAACCTCCAAAAATCCTGCCTGGTTTGACCTGCCCACCCCCCCAGACCACATAAAACAGTCAGATTTACCATCCTTCCCAAGCAGCTCATTAAACTACAGGCAAGTGCAGAACATAAATCACGTTGTGATAAACATCAGGCATTCTGTGCTCTGAGCCGTTTATTAACTCAAATTCACCCTAAAGGTTTTCCGACACAAACTGCACATCAAACACAGCTGGGGCCATTCAGCGGAGTTAAAGCTTTAACGAACCTCTATCAAGAGAAAGGGGTTTGACACGAGCTCTAACACACGGGGATAACTCACACGGCCCGGGCAGCGCCGCCGGCGATCCCACAGCCAACAAGGAAACTGCCCCAAACCCAACTTCCCGCACGGTGTGAGAGCTCCCCAAAACTCTCCCGGCAGGGCCCCTCGGCGCGGAACACCGGCGGGATCCCTCCTTCCTCCGAGCGCCGCGATGGAGCCCCAGACCCGCGGGGCTGTTTCCTAGGGGTGAAGGCACAGGGTTACTGCGGGATTCGGGGATGGAGAAGCCAGAAGAACACGGCATCCCTGGCCCCGTGTGTGCTGGAAAACCTGGCTTTCCTGGGCAGCGGCTCCGTCTCAGCCCCGGGGCCTGGGACCCCTTAGCCCCGAGTCCCGGGACCCCTCAGTCCTGGGGCCTCGGAGTCCCTTAGCTCCGGGAGGCAGGACCCTCCTATTCCCGGGGCCTGCCACTCCCCCTAGCCCCGAAACCCGCTTCCATTCCCGGGGCCCGGGAACCCCTCCCCAGCCCCCAGGACTCCCCTCAGACCTGTGGCCTAAGCAGACCCCATATTCCAGGGCCTTGAAATTCTCCCAGCCCCGTGCTTCGGGAGCCTTCCAGCTCCGGGATCCACTCAGCCCGAGCCCCCATCAGCCCCAAGGCCGGAACGCCGCATCCCGAGGGCCACGGACTCCCAAGCCCTGAGCCACCACCCCTTCACCNNNGCCCTCAGCGCCGCGCTCACCTCAACCCCGCCGCCGCTCCCGCCGCCCCGCCCGCGCTTCCGGGGGCGGGGCCTGCGCACGGGGGCGTGGTCTGACCGGCATGGGCGTGGTCTGTCAGTGCTGGGCGTGGCCTGACTGCGGTGGGCGTGGCCTCGCGTTCCTGAGGGGCGCCGTGAGGAGCCCGGGGGTCGCTGCGTGTTTTGGGGGGTGTCCGTGCGTGTGTAGGGCTTCAGAAACCTCTTTGTGTAGGTCACAAGAGGCTTTTATACAGCGTGGGGTGAGCGTTCCTGCGGGTCCTGTGTGTAGGGGCAGAGGGGATTGGGTATAGGGCCTGAAACAGCGGGTGTGGGACCTCATATAATCCTTCCACATATAATGGAAGGCCCGTATATAGGGTCTCCGAGGTCCATATATATATATATTTTTATATATATGAGTTCAGTGATGTGTCTGTGTAAGATCTGAGGGGCCCACCTATCTATAGATAGATAGATAGATACTCTGAAAGGTTTGTGTACAGGGTCTGAGAGGCCCAGATGGAGGCTCTGAAAGGCCTGTGTGTAGGTTCTGAAGGGTGCATATATATATATATATATACACACATGTGGGTTCTGAAAGGTCTGTTTGTAGTGTCTCTGGAGCTCAGATAGAGAGACAAACAGAGCCTCTGAAATGCCTGTAGATAGGCTATGAGTAGCTTGTATACACATATATATATATATTCTGAAAGGTCTGTATATAGAGTCTCAGGGGCCTATCTATCTATGGTGTAGAGATATATATATGCTCTGAAAGGCCTGTATATGGGGTCTCAGGGGCCCATATCTATAGGTCCTGTGTGGCCCGTCTGTAGAGTCTGGGGGGCTTATGTACAGCCTCGTATGCACTGTACAAGGATTGTCTCTATAGGTCCTGGACAGCAGGGCTGAAGGGCTCCTCTATAGGGCCTGAAAGAGTGGTATATGGGGTCTCAGGGCCTTTTATATATCTATATAATCAGAGAATCATAGAATGTTGAAGGGTTGGAAGGGATGTTAAAGATCATCTTGTTCTGCCATGGGCAGCAACACTTTCCACTGTCCCAGATTGCTCCAAGCCCTGTCCAACCT
>WBMY01007585.1:283523-328262 GCA_013397315.1 Donacobius atricapilla
AGGTTCTGAAGGGTGCATATATATATATATATATACACACATGTAGGTTCTGAAAGGTCTGTTTGTAGTGTCTCTGGAGCTCAGATAGAGAGACAAACAGAGCCTCTGAAATGCCTGTAGATAGGCTATGAGTAGCTTGTATACACATATATATATATATTCTGAAAGGTCTGTATATAGAGTCTCAGGGGCCTATCTATCTATGGTGTAGAGATATATATATGCTCTGAAAGGCCTGTATATGGGGTCTCAGGGGCCCATATCTATAGGTCCTGTGTGGCCCGTCTGTAGAGTCTGGGGGGCTTATGTACAGCCTCGTATGCACTGTACAAGGATTGTCTCTATAGGTCCTGGACAGCAGGGCTGAAGGGCTCCTCTATAGGGCCTGAAAGAGTGGTATATGGGGTCTCAGGGCCTTTTATATATCTATATAATCAGAGAATCATAGAATGTTGAAGGGTTGGAAGGGATGTTAAAGATCATCTTGTTCTGCCATGGGCAGCAACACTTTCCACTGTCCCAGATTGCTCCAAGCCCTGTCCAACCTGGCCTTGCACACTTCCAGGGATCCAGGGGCAGCCACAGCTGCTCTGGGCACCCTGTGCCAGGGCCTCCCCCGCTCAGAGGGAGAAATTCCTTCCTTCTCCAGAGGCGTGGATAGGTGTGGCAGCAGCTGCGGCCGTGCCCAGTGACCCAGGAATGGGATGGCAGCAGGAAGGGAAAGTGAGAAAGGCACGTCTGGGTCATGTGCACCTCGGGCATCTAGATCAGAGGGAGGATTCGCTGCTGAGGAGGCTAATTTTAGGTATTTTAATTTTAGTTGCTTCCAGATGCCTCTTAGGCTGGCTCTCCTCAGGCTTTAATGTACCCCTCATCAAAAAACACATTTTCCAGAGGCATAAATAGACAGCGATTGCTCTTGAGGAATCCAGGAGGCTGCAGAATGCTGGCACTGCCCTCCCACAGTGGGAACGCTGTGGGGATTTTTAGGATGAACCTTTTGGTGAGGCTTAAGGGGATCGCAGAGGCTTAGAGGGCTCTCTGCGGGGCTGAGGTCTGGCCATCCCCAGATCCCAAAAAGGGGTGGGAGAAGCAGCCAGCAAACACTGGCATGTTTGGGTAACTCAGGTCTGAGTTGTGATGAGATAGGGATTACCATCCTGCCCAGCCCAGGGGAATTTTCCCCTCCTATCCTATTCCTCCATGAGAAGCTGGGCAGTGCTCAGTTTACGGAAGGTGGCCAGCACCATTCCTTTATTGGCAAGTAGACTCTGCCCCCCATCTCAGGGCTCTGCTGTTTTATCTGCAGTAACCTGGAAGCACCAACCTTTCTGGTAAATAAAAGGAGATAAAATGCCCTTGAACCTGGGATCCTCCCGAATTTCCTCATCCACCCATGCCTGATGCACCTGCAGGATTTTGCATCAATCTCCACGTGCTCAATTCTGCTGCATCACAGCCCTGGACATCTGTAGGAGTAAAACTGGCTAATCTTAAATTTAAACAACATGGAGAAAATGATGAATCTATGGACTAAAAGATCAATTTAGGTTTTTTTCTTCCTAGCTGGTTTATTTAAGCTGAGCAGTTTAGGGCGTGAGCAGGTTTTCCAAAGTGATGGCTTTGCCTATGGCTTGTCACACACTCACTTTCTCTTACATCAGTGTTTTATTTGCAGGAGGGAACAATCCATGCCTCTCTCGGCAGTGTTGGGATGGTTGATGAGGGTTTGAAGCTCAAGTTTTCCACTTCAGCCTTTCCCACTGCAATAATATTAATTGTAAACGCTGGTGTGCTTTTCTCCAACAATTCTTCTCAGGAGCAGCTTTCCAATATTCAGCCAGCTGTAATTATAAGCACCAGGAGAAAGCCTTGTTAAATACATTCTTCTATTTAGGTTTTCCAAGAGTTGAAGATGTTTCTAGCAGGAGCTATTTGACCTCAAATGACAGGGTTTCATTTTGGTGCCAATATGCTCACCCCTCTCTCTTCCTGCGCCTTGGGGAGCCGTTCCCTGCTGACTGGTTTAATTGCCTGGGGTATTGATCCCAGGGCTCACATTTAATTCCCATTTTGTGCTTTGTAATGAGTGCCTACGCACTCAGCACGGGTTTGCTAATGAATTTTTGGCCTTTCTGCTGCCCTCGGCCTTTGCTCAAAGCCCATCTTCCCCCACCTCTGTCAAATATTCCCTGGAAATGTATAAACTCTGCCAAAAATTTTTACTTTGGGTCATTGCCAGCTCCTCTTTAATGATAAATAAATACCTAAATACAGAATACTAATGGCTGGAGGAGTAGAGAATAGGAGAAAGTTGGGGCAGGGTCTGCTTGCTGTGCCCACCCCTGTCTTCCCTCGGAGCTGCTGGCACTGATCCCTGTAGAAACCCCATGAAGAGGGCAGCACAGGCTCATCCTAAACGTGTCCGTGCTCACCCAGGCAAAGAGAAGTGTAGGGGTGGGTAGTTCATGGTGAGAAGAGGTGGCTCTGCCCCAAAGGGACCTTCCCCATCCCTCTTCCTCTCCCTTTCCTGCCTTTCTAATCTTCCTTTTCCAGCTTGCCCAGGCTGCATTTCCCACAGTTTTGCCATTTTTAGGCTTTTAATGGCGGTGTGCTGGGATGCTGGGAGCTGTCCCAGGGAGAGGCTGATGTTGCAGCAGGGGAACACCTGGCTGTGATCCATGGGGTGACTCCTCTGCCGAGATATGTGTGGGAACATCTTCCACTGTGGAGTCATCACGGAGGGCTTTGCTACTCGAAATCCTTGCTTTGAGGCATTTTTCCCTTCACCATCAGTTTTGAACATGACAGGAGAGGGAAACACAAGTAGGGATCAAGCAAAAGCTCTGTCTGGTCTGAGCAATGAAGCTCAAGAGCACCTGCTCCTGCAATTTGTCTCCTTGATTTTCCAAGAAAATGCAAATAATCATTGAAATGCTAAATGTATGGAGTTGGAAAGACAGTGGGTAAATCGTTCCAGGACTCAGTCGAGGCTTCAACCACGTTTTCCTAGCCAACAGAGAGAAAGAAGGGAAAGCTCACCCCTGCAGGAAAAATCCAGCCAGAAGTGAGGATTGAGGTGGAGGATTTCTCGGGGACAAAATGCTTGGAGAAAAGCTTAGAACAACCCATCAGGACTTGTGGAAGGCAGCCCTGGAGGGAGGTGGGGATGGAAAAAGAAGTGTTCTGATGGTGTGGGTGATGCTGAAGCACATCTGTGTCATCCCATGACTTGGTCGTGCTCCTCTCTGTATTTTTAGAAACACAGAGGGGTAAATAACAGGAATTACGAAAGAGCTGCCATCCATGTTGTAGTAACTCCGAGGCCAGAGGAGAAGTCTTTTCTAAGTAAAGCAATGCAGGTACATCATCTTTCAAGAGAAAGCTGAGCACAGATTGCTTATTTAGCCCAGGTGCTGCAAGGTTTCTGCTGGCAGCCCAGCCCACCATGTCTGCAATACATACATATATACGTGTGTATATATGTATATATATAGATATATTTTTTTTTTGAATACGTATATCCAGATATTTTTTGATCACATACTTTTCTTACCCTTCATTGAAACTGCTGTTGGTTGGGGTGCCAGTCTGACCCAACACCCCAAATCCCTGTGCCACCCCCACACTGCATCCCCAGAGCCATGGTGGGATCTTTGCTGCACCCCATCTCCCTGCAGCCTCTCCAGGTGATTCTCGCTCCAGTGCTCCCCATCTCCCTAGTGCACCCCACCTCCTCGCACCCCTTTTCCAGTGCTCCCCATCTCCTGGCACCCCTTTCCTTAGTGCCCCCCACCTCCCCGCACCCCTTTTCCAGTGCTCCCCATCTCCTGGCACCCCTTTCCTTAGTGCCCCCCACCTCCCCGCACCCCTTTTCCAGTGCTCCCCATCTCCTGGCACCCCTTTCCTTAGTGCCCCCCACCTCCCCGCACCCCTTTTCCAGTGCTCCCCATCTCCTGGCACCCCTTTCCTTAGTGCCCCCCACCTCCCCGCACCCCTTTTCCAGTGCTCCCCATCTCCTGGCACCCCTTTCCTTAGTGCCCCCCACCTCCCCGCACCCCTTTTCCAGTGCTCCCCATCTCCTGGCACCCCTTTCCTTAGTGCCCCCCACCTCCCCGCACCCCTTTTCCAGTGCTCCCCATCTCCTGGCACCCCTTTCCTTAGTGCCCCCCACCTCCCCGCACCCCTTTTCCAGTGCTCCCCATCTCCTGGCACCCCTTTCCTTAGTGCCCCCCACCTCCCCGCANGCGGCGGCGCCGAGCCCGAGCCGGGCCGGGCGGGCAGCGCAGCGCGCCGTGCCCCGGTGCTGTGGTGCCTCCCTTCGCTGCCCGCCGCTCCTCAAGGTCAGCCAAGGGAGAGGCGCTCGGGGGGCTGCCCCGATCCCGGCCGGCGCGGCGGCTGGGAGAGGGAGGGGGGCAGTGCTAGTCGGGCTCTGTTCGCTCCCTTTTCCTTGGTGGCTTTGCCAGGAAAAGAGAGGACCGGCAGCACGCGGCTTCCTATGTGTCTCAGGGCGGAAAAAAACTGTAAAGGCAGCAGGTTGCGTCTTGGAGCTCGAAAGATTTGCTAAAAATACCGGGAGGGTTTTTCCCCTATTCTTTCTTTTTAAACTGAGGGAACAGTGTGTAACCGTGGGATACCTTCTGGCTTTTGCCACAGTCCGTTTCTTGCTGCCTCTAGAAGAGCTTTTGTCGGAGGTGTGCACCTGTCGCTCCCTCGTTTTGCTCCAAACAAGTAATCACGGAACTACCTCGTAGCCACCCAAACTGTGGATTTATCAGGCTCAGAGCGGGCTCTGAGCTCCGCCGGAGCGGCGGATGCTTCGCTGTGGTCCCTCGGGTGCTGTTCAAAGAGTTGTTTGCGCCTGGCATCTTCAGGGCGCCGCTGGTCCCTCCGCCCCTGTCGGTGTGTTTTGGCAGCGAGGGGATGCCGGAGGTTCCGTCGGGCTCGGCTGTCTCCGTGCCGGCAGTCCCGCGTTCGCGGCGCGGTCCTTCCCACGTGTCAAGCGGGACTTGTGCCGCCGTGTTGTCTGCAGGGCTAATCCCGGCACCTGCTCAGGTGTGGGATGGCCTTTCCCGCGTCCGTAATTAATATCTGAGCTGTCTCCTTTAGCGGTGTGACCCTGGCAAATCATTTGTATTTCTCTAAATTTAAATTGACCTTTGCAATTGATTTAACAGAGGCTCAGATTCGTGCTTGGTTTCGCTCCTTGGGCTAAGTGTAGCAGTAAATGTGAGAAAATGATACTAAAAAACCCCAGTAAAAACCCGTGAATCTCCTGTGTTTGCCCAGGGTACTAAGTGGACGTGACTGAGGTGTGGGCATTAAAATCCTGCTGTCAGAGCCATCTCCTTCAGGATATTGGGGAAGGAGGAGGGTTTTGCTCGTGTCCTGGGGACTGATGATTAGAAAGCCCTCCTGGCTTTAGCTGGGCTGTGCTGTTTGATTTTTGGCAGCCGGGCTGTGGTGTTGCAGTCACTAGTTCTTGGGGTTTTTTCAGCAGGGAGGTTGTGCGCAGCTCGGTTTGGTTGAATCCCTGGGAACCAAGAGATCGGGTGCAAGCAGCTCGGGGTCCAGGATCCTGGCAGCTCCTTTTGGCAGCACCTGTGATGTGTCTGTTTATCCCCTCACAGTAGAGACAGGTTATCCTTTCCCTCACACTGCACTTGAGAAACTGTGCAGACTGCTGAGAGAGAGCAGAGACCAGAGGGCACCTGAATCCAGGAATAAATGCTCTCCAAGGAGAAATTAAAGGAGCTGGGGCTCTTCATAATAAAGAGGAAATTGGAAGGAAGTGTTGCTGCAAAGAGGAAGCAGAAAACCAGACAAATCCATGTGAGGTGGGAGAAGTAATGGGCTCACAGTGTGAGCAGAAGGGTTTGGTTAGGTGCTGGCAATCTTTACTGACAGTAAGAGCAGTGAAATGCTGAATTACTGCTTGGGAAGGCTGTTCAGTCTTTGTTATCAGAGGTGTTTGGGACAGGTTAGACTCACATCAATCAGTCACGGCTTGATGAAGAATTGATCCTGCTCTGTGATGGGACTAGGATGTACAAGCTTCCCGAGACCATAGATTATATTAGGAGAGATGTAGGAAGAGTTTGTATAATATGTGTGTAATTAACAGAGTCATTACCTCAGGTGTGTCTGTGCAGTGTTGTTTTTAGTACCATCAATTCTACTTGGATACTTCTCAGGGTGGCTGGTTTCTCACAGAGGCAATAAATTAAATGGGCTTCCTTTGAAACGGGGTGGAAATGCTAAATGATCTTATGGATGAGTTCTTTCAAAAGCAATATAAATAATAATAATACTGGAAGAAACTGTACCAGTAGACCAGATTACTGTGAGAGGACAGTGCTGTAAAACAAACAAAAAACTCCTCCAGATGGGAGAAGTACAAAGGAGGAGGTTTCGATGACACCAAATGGGAGAGAAGGCAAGGAGGTCCCTACTCATGAAGAAATACTTGAATTATGAAGGGACAGCTGGGAGTACATTAGTACTGGAGGACATAGCGATGAATGAAGCATTCACAGCTTGCCTGAGAGTTCTGAAACCTGAGAGAGTTGGGAAAGCTCAGTGGGCTCAGCATGGAGATGTTCCCGCAGGAACAATCCCTTAGGGAGAAGACCACGAGTCTTTGTTCTGTCCCTAACAGGATCCCAAGGGATGAGAGATCTGGGGAGGGGGATGCAAGAAACTCGAATGAGAAGTTCAGTCATTGATCTTGGAGTAGGGGTAAGCAAGAAGAAGGAAGTTTTTCCTGACACTTGCGGATTTCCCCTGTGAGCCTGGTGGTGGTGTACATTTCAGGATGGCTGGGCAGGGTGAGGAGGCCTAACCATGGGGAGAGTGGGGCTTGGGCATCCATAGCATTGGAAGAGTGTGACAGAGCTGAATAAAAGAACTTGGAGCAGAAGTACCAGAAGCTGCATCTCCTTCCAGTCTCCCTGTTTGGCTACACTCACATGAGGGTGGAGAGGGGAGAGTTCCCAAACGTGTTTGCAGTGGAGGAAGTGCTGGAGTGGGCTGGGGGGTTGTAGTGTGAGGGGGAATGTGTGGGAGGCCACACATCCTGTTAGCTTGCCTTCTGAGGGACGTGGAGAGAGAATTAAAGTGGGGCTATTCCTCCGGGGAAACTTCCTAATGGAGCAAGGGAAGGCCCTTCCTGTCTCCTGCTTGTTCCAGGTGCTGTGGAAGTTGAGGGTCAGCTTCCCAAGGGCTGAGGTGTAAGTGGGGCTGGGAAGCAGCCCTGGAAAAGCTTCACAAGGAAGCAAGCTATAAATGGTTTTCAATGATGTGGAGGTAGACAAAATACTTAAATAAAACGCTCTGCTTTTGTGTGTTGAGTGCCTAATCCTCGTGGCTTTCTTCCTGCAGAGAATAGAGGCTCCTGTTACTGCGTTTCCTGGTGCCTGTAGCCAGGGGTTGAGTTATGTTGGATTGGAATGTAGTTAGCTGGTGCAAAAGTACCTGTAGAAAATCAAGGGCTTGTGTGTGCCATTCCTGTGGCAGTTCATCCTAGCAGCTCTGGGCAAATCAGGAATATTGACTCCTAATGCCTTCTTCTTTGCCTAAGGGGGAAAAACTGAACCCAACTGAGCTGTGGCCAGATTTTCGGTAGGTATTGGACAACCTGCAGGCTTTTCTTTCTGCTCCAGATGAGGACCAGGGTTACCTGTGCTGATCCGTCCTCCAAGCCAGGTAGGATTTTGGTGCAGGTGGCCCAGGTTTGAGGATGTAGTGGAGAGTGTATCCTGCAAAGATCTTGCTCTGTGCCAAGGAGAGATGGGGTAAGCCTCAATAGGCGGATGCAGGGGACGTCCTGCAGCGGCTGCCCTTTATGCAGCCTAGATAAAATGTATATTTAGTGGGCTTTTTTCCTATGCAGCATTGACTTCCAGAGAAGCTGTAGCTCAATAGTGCGGTCACGATTTCCTGCATGACCACCTCAAGCCGTTGCAAAAGCTGCAGATTATTGCCCCATCGTTGCCCAGCTCTTGAAGCAAATTGTGTGAAGCTTGGCACTGCCAGAGCTCCCAGGCAGTGGAAAGCAGGGGCTGCAGGGATGGTGGGGCTTGGAAGACTGTGGGGTGTGTTTTTGCTGAGGATGGAAGCTGGCAGACTTGTTTAATTAACTCTGCTGCTGTTTTCCTGACCTGGCATACTGCTGATTGTGATTTTCCAAGGAATGATTGAAAAATCTGTGGGGTTTTTTTTTTCTTTCATGAACTAAAGCTTTGAAGGGGATGATCAGCAAATATATTTGGATGTATGAAAGTGGCTAAAATCAGAGAACGCACTTTGAGGGCTCTCTCTGTGTGAAAGAGGAGCACAATATGAGGACTAGTTGTTGGTTTGGAGTTTTTTGACAGTTATTTGATGCTATTATTGCTTTTAATTTATTATTTAGCCCATGGGAATAATAAAGACTTTGACTCCATTGTGATGGGAAAAGAAGTTACAGTCATGATCAGGTTGATGCCATCACTAATATAAAAATTTCAGGGCAGTTCTTTTGCCACAAGGAGAGTGTTTCTCAGCTGTGCTCAGGAGGGGTATACCTCTCCTGACCAGAGCCAAGTCTTGGAAAGAGAAGAAGAAAAAACGTTGTTCTTTTTCTAAAGCTGTTTTAAGACTCGTCTTAAGGAGGAAACTTTTTGTGAGGTTAGGCTCCACCCAGTCTGGAGGGTGAAACATAACTGTTAATGACTTCATTTCTGATTTGTGCAGTGAGTCACCGGTTTGCCATTCTATAAAATAGCATTGAGCTGACTCAAATATGCAATTTAAATTATTCTCCTGATTGTAGGTCTGTGGAAATGTAGAAATTGTTTTAGATTTGGGTGGCTCATTTTTTTTTTTGAAAATAATTATTCATTTACTGCAGTGTCAGTTGGTGGTCAGCCACTCTTCCTAAAATCCCAACTGCTGCTTTCTGCTTCTGGTAGGACGAGGAACTGTATTAAAAAAAAATTGAAATTTGTTGAAACTAGATGAAGCTGTGTTCTCTGTGCTCACCACGGGGGCATAATTCTCATTTCTGAACTGCTCTCGGGGTGAGAGACCACCTGTGATATTGCTGGTGGGGAATTCATCATATTTTCGCTTTCCCAGTGCAAACTACAGTAATCAGGCTTTAAGAGCTATTTTGTCCTTGAGTATTTAATGCTGAAAGCGAAACCACTTGTGCTTCTGCTATTAAAGATTCAGCAAAGGGTTTTCTCTCTGTTATTGAGGTCTCAATTGGTCATCAAAATGAGATGTCATCTTAATGAAGATGAAAATACGTGGCACTTGAGTGGGATGTGGAATTAGTTTCCAGCAGGACTAGCCTGTGGGGGTATGGCTTTTGTCTCATGTAAAACACAGAGCATGTCCACTATCTTTTTCTGCATTCTTGGCAGCTCTTAAGGAATTAGGAAATGTAGAGCTCATTTCAGCAATTTGCTTTTGTTGGCTGCCTCAGGAGGAAAGGGCTGCCATGCAACGTGGAAACTCTCAATCTCTGACACTGCCTGTTGGAATAATTAAAACTCGAATTTCACTCAGATATGCAACTTGTGAAGCATCTGCAAGGCAGCAACCACTATAAAAACCAGCTCTGTGTGGTTATCAGTCTGTGCTCTGTCAGTCTAGTCTTAAACCCAAAAGTCTTGTTTCCTTCTGCCCAAACTGACCCCTGATGATGCTGAGCTCTTTTGGACTTGCAGCTGAAACCTGTAGAAGGAACAGCAAAAAGATGTTTGCTGGCCAGGGTGCAGGTTGTGAGATGGAATCAGAGGAGGAAGGAAATTAGTTGTGACAGATTATTGTAAGAGGAAATAGTTATTCATTCCACTTCAACCATTTTTTAAAAATACATCCTCATAATTTAGCCTCGTCATTTTTCTTAGATGTTTGGACTTAAGTGAGAGGAGTTTTCTACCTGGCAAAGCAACTCCAAAAATGACAGTTTTAAGTACTACTCTGACAAATGAAGATATGAAGAGAAAATGGGCTGCCCAAGATAGCACAGAAGTGATGTGGGATTTTTTTTTTCAACTTGTGTGTTAAAAAGAAATATCTGGGGTCTGCATGATGGATTTTCTGTACAAATTTTCCTGCACGAATACTGTTCTGTCATTATTCATGCTTGCCTCTGAGATTAATTTGATATCCCACGTCCCGCTCGTGTTTTCTGCTTCTAGGCAAAACTCACGCACTGTGAATGTGCAGGGCAGCAGCAACCTTTTAATACTCATTTAAATTAATTGGAAGTCTGTCCCAAACATCACAAAGATTCCTGGAGGGTGGGGTGGGGAGATGGGAGGAAAGCAGGCAGCAAAAGTTATTTTCTCCCCGAAATAACAGTGAACTGAAAAACTGCAGAGATTTCCCAGGGGGAGAAAAATGTGATTCCTTTTTTGGAAAGAAAATGCCCTGATTTAACATGTGACTTGGGAAATCCTCTTGGCTTCCTGCAGAGAGGGAAAGGGTGAGTTGAAGGTTTGGTCGGGTGGTGGAGCCTGGCATATTTGCGATGCGTGAGGGCGTCTGCAGCACACAGGGCTCCCCTAGGAGCCTCCTGCTTGCTGCAAGGCTATTCCTGTTATCCAGGGACTTGTTCCTTACGCAGTGGCAACAGAAATTTCATTGTCTAAATATTGAGTAGATTGGATAATTGCACTCGTACAGCGCTGTGTGGTTTCTTCTGAGTTTGGGGGTGTTGGATTTAAGTGGAGAGTGGGATCCTTCCCTTGGATTTTGGGGTAAGGGATTCAAGGGAACCGAATCCAGTGTCTCTGTTAAGAGAGAAGAGTGGTTTCATGAGCAGTGTATATTGCTAGGAATGAAACCAACTCCAGATAACTCCCTTCTGAATTAAGAGAATATATTGAAAATTTTTCTCTTCTCAAGATGAGAAGCTCAAGATGAGCTGTCCTTATGTTTCCTGAACTGCCTAGAAAACGTCTGAGTTTGGCTTTTGTTCAGGCTGTGGTCAGTGCCCTGCATGACACAGGAGGACTGTTGTTGTTTTTGAACCTGGAGACCGTGGTGTTGGAAGGGAGAGAAACCACTGCAAGTGCTGAGACATCCATTCCTCGTTGCTCGGCTGGGTGATGTGATTCTGATTGCTAAGTAACGAGAAGCTGATGATCCAAAACAGAGCTTTGGTCTGAAGCCCAAAAGCCACGGATTTCTCTGACCACAAAGCTGAAGGGTGCTAAGATGAATTTTATTTTAAGGATAAGTTTGGCCAAAGACAAAGACCATGACTCAGATTCACACATGTTCTCATGGAAAACAAATGATGGTTTTGAATCAACCATTCACTCGTGTGTGTGGGAGTGACCATTTCCATATTTCCTTTTGGCATTTAGTGCTCGAGAGAGTAATTTTAAACAAACAGTTGCACAAAGTACCTCATTATTGAGCTAGATTGAGCAGGGCAGGATATGACACCACACAGATATGGGGTTTTGAGCTGGCAAGGAAGTCAGGATTTTGAGAAGAGCATTGGTACTATGCAGGCACTTGTGAAATGAATTGTTTTGTAAATGACATTTTTAACAGATGTTGTTTTTTTTCATCTTTCCCCAAAGCTGGATTGTTTCTGGTGACTGTCCCTGCACACCATTCAGTTTTTTTCTGCACAGCAGCTCCTTTGCTTGTGCTGAATTGTGTTTTTTTCCATTTGCAGTCGGTGGTACACGCATTGCATCCTCTGCAGGATGCCCAGGCACAGTGGTAACACGCAGCTCCAGTTCGTGTGGAGCACACAGGGCTCTGGATCTGGGGCGGGGAGTTTGGTGGAGCTGCTGCTTTCATGACCTACTTCTCCATGGAAGTACAAAACTGCTCCTGGTGGCTCACAAGGGAGATTTGGGCTTTTTTTGAAAAATAATCAGGCTGTAGTTTGATCCAGTCGTACTCCTTGAGGTTGGTCCTGGAATTATTCCAGTTTCAGTGGAAAGGGAGGGACACCTATGCCTAGAGCAGAGTTGCTTTTGGGATTTAAAGCAAGCACTCTGTGTTCCTGGGGAATTGTTTGTTTCTGTGGTCAGTCAGAGGTAATTAATTTCTTCCTTTGTCCTTTTGTAGAGGGGTAGGTGTGTAACTGACTCATCCTTAACACTGTATCTCCCGTTTTTACTCCCGTTTAGGACATTCGGCAACACTCAAAGCTGAATTGCTATGATTAGCCTGACATTTTATATAATAGAGTGCACCAGAGAGGGCTGTTTGTTCTTGGAATGACAATGTCAAAGTACCACAGCAGTTTTCAGGGCAGTATTTACATAATTTGTGTGGATTTCCACTGAGATGGAACCCACACTGCGGTGTGATCCCAGGAATATCTTCCCGTTCCCTCTGTTCCCGCAGTAGCCGGTGCACGGGTTGGATGGCACTGCAAGAGCTCTGCTTGCCTCCTTCAGGAGCTGACGATGCTCCAGGCAGGCTTCTGACTCATAAACACTTCCAAGCTTCCTTACAGCCTTGGGAATGTGGAAATAAGTGGCCTGCAGGCGCTTGCAGAAAGCTGAATTCTGCCCTAGCTGTGCCATCCCACAGAGGACGTGTAGACCCCACTGCCTGGGTGTCAAGTCCATGTTTTCCCAATTTCCTTGGCCAAAAAGTTAAGCCAGCCCTTAACTCCTTTCCACTGAACACCCCACTCTGTTTTATCCTAATTTCTTTTAATGTGTTCCAGCTCTGTTACTCTGCCTCCTCCAAGCTTTTTCTAAAGAAAACTAATAAAATAATACTAGGAAAGCTTTCAGCCTTCTATTGACATGCTTTCCTTTTTTATAATACCACCTAGCATCCCAAGAGTTGTTTTTAGGTTAGGCTAATTTAGCTCTCAAGTGTATTTCCCTTTTTTGCAGTTTGTGAGCACGGGGTGGTTTAAAATGTGTGTTATTTTGGCCATGATTTACCTTGAAAAAAGCATTCTCTGGAACACTTTAATACAGTTATTTAATAGCTGTAAATAACTGAGCTGCTGGAGAACAGCTTGGCTGACCACTGGCAATAATATGCATGAAACTTATTTAATCCTAAGTGATTAAACTTGAATTTTATGGGTTATGTTTATAGCTGCAGTTCTCCAACTCTGATTTCATCTCTGTGCTGCTTGAACCTTAATATTCATTTTCAGTCCTGGTGATCACTGACTTATGTGAGGCTTTTCCCATGGCCAGATGTACCTCAGTCTGGTTTCTGAAGGAATATAGCAGTAAAAAATAGAAGAAAAGACTTTTTTTTGTTGCTACTGTTACTGGATCTTCTTCCTACTGCTGTGGTGTTTTGCTGAGTCTCTCAACTTCTGCTCTTGGCTGTTTGAGATGCATGAAGAGCTCGTACATAAACATGAGAGAAATCCATGCAGCTTCTTGGTAGAGAAGTTTTGATTTATTGCATATTACCTGAATGCAAAACCCTTCCAGCTCTTGCTGTGAAAAATATCTGCCTATTTCCTTGTAGGTCTGGAGAGCATCACCCAAGTTGAAAGGACATTTTAAGTATAATAATTTCCTGGTGTTGAAATCAGTTAATGAAGTTCAAGTTGTGTGATGTTCAAAATCAACTCAGTAACTTGCTGATCCATGTGAATAAATCCCAGTGACTCCCTGGGAAGGTGGTTATTTCCCCAAACCAAGGGAAAGGACAGCTGCAGGCAGACAATCAAAAATAGTGTGGGTGGGAAGAAAGTAGATGAAAAATAGGATGCACTTGAGCTGTTGTCACCTGTTCATATTCCACTTTGCCATCTATCACTGTTATTGTAATAAGTACAGGAATTTGAAGGCACATAAAAGCACTTTAGTGACTTCTGTATTCCTGATTTATATTCTGGGAATTTTGGTGCAGAGATGCTGTTCTTGCTCATCCCTTGGTCTTTCCAATGCTGTTGCTGCAAGGCTACTTTCCCCTCCTTGTTTAGTAATGTATCCATAATGATAAACACAGTTTTTTCCCTGTGCCAAGGCTTTTATCTTGCAATAGGGTTTTTTTCCCCTCATTCTTGCTGTGAGGACAAGACTACCAAGTCATTTTGGAGATATTAATTGCACTTTTTCATGAGAGACTGAAGGAGCTCAACCTTAATAAAAAGTCCTAACTTTTTGACAGTTAGAACTGCTGTTTGGAGCTTTAATTGCGATGCAGCTTTTCCAGGTGGGTAATCTGATAGGAGAAGAATAACCAGGCTCTGACTAGACACTTGCTTCATTTCTGCCCACACCTCTGACCAGCCATTAATTTTCTTTTCCCTTTCCTCAGTAATTAGTGTGGAGCTATGAAGCTCAGAAGTTGAACACAGTATATTAACCCTTGTGTCCAGGAGAGAGGAGATGGAATGTTGGCCTTCAGGATGGCCTCTTCTGAGAGTGCAAATCATCTGCTTTTTGTCGAGCTGGTGTTCATAAAGTATTTCCTTTATAGAAAAGCTTTTAAGTAATATTCAAGTAGGATTTAGAATAATAAAGTTGTATAAAGTGTGTGCCCCTTCACTGCTGAAGCTGCTTGTTTCTTTTTTCTTAGTAGGGCTAAGTACCAGTGACCAGCAAGATTAATATTATGTGATGTGCTGATACAGGACTCCAGAGCCTCCAGTGGTAAATCACTTTCTCCCTGCCCTCTCCCTTTTCTTCCATCTTCCACCAAGTTTAGTTTCTAAGGCACAAACCCAAGCAGAATATCTGGAGGTGTAAAACATCCGCTTCATCCAGCACAAGATGTTAATCCCTCTCTGCACGGTTTTCTATTTCTACAAATGAATTTTTTGATCAATAGTGAGCCAAAAATTGTAAAAGAACAGAAGTGAAATAGCAAAAAGTAAACAACCTCGTTTTAGAGCATAGTTGGTTGAATCATGTCCTTCAGACCTCTGACTAATGATAATTTTTGGAATGAATTGTTGCTTCCACTCTTAATCCCTACACTCCCACCGAGAGGTTTTGGAGGAACCTCAGACTTCTGGGGGCAGTTTTCACTCAGAATAGTTGCAATGGATTTTTAAAAGACAGTGTTGAAGGTAACTGATTTCCAGACAAACATCTTCTCTTTACTGTGCTTGTGCTGAGATTATCCCAGTTTAGGAAAATAATCTGGAATTACTGTCAGTGAGACAGTAATCTGGCAGAGTGCAGGTTTAAATGGATACTGCTTACAAATCCCAGGCAGTGAACTGAGCAAATCTTCAGCATCAGAATGTTTCCGGCTTTCTTGTAGTTTTCTAAATTCAGAGTTGCTTTACATTTTGCTGATTATTTCACAGTCGAGATAGTGGAAAATGACTTGTGTTGTTTGAGTTTTAGGGCCACGATGATTTTTTTTTTTTCCCCTCTCTTAGTTTCCTCGAATGTGTTTTTTGGCAAAGAGCTGCTTTGCCAGGCATCCATCACGAAACTGAAAGCTCTGGGCTGTACACAACCTCACTAATTTTGCGGTTGCAGTTGTAGGATGCTCTGATTTATATCTATTTGCCGTGGGAAAAGTTAATGTTTGGGTTGGAGTATGGCAAAAATGGGTGTTTTCCTGTCCCTCTGCCAGTAAAGGCGTGCAGAAGGAGCAGCTGGTTGTTCTCCAGGAATGGGGAAGCAGGAGCTGCAGGGTGGCCCCAGCGTCAATCCATAGTTGCCACTGGCAGAGGGGCCTCAGAGGAAGGAATTTTTGCAGTTCCTGTGCAAGCAGATGATTTGCCTTTATGAATCCTTCCTTGTCTGGATGCAGAAGAGCTTTCCAGGGAAGGCTGAGGCAGCTGTGGGGATTGTCTCAGGTTTTTTATGAATAAATATTTAGTTTCCAAGAATCGCTGCCCTTTGATTGGTGATCGTGAGTCCCTTCCAAAGAAAAGGGCTGTTTGGACCTCTTGGAGGACTTTCGGCCTCTGACATTAAACTTGCGATTTGTTCCCATTTGGAAACTCTCTTTGGGATTGCAGAGCAGTTCCTGTTGCAAGTGTGAGCTGTGAAGAAGGATTTAGGTGCTGAGCATCGCTGACTCCAGGATCCTGCAAACAGATGGACACTGGGCTGGTTGGGAACTGGGTGTCTTAGTGCAGCTTATGTGACTTCCTGGGGGATAAGCAGGAATTGATTGTGATTTAATGCCACTAAATGGGGGGAAAAAAATGTAATTAATGTTACGTTTGTTCTGTACAGATACATATTATTTAATATACAACTGTGTTTTCAGAGCAGTTTTCCTTCGACTGATAATACCAGCCATAAAAATTCCATTTCTGCAGCCTGGCCATAAAAAATAACGACCTATTCCAATGTACTGTTGCATTCCTGAGCTTTAGGAAGTGTCTCTGTGGTATCAGATCTGCACTTGGGGCTGTGCTTTGGAGCACCAGGGTTAGAGCTTGATCTGTATGCGAGGGAGCGATGCCGGGGTGGTTGCTGCTGCAGAAAAGGAGGCAATTTGTGTGTGCTTGAGGAAAGAGCAGGGAGCTTGAAGGGCAGAGCTGCTTACTGGCCGGGGAAGCTATCCCTCTTTTCCAGCACCTCCAGCGAGGGCAGTTTATGTCTCTTCTGATACTGTGTGCCTCTCCTACCACTGCAGTATTTAGCTGGGCATTTTCTCTGTGCACTGTCTAGAAAACAGTTATTTTCCGAGTTCTGATGTTCCAAGGCAAAAATCCACAAACGTTAGGATAGTCATTAAACCAATTAACAGCTTTGCTACCACAGAATCCCAGTACGGTCTGGGTTGGAAGCGTCCTTAAAACCCATCCCAGTCTATCCCCGTTTATGGGCAGGGACAAAGTCTGCTGGCCCAGGCTGCTCCAAGCCCCATCCAACCTGGCCTTGGACACTTCCAGGGATGGGGCAGCCCCAGCTGCTCTGAACAACCTGTGCCAGGGCCTCACCGCCCTCCCAGGTAACAATTCCTTCCCTGTGTCCCATCTGAAGCTCTCCTCTGTTGGTTTGAAGCCATTCCCCTTTGTCTTCCTACTCCATGCAGTTATAGATGGTCACTCTCCCTCTTTTTTATAACATCCTTTTAAGGCACTGGAAAGGGACTCCAGGTTTCCCTGGAGCTTTTTCTTCTCCAGGCTGAACAGAACAGCCCCAGCTCTCCCAGCCTGTATCAAAGGACTTGGTTTTAAAAATCATTATCGAGGGGGAGCACAATGGCCCTATTTTTGTGTCCCCTCTGCAGCTTTGCTCCGAGCCCAGGTCAGAAGCAGCTGGGCAGTGGATGACAACCCCACCCAGGTGGGTCTGAAGGGATGATTCCCACCTGATCCCGGGGGCTGGAGGGGCTTGATGCCCATTAGGGGAATGAGGAACATCGGGGTGTGGAGCAGCCTAGTGAGGAGCAGCTGCACCGGGGCCCAGGTGAGAGTGGGAGTGGAGTGAAAAGGCTGGGGGAGCCTCCCTCTCGCTCCTGGTGCTGCCTCAGTTCTCTGTTTCCTCAGCGGGGAGTGTGTGGTGAGTGTTCCCTCTTATTTCTGCCTGGAGAGTCTGGGGGCTCTGCTGGAACTGGCCTTCCAAGTTACTTAATGTGTTGTAATTATCTGGCATTTCCAGTCTTCCCATCTTCGTGTGTTGGGCTGGAGCTTGGGATGTGTGTCAGGAATGCTCAGCAACTGGGGGAAGTGAACTCTGTGGAGAGCAAAAACCACCTAGCACCAGGCTGCACCTGGGGGCAGTGAGGTTTTTGCCTTACAAGCCTTGTTTTCTTCCCCAGCCTTTCCCCACATCTCAAAGGGAGCATCTAACAAAGCTGAAAACTATGTCAGGGATGTTTTCCATGCCTCTTATCCTTGTTTGTACTTCAGTAGTAACTCCATGAAAAATAATTCAGGAGAAAAAATTGGGAAGCTTTACAACCAGCTTGGTGTCTTAGTTGTGTGTGCACTTAGATCAGAATGAGCCTTTTATATTGGCAGGGCAGGGGACAAAGGAATTTTGAAGTTTTTTGCCTTTTTAAGTACGCAAGTGGCTGGATAAAGTAAATAAAGGTGAAGGCATGCAAATATTTGCTGCTTGGATTGTGTGTGCTAGGGTGATGGATATTGTAATAAAAAATTCCTCTTTCTTATATATGAAGTCCATTTTATTCTTGGTTTTTAAGCTAACAAAGAGGTCAGTATTAAAACTCTGCTGTCACCTTTTCAAGGAAATCATGTGGGCAGGATTACCTGGCTTTTCCTAAAGACAGAAGTCTAAACAATTGTCACTAGCAGATGTTTTGCATGAGGCTTTCTTAAAAATGTCAGGTTGCTTTTCTCATCACAAAATTCAAGTCACTAAACCTGAAGTTAGGTGTATCTTGTTTTTTCCATGCCAGCCTATGTGGAGTCTTAAAGTATTTACCAACCAGGAGTAGGGCTGCTGCAGTAGGAATATTTATCAGCAAAAGTATGAAGATCCAGGTCCTCTATGAGCTTGTCTTACACTGAATATTAATTTTGTATGGAAAGACTTAATGAATTTACATACGGATTTAATCACCTGAACAAGAACTGCTGAGGAGCCCTCCCTGTTGTTGAAGGAATAGCAAAGCTACTTATTTTAACAACACTAAAATGGGTAAAACTAAGCTCTTTGCAAGATGAATATGTGTGGATTTCTTGGAAGTTTCTAGGTAACGCCAGTGAAAGTCCAGGGTGAACTGCCTGGGTGACCCCCTGGGACTGGGTGTTACTGGAGGTGTCCATTGGTGATTTAATTAGGCAGGGAGATACTCCCTCTTCCAGATGGGCTCATGGGATGGGTTTCCTTTTCCTCCTTTTGCCAGGCAGAGTGTGGAAGCTGTGTCTGAGCACGGGACACAGCACCTGAATGGTTTTGGTGGCAGCGTGGCCGTGTGAGAGTTGGGGGGAATGAAAACTCAAATTCACAGACAGATGATTCAAAGTTTAAAAGGCGCTGGGATAATTCCAAGTACCAGTGGGTGGTATTGTGGCTTGAAAAGTTACCATGGGCATCTGCTCAACTGAAATTGCATCCAATTAGGACTTTCAGCTGGGGCTAATCATCTTTCGATGGGCTAGAAATGGTTAATTAATCACACGTGATAGGTCGAAAGTCGTGGTCAGGGCTGGGCGGTGGTGGTTTGGTCGGCAATATGTTGGTGTCTGAGTACACCCGTGTGGGTTTTTCCACTGGGAACTTTTAGATTGATGAATTAGATCATCTTGAAGGAAGTTAAGATACTTTGATTTACCCTTATCATGGCTTAGTCAGTGTTCAAGCTGGAAGAAGGTCAAATTTTGCAAGTTTTCCTTATGACTAATAATCAGAAGTAAACCTGAACAGTTGTTGGGAATGACTGGGTAGTTTTTTGTTGGAGGGAGTCCTTGCCGCTTGGCAGCTTCCACCTTTTTGGAGCATGGCTGGATTCAATGCCACATCAGGTTGCTTTAGGCCTTGTAAATCTTTATTTGTCTTGAAGTGCCTGAGTTCTGGGACTGGATACGTCTAGTCCCAGGTAATTGCATTTTGAAGTTGGGCCATGCTGTTCCTTTCACTCTTTAATTAAACTCCTGCCTGACCAATGAGGTTCTTCACTAGTTCACTGGCATCCTTTTGTTCCTCTCTTCCCTATTTTATCATCCTGGTCTTCTCTCCCTTTTGCCTACCAGCATGAAAATAAAAACCTGGAAGTCTTGGGTAGTAAAGATTTCTGCTCTTGGAGATGTGTTAAGAGGTGTTGAATATCATAGTTGATTCAACTTTCAGTGTCTGTTCATGGCAAGGAACTTCTGGGGCATTTTACATAACATGTAAAAAGGGAAAAGAAAATACCTGCTCTTAAAGTTCCATCAAAGGTGTGAGCTGGGAATGTGGTTGGAGAATAACCTGAAAAATTGCACCTAAATCCAAAAGCGTTTTGACTACATTGGATGTATCCTCCTGTTAATTGGGAAGTACGACTGAAAAATAATTTGGGAGAAAATAGATGGGATTTGTTCAGAAAGCAGCATTAATCTGTATTTGTTTAAGGTTAGCAGTGACTGATACGTTTTTGAGTAGTAATGGAAAAGGCAGTATGAATTATTATGGTTGAGATGGGAGTTTATAGGTTTTTCATTATCTGCTGATAAGGGAAATTGTTGTGGCATTTCTGAATGAGGTCGATATGGAGACCAGTTCATTTCATCATAGGCCTCTGGCTTTTTGCATGAGGGATTTTAAGAGTACAGGAAAATTCTTAAGTCTAATAATTCACATTCATCATGGAATTGTTTTGTAGAACTCTGTTTTGCTGGGGAACTGGCTGGATATTTGCCCAAGTGAAAGCTTTTATTTAAAGTGTTCCTTTTGTAGGTATTTAGACAGATTCAAAGGAATTATCATCATAATTGTCCCTCTTCAGGCTGTAGCTGTGCCTTAGATGGCTGTTAAGCTTCTGAATACTGACAGGAGCTGATGGTCTTCTCTTCTGAAGGACTGTCAAAACACAGCATTTATTTTTTCAATTCAGGCAACCCAGTAGGAGAAAGTAATTGGAAGATTTTCCTAGCTAGGAGTGTTTGCTGGGCAGAAAAACGTCTCGGGTTTTTGCACCCTGGGTTTTACCAATCAAGCTGTTCACCTTCCTCACGTTTGGCCTGACAGATGATGACAGTTTGCAATTTTTTCGATGAGAAATAATGGAATGGCAAATAAATTCAGCTTTCCTAGTTTAGGACTGACTCCTCCTTTCGTCCCTCTGCCTTTAGCCCAGGCACAGTTGCATTCTCCGTGGCGAGGCTGTTTTGTTGGAATATCTCGCACGTCAGCCAGAGCCAGTTTGGCAGGATGTTCGTTCTTGGGGTGGATTTGTCTTTCCTCTTTTGAAGATATTCAGTTTACTGAAGGCTGAGCAGGTTGTAGTGAGGGAGTTCTTTTATAGCTCCATTGCTCCTGCTGGAGGCTATAAACAGCAAGAGCGGGAGGACTGGTGCAGGAGGACGGATTTACATTCATGGCATTCCTGGATGAGTATTTGTTTGCTGTTTGTAGAGCCTCTGAGTACTATGACAATTAATCCTACCTGCACCCTCCTGAGCTGCCTTTGCTGCTGGGACATCCCTGCTTTTCCAGGGAGTGTGCTGACATTTTTGTTGATAGCCTGAAATGGTAGGCTGGGCCTGTATTTATGTACCAGCTGTACGGTTTGGATAACTGGGAGGCTTTTGCGCAGTTCTGTGCCATTGTGGCTGAGCAGAAAACCCTTGTGCACCCTTTTTGGGCTGTGGAAACACACAGAAGCTTCAGTGTGACCCTCTGACCTCTGTCTCCTCTCTAACCAGTTCAAGTGTTAGGGGTGGAATTCACGAAAAAGCCTTTCCGTTGGCGGTGTGTCTCATGGCTTGCTGTTCCTGTCTCAGCCTGCAAGAAATAGTCTCCAGTATCTGATGGACTTTATGCTTTTGCCTTGTCTAAGGTGGATTTATTCCTAGGTTTGTGGGCTGCCTTGATTGAGAAGGGACTTGGCTGATACTCTGCAGCAGGTCAAATATCTGGGACAAGTTCTATTCAGTCAAATTGCTCTAAATGATTTTTAAAAAACCAAAACAAAAAAACCCTACTGTGCTTTAGAGGATCATCTGTTCCCTACATTGCTTTTGTGGTGGATTTTGGCAGTAGGTGGGAATATGAACCCCTGAGTTGGATTAAAAGAAATGTTCTCAGTACCAAACTGCAGGTGCTATCCTAGTGTTAGACATGACAGCTACACTGTGGTTTTCTTTTTCCTTAGTCTGTTTTGGCACCAGTAACACAACATTTGTATTTTGAGTGGATAATGCATCGTTTACAAACACGAGAGGTTTTCTTTCTTTCTTTGCTGAGGTGTTTCAGGCTGGAATCCCTGATGGAGTGGGATAAATGCAGATGGGGAATGTTGCCTTTTTCAGCTGTTACTCAGTTTATTCAGGTCAAAGCGAGCACCTTGCTCAGTTTGACAGACACGTAGCAGGGAAAAAAAACCACACTAAAACCCTTAGCACAGGCTGTATCAGACCTGTTTAAAAGGGAAGCAAAATTTGTGTGATTTTTCAGGTGATAAACACAATTCTCATGCCGGTCTCTGGAGAGGGAAGCAGATGGAGTGGTTTTTTTAGTAAGTGCACTTAGTTCCTTTAGGCTGGCCCAGGATCATTTCCTCCAAAGGCTAAACCTGGGAGAACTTTATTCACATCCTCACAAGCTGAGAATCAGTTTGGCCTTGGCGTGTGAACTGTGTTTATCACCTGAAAAACCACACAATTTTAATGTTAAATGTACGCACAATCCTGGCAGCATGCTCTGGAGAACAGATTCCAAATACCTGTTATAAAGTTGATGGAAGCAAGCTCACCTGCTCCGTACTTTCATTTCAGTGCCCAATTTGTTTGCAGGTAAACATTTGGAGGAAGGTGATGGCAAATACTTGTGGTTGTGCACTTGTCAGGACTGCACCAGTCAGTTATTCCTTGGGACTTTTGAGGTCTGTAGATCTTTGCTGATCCTGGGCAGGATGTTTATACCTGCAAGGCATTGCCTGAGGTTTTTTTTCCCCTGCCCCTGGAAACATGTATAAATGTAAGCGTAATAGAAAGGGATTTCTTAGTAGTTTTTAAATTAAGGTTGAGGTAGACATCTCTAATACAAGTGTATATAATAGCAGTGATCTCTATATAATATATAATAGCAGTGGGCCTCTCCTTGGGGCTACCAGCCCCAAGGTAAAATAAGAAAAAATAAATAAATTTCAAATTAGATAAGCATGTTTTAATAAAAATTGCATGTAATAGAACTTTAGGTTAATAGACTATAGTTCTAATAGCACTTAAATTTTATAAAATTTAAGCTTAAATTTAACCTAAACTTAATAGAACTTAGAATAACATAATTTAAACTGAGCAGTATTTAAACTTAACCTAAACTTAAACTAAACAGAAATTAATCTTAATAAAACTTAGCATTAACCAAATACTAAAATAATAAAATATAACTTAACTCAGACCTAAATATAGTAAATAACTCTAATTAAAAATCTGCTTCTGTTTTACTCCCCTTTGTGATGGTAAGTCTTTTCCCCATATTGTGATAGGTTTCTGTACAACGAAAGGATTAATGGCTGCTGTCTTCCCTTCATGGCTGGGATGGGAAGAGCAGGCAGCATGTGTCCAGCCTTAGCCCCTTACAGCCCTAATCTCCTGCAGATTTACCACAATCAGAGACTTCTGTCAATGTGTAGAGAGATTTGTGTGTCTGTAAATAGCGTGAGGATGTTCAGACTTGGTGTGGGTTGGTTTGGTTTTTCTCAGGTTGGTGTTGTCTCCTGGTGCTTCCCCTTGTGTACTTTGAGCAGAGAGTGGGGGATAGTAGGTATTGATGATTTGAGAGAAGCTTTTTCATTGTCTTCGGTTTCCTGCTTTTGTTGGAGGTTCTATCAAGGTCTGCTAAAACTGCAACTGAAAGGTTCCTGAAATATAAGGTGGGATCCAAACATACTTTCCTCATGTGATGGGTGAGAATTTTGGTGCAATTTTATTCATACATGACCATGATTTCTGGTTTTCAATGCTGCTGTTCATTTGTGTTCCCCCCTTTTATTGCCCTAATCTTTGGGATACATTCTACTTGCAGAAATGCTCTGATTTGAGTGAGGGCTGTGGCATGGCCAGGGCCATCCCTGAATTCTTTGTAAAAAGCCTGATTTGCAGACTGGGACCAGTGAATTGTGTGAGGCTGGCTCTGTTCAACAAGCGTGTTGCTCATGACTGCAAAGCCAGATGATGTTGGACACGGGGTTGTATGTGAAATATAAGTTTGGCAACCTCAGGATTTATCAGGATTATTAAGTTGTGGCTGCCCCATCCCTGGAAGTGTCCAAAGCCAGGCTGGATGGTGCTTGGAGCACCCTGGGATCATGTAAGGTGTCCCTGCCTGTGGCAAGGGATGGAATGAGATGAGCTTTAAGGTACGTTCCAATGCACGGCATTCCATGATCATATCTAGGGACTGAATGGTATTTAGAGCTTAAAAAGCCCATGGAGAATAAGGGGGAGCATTGCCATGAATGCCCTGGCTATACTGGAGTCTGATCTGCTAAGCTGATGCTCCTGGGTGCGTTATTTACCTGCTTATTGTCCCCTGCACTTAGGACAACCGTGCTTTCCCAAATCTATCTGATTTTTCCTCCCTCGTCAGAGGTCTCCAGTCTTTTGGCAGTGGGCAGAGATCCCTCTGAGGGTGCTGATGGCTGATAACTGCCGGAGGTTTCCAGGCTGTGGGACAGAGGAGCGGAGCTGTCAGGTTGGATGCTTCAGGAAGTGTCCTCAGGAGGCACAGGCTGTCCCGGTGGCCTGGGAGCACTGCAGGACTTGTCAGGGCTCCCCTCTGGCTGCAGCCTAACTCGGGTTTAGCAGGATTTTGCAGCAGCCACAAGAGTTGTGTGGGAAAAGGGGTTTTTTTCTTTCTTTTCTTTGCAGCACCTTGGAAGTAGGAAAGCTATTTCAAACACTTTGCTTTATGTGCTTTCCTAGAAATTCATGTGGACTAAATGGTGAACGTACGGTTGCCAGCTGGAGAGTGCTTTTCTTCTTTTGATGTATGGATTTTATAGCTGGCCTGGGGTGGGGGGTGTGTTACTGTGCTGGTGCGATGGGAGGGCTGACTAGAGGAGTAACAGATGTGTGTGGCAATAAGGAGCTGTGCAGGGGTCACAATGAGGCATTTTACACTCTAATGGGAACAGATGGATCCAGACTTCTGAGTAATAGAGTCATCTCAGAGACAGAAAAGTTGTACTGACATGATAGTGCTGCGCAGTGCCTGAACCACGGCTGCTTCCATCCCTCAGTTTTGTTCCTAGATTATGGACAGAGCTGGTTCCTGACTGGTTTCTTGCCTTTTGCTATAGATCAGCTGCTCTCTGGGTTTCTGAGGCAGAAATTCTGGTACTTTGGTGTCCCTGTCCGGCCTTCCTGCAGCAGCTGTAAATAAAAAGCCTGGCACATCCGAGAACATTGCAGATGCTTGGAGGCAGGAGGATCCTGTGGAATTAACCTTGTGGATCCTCGCTCCTTGCTCTCCTTCCTCCTCTGCTGCTCCTAGAAACCGCCTAGGCTGAGGTGGTCTCCAGATCTGGGGGAAGCAAGTGGTAGTTTTGGGCATTTTACTGAGGCAGGACAAAGCCTTTTGCAGCATGAGGTTGACATGCATACAAATATTCTTCTAACAGGCAGAAAAGATGTATCAGATTTTACTACTGAGCGCTGCTGGAGCTCTCCAATTCAGATTTGGTACCCAGGCAGGGAAGTTCATGCAAAACACCCATGTATTATAGATAATTTTTAAATGCTTAGCATCATTCTCATAGGAAAAAAAATCCTGTGGAGAATGGATTTCCTCTGCGAATCCCTGTGGCTATAATAATGTTACTTTTGGCAAAAATGACAAAATTTAATTCTGCTTAATGCATAGTCTCTGATTTAACAGGTGACAAAGGAAATGTAAATTACATTTCTCATTTCAGTGAGATGGGGTATATCTACATCTAGCTGTTGACAAGTGAAATTAATTATGGCAGTCTTGCTCTGGTATTCAGTGCAGCTTCATGTAGTGTTGCACAAAAATATAACGGAAATCCAGAAGTTCTTCAGACACTTCTGAATACAGTTTATTGTTACCTAATTTTTGAGCATTTAAAGAGCTTGTGTTCAGAGCCTGTCAGAACGTTCACTGAGCTTTCCTTTTTCCTCAGTGTGCTTTACAGGAGCCCTGTGCTGGCTCCTTGAGGTGCACCACGTCTGGCACGGGGGCTCTGAGCCCTTAGGAACAAGGGGAATGCTGTCCTGTTTTCCCATCGGGGGGCTCCCTGGGAAACTTGGGGTGTTTCCCTGGTGCCTGTGCTCCTGTTTTCCAGTCAGTTTGCTCCTTAGAGGTTTGGGAAGGGCAACTGCTATGCAGTAAATCCACTAAATCTTCAGCTTGCATTTTCCTCCTAAAGCTGCAGAGAAATTGAAATATTGGGGCTGCTGTCTAGGGTTTGTTGCCAGGAATTAGTTCTCCTTAGCTCTGCGTGGTGTAGGTGTGGTTCTCAGCCATGGAAAGGCGCAGGAAGCCTGTCACGGACAGGAGGCTGTAGGGAAAAGGAAAGATGAGGTGCAGAAGAATGTGCTGAGTGGCTTTAGCAGATGAAGATTTTGTTGTCACACTGTCAGGGCGCTGCAGCCTGGTTAACTGATGTAATACCCTGCTCACACTAATGTCACTGCTTAGAAATGACACTTCCTTATCTTGCTTCCATTGTAAATACACGGGAAATGTGTGCCCCAGTTCATTTATCTGGGGTTGGTGTCCAGCTTCTGCAGAACAACACAAACCCCTCATCCTTGGTCACTCCTTGCTGATCTCTGGGCACTGGGAGCGTGTCCCTGGCTGGGAGCTCTTTTGGCAGGGAGCTTGTTCTTGGGAAAACTGCGTGTGTCTAAATAAAAACAAAAGCTTGCCAAGGTCATCTGGTATTCCTGGTATGAAACTTTCAAGTTAGGAACCCCAGGGCCTCCACAAAACTTTTGGTTCTGGCTTCCATTCATTCAACATGTTCTTTGTGATCAACGTTACAATCGTGCTCTGTATAAAATGTTTTGTGTGGTTTGAATCCATATAAGGATCTTGCTGTCAAAACCACAGTATCATCAAAGGCCTCTTTCTGAAGGAGAGCTTCCATATAAATGCTTTTAAGATTATGCAAGTTGCTTATTTTTGAAATATTGGCACCAGAGCTACTTGCTGTGAATTCCTCTTTCTCCTTTACAGAGAGGCCATCGATGGCTGTGATTCTAAAAACAAAACAAAAACAACTTCCCCCTCAAATTACTCATTAGAGGCAGCTTGGAAAAATAATGACATCTCTAAATATCTTGGACAGGAAACCTTATTTGAGTCTCCATCTTGAAAAGAAAAAATGTTTAGTCTCAGAGTTTTGCTTGGAATTTGCTCTAGAAATGATATCAGTATGTGGAATAATGAGACACTGCTGTCATTGGCCATATTTTGTTAATAATAATTCATGTCAATAAATCTCCTCTAAACAGCATTTATTAAAAAAAAAGTTCCTTCTTACAGTGGAACAATATTATTATAAAAGCAGATGAGTAGACTCAGTGGAGCTTCACTGGAAAGTTAAGAACGGGGCGTTCTGGGTTTTTAACTTGCCCATCCTGCTCTGGGGAGATAAAAGCTGTGGTTGCCATGCGTTTGTCACATCCCTGGATAAGGACAGATGTTCTTCCTCCCAGAGTCTGCTAGAGATATTTTGAGCTGTTATGTTCCATGTTAAAGCTGGAGTAAAAGAGGAGAACAGCTTCAGGTGCCCCGGAGGTCCTGTCTGTTCTGGGCCGTGCTGTGGTGCTTGTCTTGTCCTGCTGTCCTTGGTGGCTGGAATTGGTGCTCTGCAAAATTATTTGCATGGAAGAGGATGTCATGTCATAGTGGCCTCAAATCCTCCTGGGGGGTTGTATTTCTCCAGGCAGTTGGTAGAATTGGAGGACCAATAGATTTTGAGACAAAGGAAAAATAAACTTACCCTACCGACAGGGGCTGTGCAGCTGCTGTCATGGCTTCTGAGATGGAGCCAGTTGGTGCCAAATAATTACGTGCTCTCAGCTGGAAATACCCTGCTGCCTCATTCCCTCTAGCAGAATATATAATTAATTCCTGTGATTGGATGCTCAAATCTACTTGAATATTGTGTTTGGGAGATTTTTGAACTGTCAAAAGGGTGAAGTCAAAGCCAGTGACGAGCTGGTCTGCTTCTTAAGTGACTTGATTTGATAGATGCTTGCCCCATTTTTTTTTTTTTTTTAACCTGTCTCCAGTACTTGGCCAGTGTTTTGCCAAGTTCAGCCTTGCAGAAAGCAGCAGCCTGGGCTGTAGGACAGAAATGTTCCTGGCTGGGGTTGTGTGCTATCTGTGCTCCAGCACACACATGACTGCCAGGTCGAAGCCTTGCTTTGTTTAAAGCCCATGTTTGTATTCCTGGCCAAGGCAGCCCTCCTTGAGGGGTGGTGCCGGAATTACTGATTGCAATGGTCCACTAGTTTTAAGTCAATGTAAACTCTGCCTCCTCTAGTGAAAGATCTTGCCAACTGCAAGGCTTTAACCCAAGGGAATTAGCCTAGAAATGAGAGTGTGAGGGCTTGATCGTTCTTATAATCTTATATAAACACTTGAAAAAACACATCCCCAAACTGGAAATCTAAGCCCATTGGTGTAAATGGAGCTGCCAAAATAAATGCACTGCAAAGAACACATCCAGAGTGACAGTAAGCACCTCTAGGTGTAATTATGCATTAGGTAATTGGGAAGTGAGCTGCACCTACTTAAAGGAGAGAACAAGTGCCTTCATCTGGTCTTAATTGGGTGTTTGACTTCCCCCGCCCCTCTTTGGCTGTGAGATGACTTGTGTGTGAGCATGCTGGCTGGAAGGTACCTGAACATCATCAGGAGCTCTGACACATCCTGCCTTCCTTGCTCTGCAGTAATTAATTTCTCTTCCCTTTGAGGGAAGGGAGCGAGGCAGGGGACAGGCAGTGGGAGACTGATGAAATAGCAGTGCGGCTGTGTGAAGTGGTGTCTTTTTAGGTGTTTGAGTTTGGAGGCTCTTTCAAGTCCTTGTGTACTCTCTTCTTCCCAGTGCGGCCAGAGGGCTGCAACACTGGGAAATGAATGCAGTGCCTTCCCTGTAAAGCCTTGGAAAACACTTGGATGATTAGAGAAAACGAATGTCAGGGACCGACCAAAACCTACTCTTGCTTTCCCCTGGAACAAATTTGCCTTAATAATTCACTCCAGGTGAAGGGAATTCCTTTTTCTGATAGAAAACAGGGTGACAAAGGAGCCTGTGAATTTGCAGCCTTCATTTCAGATATATATATGTACACACACAGTATTTTGAAGGGTAATTTAAAGTTTATATATATAATCTACACACAGAGTATTCTAAATGGTAATTTTCTGGGATTTGAGGTTCTTGTGAAACACAAATGTCTACAGAAAAAAAAAAACCTAAGACAAGAAAAAACCCTGTTGATTAAATGGTATATTTAACAGAGGAAAAAACATTATGAATGGTTCAAAGATATTCAAGGAGTTTTAAAATCCTGTTTTCTCCTTTTTGCTGAGGGCAAGGCTTTTTCCTGTCTGGGAGGGCCTGGCGCACTCTCCCTGTGTAGCCTGGGCTTTCCCTTTCAGCAGGGTGTGTGGGGCTGTCCCTGTGCTTTTGTAAGCATGACTAATCTTGCAACTTGAGCTTCTCCTTCCTGAAGGAAAAACCTCTTAAAGATGGGATTGAATTCAGTCCTGCAGCATGCAGCTCCTATGGTTTGTAATGAGTTTTTGATGTCTCATGGCAGCGGGTCATCTTTAATGACAAATTAATTTTGACTGAGGAGTCAACTGTGGTGTGAGGACAGAATTTAAGCCTCTGTAATTTTCAGTGATACTAAGCCTGATGTAATTCTTCAGTTAAGGTGCTCTGAACCAAATTTGCCTGATTTGGCTTTGCTTTCTTGCTTCTATCCCCATGTAGAAAACCTCTGTTTAATTTTTTTTCCCTCTAGACTTCCTAATCCGACTCTTAGGGCTTTTAAAAGCTGGAAAATACTTGCCCTGGAGTTAAATGCTGACTTACTCCGCAATCCAGGATACTGGGGGCTTTTCAGAGAGACACTGCAGTTGTCTTTTAGCAGCTTAATTGATGGCTGCGCTTTGAATCAAAAAGAAATCTGCATGTAATTTTTTGTGTGGGTAAGCTCTTGTCAGATATTATGAACAGCCTGAAATGACCTAAGTGCTTTCGGTAGGATTCCAACCCTGCTGCTAATTAGTGGATTGGCCCTTACCAAGGAGGGAGATGGGGAGTTAATGAGGCATTTTGATCAAGGAAGTTGATATCTTGTCTTCAGTGACCTGCAGCACAACATGTCCCTAAGAGACTTCATTGGGAGCAAAGTCGAACTGGATCCAGTGGCTTCTGACTTATTTTACACAAGGAAGCAGGAAACTATTCCTGGTAGATGCTGCTGGAACCGCTGGGGTAGCTGGAGCCAAGGTCCCTCCAGGGCAATAAATCATATTTATCCATGACTCCACCCTGCTGCTTTCTTTACTTTAGGTGCTCTCTTTCTGTGTTTCTTGAGTTGAAGATATGTTGATTGTGACTTCCACTTTGTTTCTTTACCAGGGAATTCTTGTGGGCAGGTGCTTAGGTCCTCTGAAGCGGTTTATTCCCTGGAAATTACTGCATGAGTTAGTGATGTATGCCTGTGCTCAGGTAGGAGGATGGGAGCCAAAGTCAGGTGCAGCTCACAGCCAGGTTATTTGAAAAATCCTGCAGTGATGTTTGCATGGGAATGCTTTGGCAAGTGGCCAACATTTGTGTTGCTAACCACACAAAGCAAAACGTAGAGTTAGCTGTTCTCAATATGCACATTTCAGTAACTTCCCAACCTTTTAATCTGTTTATTTCACCAAAACAGCGGGAACAGCAACCTCCTGTTTGAGCTGAGCCTAGTGGGCCTTAATTTTGATTGTTTCTCTATAGCTGTGCCAAATTGCTGCTGCATTGGAGTAAATCTTGGTCCCTTCAGTCTCTGTGCTTCCCTCAGTGATGATTTTCCCACTCATGTTGCATGACCTGTGTTCCTGTAGCCTTTGTGTTGAAAGTTACAGCGGTAATTCCTTTTTCCCCTCTCCCCTTCCATGTCATCCCAGTTTGATAGGCTGCCTTCTCATTTCTGTTGACATTGTAACCTAGTCTGCTCTTACTGAAAAATCCTCGTCTTGACACCCATCCGCCTCCTAAATGAGATAGAAACATCCTTGCAGCCTCATGACTGCCAGGTTGTTGGAGAGAGTGCAGGGAATAAGCCTTTTTAGACCAACAGCTCCTGTCAGTACTGAAGAGCAGAGAAGCTTCTGGTTTCCTGCCAGTCCTGAATTTAAATAAATGTTTCTACTGAGGAAAAGGTTTTAAGGAGAGAAATATGGTCAATATTTCGGGTAGCGCTCTGTACAAGTTGTCATGAATTTCAATATCTTGAAAGCCGGAGTCGGTCATGCAGCACCACCCTAATTTGAAGTGCTGAAGGATCCTGAGTGTTGCTTGAGATGAGAGTTGGCGCCCTAATGTTGTTTTGGTATCAACAGTAACTATCTCTGTCTGACCTTTAAAGGAGGACTCAAAATTGAGACTTTGAATTGCCCTGGAATTGCACCTTCCACTGGCTGCCTGCAAGCCTCTGTGTGATGCTCCAGGTTGGGATGTCTCTGTAAACGTGTAGAAATAACTGTGTGGTTCCATCTCTTCTTTTTTTTTTCCCTTGTCAGCTCTGAACTTTGAAGGCCTGTGGCAAAGCAGTTTGAGCTCAGTCATGGCAGGAGTGTGGCTTTGGGTCATCCGTGTGGAAGAAACCTGGGTGACTTGGGAGCAGCCCTCACCCTCTGCACCTTGTCTCAGATGGAATGCCATAATCTCTTCTGTTTTTTATTTTTGTGGCTGCTTGGTAAATGCCTTATCCAGAGATCCTTTAACTTAACCTTTGGGTATTGTACCTGTTGTGCCTGACGGCAACTCCTCGTTTAGGCTGTAACCTCCTTCCCTCCTTCTGTTGCCCTGTGTCATTATTGCCCCGATCACATTTTGGGAGAAGGTGTTGATCTTGGCTGCATGGAGCACTTCTGTTTCCTTCCTCTCTGTGTAACTGCTGGTGTGTTGTGTGTTTGGGAGTGCTGGCAGCTTTTTCAAGCACTACTCTCTGCTGCTTTTGTTGCTTATTCCTCCCCCCCATATGGTTGTATTCCCAGTTCAGGCTTAAATAGTAAGTTGGAAAAGCTTGGGATGTTGAGGGAAGTGATGAAGGCTTGGCCAGGCTTTCCCGAAAAGTGAGGAACATTTATTCCTGATGTGTGACCAAGGTGAGAAACTTCATTCTCCTCTCCTAGAGAGAGAGAAAGGAATTTTGTTCACCTCATACCTTTTTCCAATTGAGCATGCATAAGAAGTTTCTCCAAATACAGCTCAATTTTTAGCTTTGTGACCTAACAGGATGCTGAAATCACTTTGGCCTTCCATGCACAGATTAAAAGGGTAGGAAGGGCTTTTTGCATTCCTTGAGCTTTGTCCAGTCTACCTGCTATGAAGTTTTTTTGCTCAGGTGATTATGATGACCCGATTATAATTATATTTTAGAGAGGATAACTGATATGGCAGTCTCTACACTTTGCTTCTGGCTGACATGGGAGACCTGCTATCTTTTGGAGGCTTGTCTTCTTCCTGCAGGGAAAGGGTGGGGATGAGATGAGAAGCAATATTAACATTGTTAAGGTCATGTTTATTACTGGGTGGAATCAGTGGAAAGTTCGAGGCTTTGCAGAGGAATTGTGTCAGGGAGCCTCTACACCTTTAAATGTGCGCAGAATATTCAAGAAGAGTATTGGGGAACTGATTCCTCACCTGTGTGTGCTGTGATGCATGTCTGGAGTGCTTGTTCCATCTCTTAAACTGCTTTCTTGGTCCTTTTACTGATTTTGTGTGCTTTTTCTGCACTTTCTTATGGCTTTTGCATTCTTACACGGTGCTGCACATAAGAGGTGCTTTTAGCCAAGCTTCCCAATTTTGTAAAAGTTGGCTTGGAATCGTTAAGCAGAAGATCAGGGAGAAGTGTCGCGAGCTGGAGATTTTGGTTGTTGGGCGGGTGTACCTATAAAAAGATCTGATGAATAATGCACTGTGCTGGCAGGAGTGGTGGAGGTTTATCGTGGCTCTGGGAGTGCCGCAAGTTGTAGTAGATTGTATTGCCTGGGCACTGCTCTCTGCCTGTTCAACAGTTGTGAACAAAAAATTAAAATACTGCTGTGTTGCTGAATGCACTGTAGAGAATTTAGTGTGATGCATTCTAAAATAAAGCATTTAATGTTGTACCCCCATGAAAAAAGATGTCTGCAGCTGTTTAAAACAAAAATATTACTGCAAAATGCTATAGGAACCAAAATGTTTTTATAGGGTCATTGAGGTTTGGAAAAGTCCTCCAGTATAATGAAGCCCAGGATGTGCTCGATGGCCGCCTTGTCCCCAGCCCAGAGCTCTGAGTGCCATGTCCAGGAATTCCTTGGATACCTCCAGGCATGGGCACTGCAAACCTCCCTGGGCAGCCCCTGCCAAGGCCTGAGCACCCTTTCCAGGCAGAAATTCCTGCTGCTGCCCAACCTGAGCCTCCCCTGGCCCAGCTTGAGGCCGTTTGCCCTTGTGCTGTCCCTGTTCCCTGGGAGCAGAACCCGACTCCCCCTGGCTGTCCCCTCCTGGCAGGGAGTTGTGCAGAGCCACCAGGTCCCCCCTGAGCCTCCTTTTCTCCAGGCTGAGCCCCTTTCCCAGCTCCCTCAGCCGCTCCTGGGGCTCCAGCCCCTTCCCCAGCTCCCTGCCCTGCCCTGGACACGCTCCAGCCCCTCCAAGTCCTGCCTGGACCGGGGGCCCAGAACTGGACACAGCCCTGGAGGTCCCTCAGCAGGGCCAGCCCAGGGGACAGGGGCTGTGCCCACTCCAGTGCTGATGCAGAAGTATCACAAGAGGTTCTTGTAAAGAAAGAAGTCTTTTATTGTCAACATATTGTCTGAAAACTCACTTTCTGTTAGTACAATAAAAAAACCAGTGGGACAGATGTGAAAGGATTATACAGAGTAAGTGTAATAATAAATGACACCCTGAAAGCCTTGAGTTATGGTGGGGGCTGCTGAGGGACAAATAACAGTGTGCTGTGAGCTAAGACTCTGTTAAAGGTCTGTTGTGACACTTAACTGAGTAGCAAGTGAAGACTTTCATGTATTTAATTCCTCTGCAGGGTCTTGCAGATTATCAATTACTTCACCTCCTGCTTGCAGAGCTGTAGGTAAGAAACCCCCTGACCACCTGCAGTGAAAAAGGTATAAAAACTTCCATCTCCATCCAAGGCTTTCCATCCACAGCAGCAGCTGCTTGCAGCACCTCCAGGCTGTGGGTTTGGTTGCTTTTGGCTCCTGATGAGTCCTGTGAGGGACACAGAAGGGTGTAATAGGTGGTGTAATTCCCAGTTGGGATCTCAGTTGGGTTTTCTGTGCTGCATCTTGCTATTTCATCTCTGCTGCTTTGAAATATGAGTTCACTGAAAGAATCCTCCTTAGGGACAAACCTAGATGTGATCTGGTACTCCTGAGAACCAAGAAGAAAGTCTCTTTTACTGTGCGTGAGGGGAAGTGTAATTAGAAGGATCTTGGGTACCTGAATTGTTTTGGAATAAATTTGTTGTGCTGGAAAATGTGGATCAGTTGAGGTACTAAAGCTGCCTGAAATGGAGCTCCAAAACTGCTGGAATTTGAGAGGAAAAAGGGAGATGACTTGTTTTTCATGGTGTTGCCCTACAAATCGTGGGGTTTAGGAAATTTTATTTTTGATCATGTATTGTTTTTCTTTAATGTTTTTCACTATATGCTGCCAGCAAGATCAGCTGAGGCTCTAAAGAGCTGTTTAAAAGAAAAAGTGGGGACTTGGGGATTCTACCATGAAATTAGGAAGAAATGAGCATTACTTCTGAAGAAGCTTGAGTTCTGTTAAAAAAGCATCACCAAACAGAGAACTGCCTCTGGCCACAGCTTTCCTGCGGTGTCAGTAACCTGACGAAAACCCTGCGGTCCTGTTTGTCTCTCCTCAAACCATTTCACACAGTGCTGTGGGGGGAGTGTTGTAGCTCTGTGCCATGAATGCTCCTAAACTGGGCTTTGTGCGTTATATTCTTGGCTCTGTGTGCCTGGAGGAAACCTCTCAAGGAGTCTGTGCTCTCTGAAGTCGTGCTGCTGGAACTCTGCCTGCACTGCTTTGGCTGTTTTCTCCTGGATGCTGGCGCAGGAAATACTTGGTGTTCAATATGTAGTCAATAAAGAAGANACAAAAAATTAAAATACTGCTGTGTTGCTGAATGCACTGTAGAGAATTTAGTGTGATGCATTCTAAAATAAAGCATTTAATGTTGTACCCCCATGAAAAAAGATGTCTGCAGCTGTTTAAAACAAAAATATTACTGCAAAATGCTATAGGAACCAAAATGTTTTTATAGGGTCATTGAGGTTTGGAAAAGTCCTCCAGTATAATGAAGCCCAGGATGTGCTCGATGGCCGCCTTGTCCCCAGCCCAGAGCTCTGAGTGCCATGTCCAGGAATTCCTTGGATACCTCCAGGCATGGGCACTGCAAACCTCCCTGGGCAGCCCCTGCCAAGGCCTGAGCACCCTTTCCAGGCAGAAATTCCTGCTGCTGCCCAACCTGAGCCTCCCCTGGCCCAGCTTGAGGCCGTTTGCCCTTGTGCTGTCCCTGTTCCCTGGGAGCAGAGCCCGACCCCCCCTGGCTGTCCCCTCCTGGCAGGGAGTTGTGCAGAGCCACCAGGTCCCCCCTGAGCCTCCTTTTCTCCAGGCTGAGCCCCTTTCCCAGCTCCCTCAGCCGCTCCTGGGGCTCCAGCCCCTTCCCCAGCTCCCTGCCCTGCCCTGGACACGCTCCAGCCCCTCCAGGGCTCTCTGGCCGGGAGGGACAGAACTGGACACAGCCCTGGAGGTCCCTCAGCAGGGCCAGCCCAGGGGCCGGGCCCTGCCCTGGGCCTGTGGCCACCCCATGGCCGGCACAGCCCCGGGGCCATTGGCCTCGTGCCCCCTGGGCNCACAGCAGCAGCTGCTTGCAGCACCTCCAGGCTGTGGGTTTGGTTGCTTTTGGCTCCTGATGAGTCCTGTGAGGGACACAGAAGGGTGTAATAGGTGGTGTAATTCCCAGTTGGGATCTCAGTTGGGTTTTCTGTGCTGCATCTTGCTATTTCATCTCTGCTGCTTTGAAATATGAGTTCACTGAAAGAATCCTCCTTAGGGACAAACCTAGATGTGATCTGGTACTCCTGAGAACCAAGAAGAAAGTCTCTTTTACTGTGCGTGAGGGGAAGTGTAATTAGAAGGATCTTGGGTACCTGAATTGTTTTGGAATAAATTTGTTGTGCTGGAAAATGTGGATCAGTTGAGGTACTAAAGCTGCCTGAAATGGAGCTCCAAAACTGCTGGAATTTGAGAGGAAAAAGGGAGATGACTTGTTTTTCATGGTGTTGCCCTACAAATCGTGGGGTTTAGGAAATTTTATTTTTGATCATGTATTGTTTTTCTTTAATGTTTTTCACTATATGCTGCCAGCAAGATCAGCTGAGGCTCTAAAGAGCTGTTTAAAAGAAAAAGTGGGGACTTGGGGATTCTACCATGAAATTAGGAAGAAATGAGCATTACTTCTGAAGAAGCTTGAGTTCTGTTAAAAAAGCATCACCAAACAGAGAACTGCCTCTGGCCACAGCTTTCCTGCGGTGTCAGTAACCTGACGAAAACCCTGCGGTCCTGTTTGTCTCTCCTCAAACCATTTCACACAGTGCTGTGGGGGGAGTGTTGTAGCTCTGTGCCATGAATGCTCCTAAACTGGGCTTTGTGCGTTATATTCTTGGCTCTGTGTGGCTGGAGGAAACCTCTCAAGGAGTCTGTGCTCTCTGAAGTCGTGCTGCTGGAACTCTGCCTGCACTGCTTTGGCTGTTTTCTCCTGGATGCTGGCGCAGGAAATACTTGGTGTTCAATATGTAGTCAATAAAGAAGAAAGAGGTGGTCAGTGAAAAGCAGATGCCTCAGTGGACTGCTCCAGCAGTTTTATCATCTTTCCTTTCTCTGAAATAGCCTTTCCAGCTCCTTTAGCAGGGATATGGTGCCCCTTCCATGCTTGCCACACGGAGGGAAGTGATGCCAGCACCGCTGCGCTTGCCCTTCAGGGTGTGAGGTGGTGTGAGGGAGCAGAGGTCAAGCTATTTATTTCACGTGTTAGAGCTGTGAAATGCTGGCACTGACTAATGTCCAGCTCATGAAAACATCCTGCAGTAATCCCCTGTCTCCCCTGAGGTCGTGGAGCAGCAAGTGTGAAACAGCAGCTGCAGCTCAGGAGCCTTTCAGAGGTGTCTTGTCCCCCTGCCCCTGGAAAAAATTGCCTGCCTTCCCTTCCTACACCAGGATTTATAATTCCCTGTGGATTTATTACTGGGCAAGGATGTCTTTGCAGAACTGGATGTAGTAAAACCCAAGCTGCAGTCAGTCCTGTTAGCAGCAGGATTGATGAGCTCTGCTTTCCAAAACTTGGGCTATCATTCTCTTTCTGTAATGACTTGCATTGTGAGTTCGTTTTGCATGTCGTTAATTATAAATGTTGATAGTAATGATGATAAAGTAAAACGAGGGTTAGCTGGGACTCTGTGCAAAGCACGTGTGGCTGAGGGCTGGGAGAGCTGTTTCTGTAGTGGGGCTGTGGCAGGTGGGGTATTTTCTGAGCTGACCCGGGTTTGAATCTCCCTTCACAGTAGTGTGTAGGGTTTTTGCATTATTTATTGAAGAAAATGCGTAATCAGGCCTGTTTTTCTATTTTTGTCTTAAAGCCACAAGACCTCCATGGCAAAGGTAACCTTCCAGAGCTCCAAGTGCAAAAGGCAGTGCTAAGGCTGTTTCCAAATCTGTTCTGTTTTGTTGCAGGCAGTTTATTTCTCCAAACAAATCAGAGGCAGAAATATTTCTCTCACTTAAAACAAAATTTTTCTGCTTCAGTGGCTGCAGGGGAAAGGGTTAAAGTGTGGCACAACTCTCCTTAAAGACCTATCCAGTGAGGATGGCACTAATGCTGCCTTGGAATGCGGTGGATCTCACAATCCATCTTGGTTATGGTGAGAGAGATGGAAGGGCTTGCTTCTTTATAAGCTGCTTAGATCCAAGACAAAGCTGATGGGCTAAGTGCCACCTTTATGTTTTGCCATATGCTGCTACTCCTCAGTGTTATTTGCTGCTGGTGCTTGTTATATAGAATTTTAAAAATTCCCTTTAAAAGGTAGTCTCTGGAGGAATATCTTCTGACTCAGAAGGAGGGGATACAAATAGCTCCATAAGAACCCTTGCAGGGGGAAGAGGTTACTGTATTAGGACATATAATTAAGTATGTTAAAAGAAAAAATCGCTATTAGACTGGGAAGGCAGCTGCCCAGCATCAAAATTTGGCTTGTGATATCTCTGACCTTATAGGAGCATGTCTTGGACCATGGCTGGCTTTTCCATGCTAGCAATGAGCTTCAGGAGGGATGGGTGAGTCACTGTGGAAATTGGGAATGCCCTCTGATGGGATCATTCTTAACGGCCCTAGACAGTTTCCATCTTGACTTTCTGCGTTCAGCTGAACCCTAGGGAGCCAAGGAATAGCACATGGAAAGGACTGGGATGGCTTTCTGAGCTCTGATGAAAAGAAAACGAAAATTGCAGGTTTGCTGACACTGCCTCAATACGAGGCCATTAGAGGGATCAGGGAGAGAGCTTTTGCTCACACAGGGATGGATCGGGAGCAGACGGCAGCATCCAGGGCGATTTCCAGTTCCCTGGCTGTAATGTAGCCACACTCTGTGTGTGTGAAGGTGTGGATCCTCATATTATTCCATGGCTGATGAGGGAAGAAGGAGAGAGTACAGCACGAGGGAATAACCTTTGCACTTCCCGCTGCTGTTTCCTGTCCCAAGCATAAAAGATTGTGTACCTGCTGGGTATCACGGGTATTATTAAATCAGGCAAACAAGTTCACCAGAGATTATTGTTAACCTGCTCTTGCCATCTTGGGCTAAGCCTGAAGGCAGGGAGTGCCTGGAGCTGTTGAAAAGGCAGTCAGGCACTCTTGAAATTCATCAGCAAGTTTGTCATAACCTATTGCCACAAACTAATTCCCAGTGTCCTTTCAGAGACCTTTTGTACATAACTGGTGGAAACAGAATAGCAGCCAGATCCTTGCTGGCAGGTTTAGCTGCATAATTAGACACTAGCTCCCCCCAAAATAATATTCAAATAAGCTGAGCAATCTAAAACCCTTTGGCTTCAGGGCACAGTCATGCAATGTGTGGGTGTTCTTGCTTTCCGTGTGTTTTAATAAGAAAATTATAGAGAAGGTGTTGAAGGGCATCTCCACCAAAGTCAGGACCATTGTCTCAGGGTTTCCAGAGGTCACTTAACACTGAAAAGTTTTCCTCTTGCTTAGGCAGCCTCATTTAAAGCCTTACAAAGGAGGAAAGAAATGGGGGTGCTGGTACTGCACTGGGCCGCTGCTGCCTCAGGTATAACTGCCCAATTTTGGGAATTGGGGTAACGAGGGTCTAGTAAATGACACAAGAATCCTTTTTATGATGTCTCTGTTGAATATTTTCTTTGTGCTAATAGAAGAAGTGAAAAGTGTTGCTTTACCTCTTCTGCTGCAAGTTTACATTCCTGTACCAGCTGGAAAATAATACCATAAAATCAGGATCTTTGTAGGAGAACTGGAGATTTTGGCTGCACTGTAGCCAGCGTAATGATATGATAGCATATGTTGTGAAGCTGCCCTACATAAATGTATGAAGAGAGAACTTCATTTTCTGAAAGTCATCCCTTGAGATATGTGAATGCACAGTGTTAGTTAAATACTGCTGCTAAAATTGTCTACAAACCCACACCAGGATAATTCAGTGAGCGTTCCTGTGTTTCCCTTTCTACGTAACGTGGTTTATAAATATCTCAAACCCCATTGCTTGGGCACTGCTGTGTGTTGTGTGTGCCTGTCTTGAGGGACAGGGGTAGATCCCAAGAGTAATAGGTCCTGGAAATAGCTCCGAGAGGGATGCCAGTGTAGCAGTGGGAAGGACAAAGGTGATACGGTGTGGGCAAGAGCAAGACTTAAAGTTTAGCTTGTTCCAACCTGGCCTTGGATGCTTCCAGGGGCAGCTACAGCTTCTCTGGGCACCCTGTGCCAGGCCCTCACCACCCTCACAATATGGGATTTCTGCCCAGTATCCCCTCTAACCCTGCCTCCTGGCAGTGGGAAGCCATTCCCTGTGTCCTGTCCCTCCATCCCTTGTCCCCAGTCCTTCTCCAGCTCTCCTAGAACCCCTTTAGGCCCTGGAAGGGGCTCTGAGATCTCCTTGTTTTCCCCAGGTTAAATAACCTCTCTTTGCTGAGGCTGGTATCTTCTAGCTGCTGAGAGCAGCTGGCATTGTTTGGTGTGGAGTGCCTCTGGATCGACTTGCACACGTGTTGGGAAGTCAAACTGAAGAGCTTCCTGCAGAGGACACTTGGATATAGATAGGCTCCCTAATGATGGGTACAAAAAATGTTCAATCAAGCTTTATAGTGATGTTGTCTGAGTTAACTAAGCTCTCAGCTTCGTTAGCAAGGATGTCTCATGGCCTGGAATGCTCTGCCATGTGGAGATTTGGAAATAACAATCTCTTGTAAATATTTCCAGAGAAATCTATGCTTTTGTTCATCCCCTGTAGCTGTGTTGCAGAATGATGTGATCTTTTTCACAGCTATTGATTGAAATATTTTGGTTTCTTTGCTACTCCGTTTAAAGCCATAGTAAAATGATGCTGGAAAGAACTCTTAAAAAAGCAGCTTGCTCCTTGGTTTCTTTTTTTTATGCACTGCCTACCCAAGAAAATTTTACATCAGAGCTGTAGCAGGGTTTGGGTTTGATTGAAAGAATAGTGGCAGCTCCCAGGCAGTAGCTAGTCACTGTCTGAGGAGATGTGAAAAGGTCTGTAATCCTCAGAGATGTGCTGTGGAATCTTGTTCCAGTTCCCTGCTTACTCGACCTTTGACCAAATACCTCTCTGGGAATTATTTTAAAGACAGAAAAATTCTGGACTTGTTTTTTTGGACAGACTTTTGAATTTTGTTGGCATTAAAAAGAAGCCTGTTGTGGCTGAAAAAGCTGCACTTGCACAGGAAGGTGATGTAACTGCTCCTGCTCTTCACTACTCGGAACAAGCAGGTGGCACTTAAAATACACTCAGGTGAACAAAGGTGGCTCTGAGTATAAAGCAAATAAGTACCTGCATTCCCTCTGTCCCTTCCCATGAAAGTGTTTGTGTTGTATTTTTGATGCTTTTCTGGAGAAGGTAAAATGACCTCTGCTTTGTGAAATGACTCAGGAAACTTTGATTACTTTAATGCCCGAAGCCTCAGCTGGTTTTGCTGGAGATAAGCCCTGGCTGTCATGACAGTAGGACTGGCCCTATTTAGGGACATCCAGAGTCTCAAACACCATGGAAAGGCTTTGGTGAAATTCCTTGGGACTTTCTCATCGCAGCCTTCATTGTCGTGTTGCTATGGAAAAGATGTCTACCTCCACATTTTATTATGGAAAAAAAAAAAAAAGCTTTAATATTAGAAGTTCTGCTTTCATGCACTTTTAAGGAACTGAGGTTATTTCAGGGAATGAGTGAAATTCTGGGGCTGCTCTTTGGCTGAAATACAGGTGCCCCGATGGGATAATAAAGAATTTCCAGTTTCTGCTACAGCAATCAGAGAAGTTGTGTGATGTAAATATAGTCATAAGAGATGGGAACAAAGAGGAGATGTCTCAAAGCTTGGAGCTGAGCTCCAAGATCTCTAATACATACATTGGTTGAGGTGCTTTTTTAGCCCTTTGTTGTGATTGAAATCTTTCTCCAGTGCCTTTATCAGTTCAGCTGTGCTCTGCAAAGGAAAATGCTTTTTTTCCCACTGCTGCTGGGCAGCCCTGATCTCATTCCAGTGGGATGAGAAGGAGCAGCAGAGCCTTTGAGGCACGTTACCTACTGCATGAGGGCTCCTGCTCAGGTAGGGAAGGTGTCCTGGGACCTCTTTTTCTCCATCCTACCTGCATGTCCTTCCTGAAAATCTGTAAATTGAGGATAAAACCAAGTTCATAACTGTGCTGCATGTAATTTTTAACGGAAGCAATTTACAGCAGGAGCGGTGTGGAGTGCTAATAATGAATGTGGGTTTTTTCCTCTCTCTGAGACCGGGTAGGAAATCCAGTGTTTTGTGCCAGGCAGTGTTGGAAACATCTCTGGGGGTGAAGAGTGAGCTCTGTGAAGTTAATAAACAGGGTGGTGCTGCAGGGGCTGTGGCTGTGTTTGCTGAGCTGGTGGGGTTCAGATTGTTCAGTACCGACACAGATTTTCTAAATGAGTATCGGAATTAGAAGCTGAAAAAGCAGGTGATTCTCCAAATGAATTTCTGCCTCAGAGGCAATCCTGACAAAGGTGAGGAAAGACAGCTTTTTATTAGATGTCACAAGAGCCTGTAGCTTGCATTTCCCTTTTTCACACAACTGAAAACTGGAACATCATGTCCCGAGGCTTGGGAATCTCCTGCTTCTCCCTACACCATTTTTACCACTCAGAGAGGGGCTGTGTGTTCATTAGCAGGCAGCCAGGTAGGGCTGAATTGAGAGCTTCAATAAAACCTTTCGATTGCTTGTTGCTCTGAGCTTGCAAATCCGTTTATTTCTGGCTGCTCTTCCAAGCCCTGCCACCTCCATAAGGCGAGGGCACGGCTCGGTGCTGTCCTGGCAGGAGTGAAACCGGGCGCACAGGGCGGGCAGGGGCGCTCTCTGTGCTCTAAAGCTCGCTGCTGAACGTGCCAGAGCGCTGAGAGCAAAGCTGCGGACATTCCCGTGTCCGTGTCTGGTGTTGCTCAGGGAGATTTTTCATGTCTAGTGGCACTAGGGGAGGTTTGCTGCCTGCCACAGCCTTTGGAGTCACATCCATGCTCTTTCCCCTCTCCTTTCGTGCTGTTGATGTCCCTCTGGCACAGATGAAAGGCGCTGTTGGAAATGTGCTCCCCCAGCCTTGGGAGCTGATGTCTTTAGGGAAATCATATAGCAGAGTCTCGGGGAAAAGCGAGAGCAGGAATGCGTTTACTTTTCCTCTGATTTAAAGACAGAAATGATCTCATCGTGGAGCCATATGCATTTTTCTTACTCCTTGATACTGAGTATTCGTGAACACGAATTTTTCACTAAAGGGACACATTATTTCTTGGGAAGAATGATTAGAAGTCTTCTTTGCTGCCTCCCAAGCAGTTTTTTGTGCATGTGGTATCCAAAATGTGGCTGACATTTACTCATTTATCAGTTTTACTCATTTATCGGTGTCCCGCTGTTCATAAAATGAAGCCTATAACAGGATATTGGATAAATACACTGAGCAGAATATGCCTGTGTCTAATGAACAACCAAGTTTAAATGGGAAAGTATACTTTTGTGTTTTGGCTGCAGCTGAAGCTGATTTTCCAGATGAGTTGATTAAAATCACTCCCAGTACAAATGTTGACCTTCATTTAAACCTGATTTCACCCCTCCCCTTCCGGTAGCTGCAACTGTGGCTGTGGCTGCAACAGGGCTGAGAAAGTTGCACTCTCCATTTCCTTCCCTTTAACCACTCAAGAGATGCTGAACTCCGTGGTTTTAGTGTGAACACTCAAATGTCTGCAATAAAAGCTTCAGCCCTAAAAATTCAGCGTGTAATTTAGGTACCAGGTATGGTGCATGGCTTGGGCGGGATGGCAAGTTCCTCTGAGCTTCAGAAATGGAGCCAAATCCTGATGTGAAGAATGTACATGTGCTTCAAAATACGTGCAGAAACGAGTGGTGTGCAGGGGTGAGAAACCTTGACTTCCCAGTTCTGTGTTGGTGAAAATGTCGTTCTGTAAACATCAATTCTTACCCGCTGTGTAGGTCTGGCGTCGGCGCTTAGTTGAGCCAGACCCCTAGCTCAGATAAACACAAAGCATGAGTACAGAGTGCGGGATTCAGTGCGGCTCTCGGGCACTCCTCTGTGTCCCGTGGAACAGCATCTGTAGCAATAGCTGTAGGAATGCTCCTTCAAACCTCCTGTTGGAAAGATGGGCTGCTGAGGGAGCGTGAATGTTCGAAAGAGAGAAAAATCTCCAAGGGTTTTCTGTTTGGTATAAAGATTGTGGTGTCTAAGTTGTATTTCTCTAGTTCAAATCTGTTTGTGTTCCAGAACTAAAGCACTGTGCCCACTCATCCCAATTTCTGCACGTAGTTAAAAACATGAATGTAGTTAAATTTCTCAAGCTTGGCTATTTTAGTTTTTTCAAGGACAAGACATCTATTTGAGAGGGGCGGGGGGGGGAGAGGAATCCCTGTGTTGGGACTTCAGTGTGGTCTCTGTAATTAGTTCCAGCGCTTAGCCACGTGGATAGATAATGTTCCATTCGCAGGTACTCCAGACTAAAAAGCATGAATTCTGAGAACATCACAACGATTCCATTCTGCGGCAGTAGATACAGTAGAAGCATTTGGCTGCAGCAGAAGGAGCAGAATGATTTCTGCAGGAGTTACTCGGTGTTAATGCAACTCTGTGTCATGCGCTGAAGGAAATACATCCCCTTCACAGGGAAGAATTATTTGTTTGGCAAGATGAGTGAGTGCAGGGGATCTTGAAGGGTTAATAATTTCAGGCTAATTTTTCGAAGTCCACCTATCCCATATAAAGATGAAAATCACGTCTGTGTGAAGGATTTCTGCATCTTTTTGTGTGGATGAGTTGTTGCGGTCCCGACTTCTTTGTCAACACTCTCTTCTATTTGCTCCTTTCCTGCTGTTCTGTGGATTTCCTCGCTTTTGCTCTTAGAGCAATGCCAGTAATTCTTTCTGGGAGCGATTTCCCAAACAGAAAATTGATGAGTTAGGAGCGTAAGGAGCTCTGAATGTATCTGCTGGTACGGCGTGCCGAGGTCTGCTGAGAGCTGGGCGAGTCGATGATGAAAATCCCCGGCTCTGCTCTCGTCCGGCGGTCCCTGCCTGCAGTGCTGGCCGCAAATGCAGCGCGGGGCGAGCTCTGATTTCGGGGCGTCGGGGGCACCCCCGGCCGGCAGCCGGAG
>WBMY01007585.1:329170-438622 GCA_013397315.1 Donacobius atricapilla
GGAGAGCCCGGCCAGCACGGAGAGAGAGGCGCCCTCGCTTCCTTTCAGAGGCGCCTTTTGGCGGAGCTGTGCGCTGCCCGGGCATCTCCGTGCCGGGATTCCCTGGGCATCGCTGCTGCCGCTCCGAAGGGAGAGCCGGCCGTGCAGCGGGGGCATCTCCCGGTGCCCGGCTCCGCCTCGGTGCCCACCGGCGGCTCCCGGTGCCGGGCTCCTGCGGCAGGGCTGTGGCTGTGCCGGCTCAAAGCCGGGGCTCAGTTCCCCTTGTCTGGGTTCTGGGGGATGCCCTTGGTCTCTAAAGCAACGCGCCTTTCAGATAATGTCAAAAGAGAGGATTGCAGCAGAGTTCCTAGTAGAGAGCCTGCTGCTAACCTCCCCCTTTCTTAAAAGAGGGATTTGCATATGGGATAAGGAGGCTGGGGCAGATGGTGTCAGCGTGTTTGATTTGATGAGTAAATTCAGAAACGATTCCAATGCAGTTCTTGACCCGGAGTGTTAATTGTCTCGGGGGCTGTGGAGCAGGGAGAGAGAAGGGAGGTGTTTAATAATGAAGATTTGCTTCCCTATGCCGTGCACATTAACTGGAAATCCCTTCGTTTGTATTCATAGCAACCATCAAGCATTCTTCAGTTTGAGTCAGAACGACTGGGCTGGTTAAAGCCATTATTAGATGTAGGGATTTCCCCAAACAGCCATTTTTGACATTATATCTCCTTTCAAAGTGACTCAAACGTTTTGACCTGTAGGCAGTGCAAGAGAAAAAAAGGTCACTGTTAATTAGATTATTGCCCATTTGTATGTTAACATGGCTCTCTCTGTTGGCTCTGCATTACTGATGATGTGTAGCAGAGATTAAATGATTTTTCTGTAACTCTCTGCTGAGCTGGACTTCAGCCCTGTTCCCTGCAGATGAAATATGATTGTATGTGATTTAAGACTGCCTGAAACACAAATCTGAGTGTCAAAGAGGTTGCAGGAATGAACCAGTATCACCTGAAGCATATGACAACATCTGCACTGAGCAATTACTTTAGAAGTGTTAGTGTGAGACTTTTCAAACTAACTAGTACAGAATATACGGAGATTTCAGTTCAGTTCTTCTGTGTATTTCTCAATTTCTGGGTGTTTTGAATGCCAGCCCAGGTCTTGGTGACTCTGCCAAGCCTAGCTATGTTCACACTCGGCCCTGGAGTGTTCCCACCATCAATATCTGTGTGGCTTTCCACTGGCTCTGGTACTGGAGCTGTAGGGAAAAGCTGCTGGCCAGAGCTTTGTATTTATTTGCAGTGGTATTTCCAGGTTGAAGTTTATCAAAATTTCTTACCTTGTTTGGCTTTAATGGTGTTTCTCAGCGTGTGACCCGGGAGGAAATGAGGCAGAAGAAACACGTCCTTGGCTTGTCCTGCAAGCGCTGTGGAAGCACCCTGAAAGCGTTCTTCATTTATTTTGAGCTCAGTGTGAATTTGAGACCTTTAAACACCATTCCCCCAGAAATCCTGCATCTAAAAGCAGCTGGGGGTATCTGTCATGTTCTGTTTCCCAAAGCAAAGCCCCCCAGTGGATATGGAACAGCACTGAAGGGTTCATTGGGTGACATTTAGCGGGGAATGTTTGGGGTGCAGCAATGCCTGTGCAGGCTGGTGCTGCTTTGTTGTGTGGTGGTGGTGGTTAGGAATGGTTTCAGCGCCGGATCCCTGCGCTGGATTTCAAAGAATGCCGCTCACTCCAGTTGTTTGGAGCTGTGCATCAATTTGAGGTGTGTTCTCTGCTGGCAAAGTGTGGTCTTGCAGCTGAGCTGAAAAGCACAGAATTCCTTGGCCCGCCTGTGAAGCACAGGAGCTTTGCATTTCCTGCCCATTGGGCAGCAGGGAGTTGGACTGGAGGAGGGGAATGGTGTGGCGTTAATTCTGGCTACTTTTAACCATAAACTTGGAGGGCAAAGCGAGCTCAAGGTGGTGCTTCTCTGCTGCTGCAGTGCTTAGGAGGGATTTAATTTTGATTTGTTCATTGCAGTGTTGAGAAACCTTCTCCTGCCTAAGGGAGGGCTTAAATTAGACATTCACAGAAAATGTGTGCAGATTTCCGAGGAAAAATGAGTTTGGCTGACAGCTTGGGTTTATTACAAAGTGATACTGGGGGTCAGGAGAAAAAAGCGAAGCTTTTGTGTGTGTGTCTTATGTACTGATGTGTTGCCTGGTCTCTAGGGTGAATTTAACCCCTCCCTGAATTAACAGTGGAACTTTTACTGAATTGAATGTTTATAATTTATTTGTCTTCTCTAAGCAATGAGAAAACAAAGGTCTGACCCAGCCTTGTGGCAATTTTCACCTGGAAGTTAAAAGTTGCTACTCTCTTACGGAAGTAAAGTTAGCAGATTCACAGGAGGAGAGATTATTCATGGAGAAGAGAATACTCCTAAACTCTTAATGCAGTATTTAAAAGTTTGATTTTTCTTAAAAAAAAAACCCCAACATATATGAAATTGTAGCTTCAAAGCTTCAACCACCAGTTTTGGTGATGCTGACCTGGCTCTCATAGGGGAGCAAGGATGGATACAAAGAAAGATCTGCCAGCAAGTGGCATGGTGCTCAATTAGGGTAAGTTCTAGTAGTGCTGGCCTTAATTTCTGTTTAGAAAGACACTGTGGACCCCAAATGTGAGCAGGGATGATAGGGTATTTCCCATCTTTCAGCTGTGAGCAGGAAAATCAGCAGCTCTGTGGCAGCACATTGTATTGATTCCCTTATCTAGCTGATAACCGCCTGCAGAAATAAAAGTGAATGAGCTTGAGTAAACCAGAGGATATCGGAGCACCACCATGGGCAGGAGATGGGAGACAGGCCCTGTCACTGGCAGCATGGGCTGGGGTCTCCTTAATTAAAATAGTAAATTAAGGGATATTTTTATAGCAACAGCACCTTGTGATTTATCCAGTCTGCTTTTGTTAACATCCTCTGCTCCAGGGAAACTTCCTCCTTGAAGCTTCCTTGGAGGGAGAATGCTGTGCAAACACTTCAGACCCGTGTGAGATGGATGGTGGCTGCTGGCAGCCCCTGAGGAGTGTGCTGGCAGCAGGGACTTGGGGATACAGCAGTGCCAGAGCTCTGTCCTGTTCAAAATGCAGTCCCGAGAGGGGAGGTGAGGTGTTGATTCCTTGGATTTCCTATTGGCTGCAGTGTTGGGTGAGATTCTGTGTCAAGCTTGTTTATCTCACAGAGCCCTAAAGGTGTCTTAGAAATTAGTGTGAAGGGCTGTGGGTTGTGTGAGACTTGAGCAAGTAAAGATCAAAATGATGCTGACATCCCAGGTGTGGTAAGAGAGGTGCCAGAGGAGGAGCAGTTCCCAAAGGCAGAGTTTGGTGGGGTTGCAGAGTCTGAGGTTTTGGACTGCAACATTTGGCAAGTGCACAAAACATTGCCACACCAGCCCAGTGCTGCCCACAGCAGCATTAACAAAGCACTGTGGTTTCTCCAAACCAGGGAGGAGTTGTTGGTTTCTCAACCCAGGAGCAGTATGGGCTAAAAGCAGGACTTGGGATGGAGGCAGTTTCAGGTGGGAGTCTAGTTCTGATCCTGACATGCCGTGCTGTTCCCTGTGGCAAACAGCGTTCCTGTAAAATAAACTTGTTGGGAGTCAGCTGGGTTTAGGAAATGCTTCCCTGCAGCAGTTCTTGTACAGTGCTCTGAGCCTTTGGGAGAGACCAAACCAATCTCATCCTTCTCATTGTCCTGCAGTGTTAGCAGCTGGATTAATTTTCCACAAACAAGACTCCGCAGCTTTAAAAAAAAACAAAACCTCAAGGAATTTCAGCTTGTTCATAGATAGGGTCTGAAACACATGTGCCTTCAGGTGGAATTGAAGAATTCCTGTGTCTCGGAGGCTGTTTTGTGCTGAGACAAGAAAACCATGAGGTTCAATTTCTAGAATTGCTATTAAATAACTAATTTTTACAAAAGAAAGCCACAAATCTTGCTTTTTAACAGCTTGTACATCTCCGCTCACCGATGTTCAGACCCACTGACCACTGTGACTATAGAGAGGCTTTTCAAGTGGCATCTTTTGACAGGGTCCAGAACTGTCTTCAGGGATTTGTCAGTTCAGTGCCAAGTTGGGAAGAATTTGGGTTGTTTTGAGTGGCCTTAGCCATGGGTCAGCCTGGGCTGGGTGAGCAGGGCTGCTGAGCTGGCTCAGGCTCCTTGTGCTTCCCCGGAGCCGACAGTGCTGGTGGAAATTCCCTTGAGCATTTTGGATGAGATCTCCCCAGGGCTTGGCTTTGGCCATGCCCAAAAATAAAACCAGGGATGGGCATTCATCTTATTTTTTTTTTTTTTAATCACGAGGCAGGTAAAGCTAAATGGAAAATATTGACAGTCAAAATCTTGGTTTTGGATATTTTGTGATAAGGATGCCTAAAGACCTCTTTGTTTAGTGTATGTTGTCTTTATCAGACCTGTTTCTTGATGGAAAATAAATATAAATCAGTTTTGCTGCTTTTTCACTTCCACAGAAGTCAGAGATCAGCTCTCCAGTATTTCACAGAATGTTCTGCTTTGGAAGGCACCCACAAGGATCATCATTCCAGATTTCCTCTGGAAGCTTCAAAAATACCTGGTTTGGGGTTTTTTTGGTCCGCATTTACTGAATTTTTATGTCTATTTATTATTGAATAGCTGGTTAGCAGCAGATTTCTTAATCTAAATGCTATGAATAATATGTTTGGAGTATTGATCTATCAAGTACCCTTAAGGTAGCTACATTTGACTTGGAGTTTTATAATTCAGCTTCAATTAGAATAAGTCATAAAAATGTCTTCTTTACAAATCACTTTGGTTTAAATAAATCAGAAAGTATGTGAAATACGTAACAATTGACATGCTGTGTGTTTTTAGAGATAAACTGGGAGTAAGGACTGTGTACTGGATGGAGCTGGGTGGATGTACCTAAGTGCAGGGAAACCCTGTTGCTGGATATGAGTGGCATTTCAGGGAAATAAAGTAGAAATGGTGAATGTATTTAAAACTGACTGTTCTTAGTGAGTTTTCCTGCCTGGTGGCTCGACTTTATTGAAGCCCAATGTTCTTGAAATGGTCTGGATTTGAAGTTCCCCAGACTGATTTTTGTTGTGCTATTGCTAAACCCAGCTAGAAAGAATAGAGAAGGAGATTTTGCCAGGCTTGATTAAATTCAGTAACATTTACTTTTCCCTCAAAGTGGATAGAATTTACCTTTCTGCTTTTGCGTGTTTAATCTCTGAGATCTCATCTTTGACCCAAGCATCAATTGCTGCTCCTGAACTCCTACACTGAAGCTTTATCCCCTCCTCTGCTTTTCACTCTGAAACACGTTTTCCTTTTAACCATGGTCATTCTTGCCTTTGAAGGTACCTGAATCCTGTGGGTTGGAAGTTTTCCTTTTGCCAGATATATCCCAAGTATTCAGGCTGGGGGGAAAAGATGGGATGAAGAAATAACGATAATAATAATACTAGTAATAATGGGAATATTACTTTTTGTCAGAGCCAAGATTAGCTTTAGTGACCAAATGCAGGCTGTGGGTTGCTGTGGCATTCCTCATGGGTACAGGGCTGTCAGGGAAAATCCCCAAATGCCATGGTCACATCTGGACAGGGCTCACCTGCTGGTCCCAACACCAGGTTCTGCCTTTCTTTGCACAAAGTTTGCTCTTTTCCCCTCTGGGTGCTGAGAAATTCCTCCCTTAGAGTTCAAATGGCAGTTAAGAGTATTTTTTCCCCAGAATTTCAAGGTGCTTAGTGAACTCTGTGCCCGATCACTCTGTGAAACAAATTGCATGGAAGTAACACAGATCATAACTGGTTTAGTGATTTACCTTGGCATTATCAGGTGGCAGTTCTGTTGTGGTGCCCATTGTGCTCCCTGGAACGGCTGGATAGCTCCGTGATGAGGTGAAGTGAGTGGGCAAATGCAGGTTAAATGGTCTGTGATATCTGTTTCCTAAGCTCTGATTTTATTCAACAGCTAAAACAGAGCAGGAGGAGGAGGAGGAAGATGCTTTCCTAAAGCAGCACGTTCTACCTCCAGGAATAGAATTATTGAGGTTTTTCTCAACAAATTTCTGAAGCTACCCCTGAAACAATTACTTTGCAAAGTGGCAAAGTGATTTGAGCTAGGTTTCTGTGAGCCTGAACGCTCATCTCTCCTCCTCTGAGACTCCTGCCTTGGAAAGGCCACGTGTTCTTGTACAAACCCTCCTCTCGTGTCCTTGCGTGGAAGGCAGGCTGGCAGGGGGATTCCAAATGTTTAACAGAAAAATTGCTCTGAAATATTTATCCAGTAATTGCACCGAACAGCTTTTGCTCTCCAATTTAATCAAGTATTTTATCACCACTTCAAGCTACAGGTAATAGACCGAATGGAATATTTTGGATCTTACCCCTCTTGCATTATTCATGGTCTGTTGTCTCTGTTCTCAGCTTGCCAGATGAATTATTTGTGTTTCCAATAGTTAGGCTTGATTTATTCTTTTTTTCAGCCTGTGTAATGCTTAAACAATTCCCAGGCAGATTTGGAAAATAACTTCTTGAAGACTAAAAGTTTAGGATCGCATTGATCTCGCATGCACTGATGCATCAAACTGAGGGCAGAGCTCACCAAGAGAGACTCATATTTGAAGACTGTAAGTTGTGTCTTTCACAAACCAAATTTTTTTTCTTCACTGACAATATTAAAAAAAAAAGTTTCTTTTAATCTTGCCTTGGTGACTCATCTATACTTTGATACTGTAAGGCTGTTGAATACCAGAAATTTTAGACTCTGCTTTTTGGTAGTAGAACTGAAATATTGGAGGGTTTGACTGAAGTAACAGTGTCCTGGCAGTGTTTCTTTGCGCAGTGGGGAGTAGGATGGCCAAGGGGGATATGAGGAGTTAGGAGGAATAAAGCTAGAGGTGGTGGCACTAGGAATTCACCCTTACTATAAAAGGGAAGTTTATTTTGCAGGAGTCACAACAAAAATAAAAAAGGTGATTTGTAGAGTGTGTTTTGATCTGCGTGCTTCCCACTTTGAGCTGGACAATCTGTGCCTTTGATGTCTGTGTAAAATCCTTCCCAAGGAGGAATAAAGTTTATTGACTGGAGGAAGAATGCTGCCTATGTGGAGGTACATGGATAAATCACTCACTGTGTACCTGAATTACCTCTTTTGGGTCTTTCCTACATGGAATCTTTGGTTTGAAAGAACTGAGTGAGTACTTTGAGTGCTGGGCAAACAGAGGGCTGTAGTGAGTAAAGCAGCAGCCACTTAAGGAAGGACACAGCCAGTTTGCATTGTTAGTTCCTTTAAATAGAAAAAAAATAGTCTTCAATCCAGAGTTCAGTCTTGAGCAGCTCTTCATGCAGGAGGATGAAGAGTGTGTGTGTGTGTTGCCTGTGTTGGGGAGCTGTTCTGCAGGGTCTGTTCTGTTCCTCTTCTCTTTTTGGCAAGTCCTTGCAAATAGTTTTGTGATTAATTGAGCTGTTGCTGTACACCACAGAGTGGTGATCTCATGGATAAACTTGCTTAGAAAGCCCTTTCTCATCTATCATAGCAAATTCAGCCAGGCATTTGAAGCACTTCATTTTTTTATTGTTTCTCTGCCAGAAATATTTTAACTGCATTAGAGATCTTTGTATGAACCAGTGATAACTTTTCTTATGAACTGTGAGCCAAGAAGCTGCTGAAGGTTGCACAGTTGAGTAAAATGTTTTTCCTGGCCTTGCTGCTGTAAGGAAATGACTGTGGAGGTTTCCCTAGATTGTAGTAAAGAGCAAGGATACCTGGAGATGGGGGGATGTTAGGGAAGCCTGTCAGGAGCACCACGCAGGGCTCAGTACTGGGGTTTTGGCAAGCCCTCTGCAGTCCAGGTGACTGCACACTTGGCACGCTGGAAGCAGGCATTGGTTTCCTTCCCTTGGTAATTTGCCTTGCAGTTGTAAAATGTTAAAATACAGTTGGTATCTGGGAAGAGGGAAAACTTTTAACATGAATAAAATACCTGGGAAAGGGAGGTTTTCCCTTGCTAAGCAATGTGCAAATGTGCCAGTGGAAGAGGAGTGCTGAAGTGGCTTATTTGTGACCCACTGCCTGCTCCCAGAGGAGGGGTCCTGGGTTCCATTGCTGCACGCTTTCACACACGTGTGCTCTGGGTGAGGGGATGGGGCTGACACCTCCATGTCTTTTTGTGACCCATTAAAAAAATCCTGGAACATGATGTGTGCTAAGGGCCCAGTGAATATCATCAGGGCCATACAGAAACAGATTTCAAGTCTGTACCTGGCATTTAGTAAGTGAAAATTCCTTTTGGCATTCACTTTTGATCTTCGTCTCTTGTATTCACTTTCTACTACCAAATCTGGTGGTGTGAATCTGCTGCTGAGTTTTCTGAGAACCTGTGAGTTTGCTCCTGAGAACTGCAGCTGAGCCATTTCTTCTTTCTCTCCTGTGAATGTCGTTTGTTTCCCCTGTGCAGGTCTTAAATGTGTTATTCTTTAAGCTGGTGACTAGCAGAGGCATGCTTCACTCAAATTTCAAATGACAAAACTTCTCACTTTAACCCTGTAACTCTTTCCCAGTCCTACAGTTAGAAAGAGCAGGATTTAGCTTCTTTTTCTCTGGAAAGATGTGACGATGTAGGAGTGCCTGTTGTGCTTCTGTTAGAGGGGATGTGCTGTACGTGGTGCCATGAACGGTGTTCTAAAGATGCAGGAATAGATTTAGAGATGAGGAATGTGCCGGGGGGACCTGGCCAGCAGGGCAGGGGCAGCCTCTGCTGTCCATGAGAAATTCCCAGATAGCTGGTGGCAGCTGAGGAAACAGCTGCAAGTGTAACCTGAGAGGTTGCCTGATCTGTAGCATAGCCCAGGCATGCATCCATTGCATTTTAGGATTGCTCTGAAGAAATATTCTTAATAAATCCAGATGACTGTGCTCTGTTAGTCAATTCAAGACAGGCTTGCTCACTACATTTTGAAGGTGATTGTCACTGGCTTTAGAGCCTGCTGAGAGCTGACCCTCTTCCACTGTGCTGCCTGTGCCCAGCAGATAAATGTGTACGCTTTTACACTGTTGTGCTTGTCACTGTTTTATTTGGGGCAAAAATGTGTTGCTGATCTGAAAGTTCGGTTACCCACACTAAATGTGGATCACTGGTGTGCCTGTTGGCAGTATGGCTCCAGCTGTAGATGTCTGTGTGTCAGGTGTGCGCGCCACATGGATTATAAAAGTTGTTTTAATTCCCACTGGAGCCTTTGTTGGTTGTTTCCTAGCTGGGTTAAAAAAAAAAATAGGAGAAAAAGTTTTGGAAAACTGCAGTCTGGAATATGTGTAAGATGTTTGAGTAAAGTCTGCCTTGAGCTGTAGGTGTGGGTGACGTCTACCAGTTGCTTGCTCCATACAGTGAACTGGATGGTGATCTCCTTAAGGGGGGAAAATAGGAAATACAAGTGCACTGGTCCAGTAAAACGGAGTGTAACAGTCCTCTTGGCCATCTTTGGGTTTGTTGTTTTGGTGTATTAATGTTTATAAAGCTTTGGGGTTACTTGAAGACGCTAATTTTTCCTTCGTAGTAAAAAAAAAAAAAAGTTTGTGTTTTAGTGGCATGAATATTCATGGCTTCCCCAGAAGTGCCACTGGTAGCTTAGGAATTTCCACTCCATCTTGCTCCTGTTGATAGCCATTAAGCTGCTACCAGCTGATGGCTTCAGAAATGTTGTTGTAACTACACAAATCATACGTGCTGTCAGCAGCAGCTCTGAAATCAGCCAGCTGACTCGGTGTGCCCTCCCTGTGGGTAGAGCTTGTCCCTTGGCTGTGCTGGTCCCTTCCAGGATGGCCCTGGTGACTTCGTGGAGATGATCTCCCTCTGTGCCCCCTGAGAAGCGCCCGTGACTTTCCTTGGCACATTAAAGCAGAAGAGCTGCTGCAATGAGCAGCAAAGCACTGATGGTCTGTGCTGTAGTGTAAGATGGAGTCAGTAAAGGAGACCTTTAAAAGCCCATCTGGAATTCTGTTTTGTTCTCCAGCTGTGGCAGGTCAGCTGCTTCTCAGCGGCCCTGCGCTGTAAACTCAGCTGCTGTGGTGAAAAGCAGGAAAAATGGATTCCCAGGATTGATTTGCAAGAGACCTCAGAGGGTTTTTTCCCTTGTAATGTGGTAAAATAGTATTAGAAGCATTAATTGTGTTAGTATCTGAGCCATTTCTGTCACGTGAGATCCCTTTTAAGGAATCTGGAACATCTTTGCTTGGTCTCAGACTCCTCTTGTTCCCAGGTGCTGCAGCACAGGGAGAGGAGAGGCAAAGGTGCCAGTCACCCAAATGACTGGTGAAATGTATTTTCTGTGAAGAGCAAACGCTGACAACCAGTTTAAAGCCTCCACTGTTATCTCAACCTTTTCCTGCTGTTCCCAAGGACTAGACAAAGGCAGCTCATCACTTGTCTCCTAAAACGAACTGGTGTTTCCAGCTCTTTACACGGTCCGCTGTTAACAAGAGACTTCAGAAGAAACCTTGGGTTTAGGTGTGTTTCAGTCCCGGGCTGGACTGCAGAAAGCCTGTGACTGTGGCTGTAAATCCGGTGCTGTGTAATCTGGACCGTGTAAGTGCCTTTCATCCTCACCCCAGCGAAACACAAGAACTTGGTGCTTCAGAGATGGGGTGTGGAGGGAACTGTTGCTGAAGCAGCTGCTGGGCAGAGGTAGCTGGCAAAGATTTGCAAAATGATTTCTCCATGCAAATTCGTGTGTGTTGGACAGAAGGCTTTCCTAGAAGGAGGAAGCAGCTGTTTGAAGTCGGCAGTTAAGGACTCACTGATGCCCTAACAATCAATTTAGGCACACTGAGTTGTTAAATGATGTCTTACTGTTTGCTTAAGTACTTCATTTGGGATCCTTGAAGGATTCGCAAGGTGGAATGGGTGGGAAAACACTCCCTTCATAGAATTTAGCCAGCTGTCATGTAGTTTTTGAAAAGCTCCTTGTTCTGTCTAACTTGGTCTTCATTTGAGATAGTCTGCTCTAAACGGATGTGAGTGAGGACAGGAGCCTCTTGCAGGCAGCAGCAAATGACTGAACCTGCTGTGTTTTCTCCCAGAGCAGTAAACACATAAAGCAGCATTTCCAAGTTGGAGCTGGATTGGCTCCAATGCTGTGAAAAATGCATATTATATGTTTGGCTTTTCGCAAATATTAAAATGAATACTATATGTGTTATGTTTGAAAGTAATGTTGTATTAATCTTTTTTTTTAGTAATGTTGTATTAATCATTTTAAGTAGTGTGATTTAGGCTATAGCGTAATATTAAATAGAAGCTATGTGATACTTTTTTCTTTTAACCAATGCAAAGAGTGGATGAAATAACCAAGAAATTCTTTGCACAGAGGTAACAGGAAGAGTTACTGCTTCCTTATCAGGAAAAAACAAACACCATGGCGCCTTCTTCCAGATTTGGTGGAGCCATAAAAAAATAAAGGAAGAAGTTGACGAAAACCAGAAAGGAACTCTAGTTTGCAAAGAATTTATGGATCACATATGAAATATATGAATATGCAACAGGCTATTTCTTTTAAGGGACAATCCTTTGTTTCAGGGGTGTGTTCCTTAGGGGATTGGAGTTTAGGAGACCCAGATGTCTGTAATTTTTTGTTTTTATTGTCTTTTTATTATCCTAACTCTGATTGTCCAAAATTTCTATTGCTCTATTTTTTAATCATTTTTCTATAATTATTTTATTCAACTTTTAAATTTTTTTAACAAGTGATTTTGTGTTTTTCACAAATGCTCTTTGCGAGTATGTGCCACAGGCAGTCTCAGAGCCCGGGGGTGTCAAGACGGGGCAGAGGAAGGGTCTTGCACAGTTGGTGTTCAAGTACAGAAGATTGGTTGTCTGCTTGGTTGCTGCAGCTCCTGCGCTGCCCAGGTTCCTTGGTGGTGGTTGCAGGATCAGGCTGTCCCGTTGGCCTTCACAGTGACCTGGGATGAGGGATGCCAGGCAGGTTGGACTGCCGGTCCAGCTGCTTGTCTTGCCCCTGTTCATGCTAAAGGGGGTATGGTGGCCCAAGCAGTGCTTTAACAGCTGTGGCCTGTTAAATCTAAGGACTGGCAGTGGTGGTTTCTCTGGAGCCTCCCCCCGTCCTCCCCACTGATTATGTCTCTGTCAGATGGAAAAGGCACGTCAGCTAAAAATTTGTGTAATAGTGGGGTTAAGCACCAGTGCAATCAAACCAGTGACAGAGTTAAAATTATCTCCTAATTAGACTGAGAATCAAAGAAATCCTGGCTTTTGGGAAGAGGAGGCGGAAGCAGGGAAAGAGTTTGCATTTAAGTGCGGTTCTAGGAAGGTTTGGGGCACCAAAAGAAGCTCATGTCACCCCACTGAGGTGAGCCTAAGGCTTGTGTGAACTACCTGTAGCCAGATCAGAATGAGCATTTTTAAGCCTCTTGGCTGGCTGTAAATAGTGTGGGGAAAGCTTATTGAAATCTCTTTGAGGCTGTGCAGGCTTTATATCTTCTTGTCTTTGTAAATTCCATTTATACAAGGTCCACAAGTCCTGATTTTTCTTACCCAGCCATCACCTACGCGTAAGATGTGTCAGAGGTGTTGGTGGTTCTGTGCAGGGTTGTTAAAGGACGAGTAGGGGGCAGTTCTACAGCCCCTTTCTGTAACCTCCCGGTATCCAGGAGGGTGCAGGGTGGGCCTCTGCAAAACTGCAGGGCTTTGTGGCTGGGTAGCCTTGAGAAGGCTGCAAAGGAAACATCCCCAGGGGCTCCTGCAGCCAGTGCCAACTCCCTGAAAAGAGCTGCTGTGGTCCAGTGATACCCTAAACGTAGATCAGCAAGGGAGCAGCACCACGGTGTGCAGAGATGGAGTTGGCTTTGCATGCGCACGGCATTCAGCCAACAGGGACAAGAGCATTCTTATTTCCTGCTGGGATTTCTGCAGGGTGCTGGGGGTTTTAAACATCAGAGCAGCTGCCTTTGCCCAGAGCAATTATGGACCCAGCACTTGGGTAAGAGGAGTGACTTTTACAAGATGCTTTGTGAAAACTTGCTTTTCTTTTTGGAGAAACCAGGTATCTGATCTTCCTTAGATGGGACTTTTTGTCTGAAAGATGAAAAATTCCAAAAAAGGAGTTTGATAATAATTAATAATAAATGTGCATGAGAATGTTCCCTCTGCCAGACATCGTCCCCTGAAGTGCCACACGCTCTCCTACAAACTTGCTGACACATTTCTCACCAGCCTGCAAGACCAAAGGAGTGGTGGTTGCTCAATGGTCTGGGAGATGATGCTTCTGAATACTTCAGTGTTCTGGAGGGTGGAGGTTTTGGTAATCTAGAGAGTCATGGTGTCAAATTCATGACGCTTAATATTTTATTGGATTTAAGTCCATCTTCCCTATCTACAAAAGGTGAGAACAGCAGTTATTGCTGATCAGACTTACTATGCCTGTTAGTCTGTCAGGCTGGCTACTGTGTTGTTAAACATACTGTATATATTAATAACAAATAATATCTGAGAAATGAATAGAACAGGTCTCTCACGAATGTTTCCTAGCCAATGACCACAGAGACTGTGTTCTAGACTGTAAAACTGTTCGTGTCTCTGTTACTGTTAAAAAGTTAAAATACTGTGTTTTTTGAAGTGTTTGGTGGCCCAGCCCCTTGCTGCAAGTAGGGGCTTGTGGCAACTTGGTGGTGGCCTTGTCCAGAAAGGCTGGAACAGGCCAAAGCTTCCCCCTGCCCCTCTTTCCAAATACAGCATAACTTCATAAATACCTTGTTAGCGTTTCCCTGCTGAGAGCCTCTCAATGCCAGAAAAAAGCTCAGGTGAACTTAAATTAATTCTGTTCCTCATGCCTGCGGGCATATTGGGATGAATCTTTCTGGGTTTCTAACGTGGAAAAGAAATTTATCCCCGGAGGAGGAGGGTGTGCCAGTCACCCACCACTCAAGCATGATTCCCAGGCTGTATTCAAACTCTCGTAGTTATAACTTTGCCTGAATATTTTTCCCAAGTTTATAGTGATATTCTTGAATTACAGGAACACAGTGGAGAGATGAGACTTCTGCCTTTTTAAACTGGCTTCAAAGCTCTCAAGGACCCTGTGCCTGCCGTGCGAAAGGGCAAGATTAAATTTGGGGAGGGGGTTGTTTGCTCTATAACCTCCTCATTGGTGATGGCACAAGGTCATTGCGAATGTCACTGCAGAAATGGTGCCTGTCTGTAGGCAGTCTGTGTGGGAAGTGCTCTGCCTGCGTGGGTTTGCTGGGTTCTTGCATTCCTGAGCAAATACGATTGCAGCTGGTGCAGTGTCCTGCAGTGCTGTAGCAAGGCTGACCTGTGTTCCTCCTGTTTCCCTGCTCTCTGCTCATCTAGCTGCTGCTTTCCCAGCTGTGTGCTTTGTCCATGTTTTTAGTTTCCATCGTGACTGTTTCCCCTCAGAAATGAGTGATCTGTGATATTTAGTCTGAACTTGATGTAAGTGTTCCTGGTTTGCGTGTCTGCAACAGTGGTCTGCTTTCCCACTGAGGATTTTTTTGCCTCCAGAGCTCTTTATGGCTTCTCTTAGTATTTGTCTGGACAGCCACTTACACTGCTCCCAGCCAGCTCTTTTAGTGCTTCCCTTAATGCTTTCTCAAGGGCTAATGTGTTTTCACTGCTGTGCTGGGAAGGCACGCAAGGTTTCGGCTCTGTGAGGCGTTTCCAGGGTGCCATCAGGCCTCCCGCTCCACAAAAGGATGAGCTCTTGGCTTTGGAAATGCCTGGGCTCCATACCTAAACTCATCACTTTGCTGCTTTCTGTCTGGTTTTAGCAATAAGCTTTGTGTATGCTAAAAAACCCCCAATCAACCAAAACCAAACAAATAAACCAAAACAACAATAGAAGAAACCTGTGAAGAGAGGGATCTGCTTTCGATGTTTCATGTGAGTGTTTGTGGATGTGCAAGCTTTTAGCAGAGCCCATTGGAAAGAGCTGTGGCTAGCAGCTGTGGTAGCTAGTGCTTCACTTACACGTTGTTTGGATGCAGTTCACCCATCAGGGAGGGATGGAAGAAACTGATTGTGCTGGAAGCCCCGCCCTGAATCCCTCTTCCTTTATGTCTGGACCTTCCGAGTTGCTGATGAGTATTTTGGGGATGATTTCAAGCTGCACGTATCAGAGCTGTGAACCCAGCAGGTTTCACAGGCTTAGAAAACCAGCCAAAGTCCTAGCAGCACATCAGCTGGGGAAACTTGCTCTCTCCATCATTTGTTCACCCTACACAGCCAAAAGAATTCTAAAAACAAAGGAGAAAAAGGGACTTTTGAATGGGCAGATAGTGACAGGACAAGAGGGAATGGGTTCAAACTGCCAGAAGACAGGGTTAGATGGGATGTTCGGAAGAAATTCTTCCCTGGGAGGGTGGGGAGGCCCTGGCACAAGTTACCCCAGAAAAGTTGTGGTTGTCCCGTCCCTGGAAGTGTCCAAGGCCAGTCTGGATGGAGACTGGAGCAGCCTGGCCTATGGAAGGTGTCCCTGCCCGTGGCAGGGAGTTGGAATGAGGTGGGCTTTAAATTAAAGTTCCTTCCAACCCAAACTAGTCTGGGATTCTGTGATTCTCTCTGGCCTCTGAAGGCTGTCCCCAGAGAGGAGCAGAAACCGGGGATTCACAGCTGAAAGAGCTTTAAGTCATACTTAGCATTGGCTCAAAGGAAAAGTCCTGCTTCCCAGGGCTATTTAGTGCAGTGAGAAAGCATGAAGAAGGTTCTTGGAAAGAAAGTATGGAAAGTATCTGAGTCTGTGTGAGCTGAGCCAGCCTCCTCATTTGGATTGAAAGCATATGTTTTCATGTATGTTTTGAAGTCCTTACTTTGATGCCTGTCGCTTTGTGGCTACTCCACAGAGGCTTTTTTTCCCTCTGTTTTGTGCGTATATTTAATTTTCCAGACAAGAATGGTTCAATTTTCATTAACTAACTGAGACTGTCAATGAAAATACAAACTGTAAAGGTGTCTCTGACAGCTTGTATAACTTGGAGCCAAATTGTAAATTGCCTTCTTCTAGACCACTGAACACCTATCACAGTATATTAAACCCAGTTTAATTGATTTGGAAAAGCTTTAAGGAAGTGATCAAGCCAAAGATTTCCTGTTACTTTCCATTCCAAATCCCTCTCTCCCATGATAATCTCTTTTCCCAGGACTGTTCATTCTTAAATGGCTTTAATGACTAGAAAAATGCCCATTTTCCTAGTATTTTTTTTCTACTCGTTCATTTCCAACGTTTCTTTTAATATGAGTTAAGCCTCAGCCTTCATATAGGAAAGAAGTGCGACCTGCAGACCCTTTGCAACATGTGTATCTCTGATGTGTGGTTTGCAGCTTATAATTGAGCAAGTAGTTCAAATCAGCTTTTTGGGACTGGCTGTTGAAAATGGATTTGTTTTGTGGATGGATGAAACTGCAAGAGTTTCTATGGGGAAAAAAAGCTGTAGGTAGAGGTGTAAACACAGTATATTATATGTTCTGTGCTTTTAAAACAAAGTAAAAATCCTTGAGCTGAAACAATTTGAAAAATTTCAGTTGAAGTCCTATTAAAACAAGCTTAGTGATGTGGGGGTTAGAAAATTTATAGGAAACAGTATTTTTAAACAAAGAGGTGGAATTAAATATTTAGGTAATCCTGGTTTATCACACATCCTGGCAGTGGTTAACTTGATAAGTTAGGGGAAGTCTTAGGTCTGTTTTTCCTTAGGATTCTTTAGTGATTTTAACTTGGATGCCTGGACTTAATGATTATATAAACTGAAGGTGGGTTTGTGCGTAGTGCCTGTCCATAAGCCCCGTTCTGAGTGGTTTTGCCAAGCCAGAGGAGGGAGGTTTGGGAGGGGACAGAGCGGCTTGGTGCTGCAGGTGCCCGGCCACAGGCGCTGTGAGGCACAGCAGCCCTTCCCGAGGGCATCCAGCCTCTTGTCCCCACAGGCTCAGCCTGAGGGACTGATGGATGTGACTGAGCTCTGAGGGTGGCACTGGCTGGTAGATGAAGTGACAGACTTCACTTTATAGCCTCCCTAGAACTTAATCCATCCGTGCCTCTGCTGTGCTTTCATGCATTTGAGCATAATTACATTCAGTTTTGTAGCACAGCAATGCCGTGCAGGAGATGCTCAGATGAATAGCTCTGAGCTGTTAGGAGATGCTGTTGCAATCATTCCCTTTATCAATGGCCAATTAAATAAAAACCTTTTGATCTCTGAGCCTCCTGCTTATCTTGCCAGAGATGACCCCTGATGAAGCAGTGAGTGTTCCAGTCAGCCCCACCTGCTGCCAAGGCTGGGGTTTGGGGAGCAGTCCCACAAGTGATAAAAGCTTTTCCTCCTGCAGAGGAGCCAGGAGCAAGTCTGTGTTTCTGAAGCCATGCACAGAATGCTGCAGGATACCCTATGGATGCTGCTTGTGCTGTACAGAAGGGGTCAACCCCACTTTCCTATGGCTAGGGAGGTGATGGAGCACCTCTGCTGTGAGGAAAGGCTGGGGGGAATTGGGGGTGTCCAGCAAGGGAAAGAGAAGCTTTGGGGTAACCTAATTGTGGCATTACGGTACATGTAGGGAACCTACAAAAACAGAGAGACTATTTACTGGGGGGAATGGTTTTAAACTGCCAGGGAGCAGGGTTAGATGGGATACTGGGCAGGAATTGTTCCCTGGGCGGGTGGGCAGGCCCTGGCACAGGGTGCCCAGAGAAGCTGTGGCTGTCCTGAATCCCTGGCAGTGCCCAAGGCCAGGCTGGGCAGGACTTGGAGCAGCCTGGTCTACTGGAAGGAGTCTCTGCCCATGGGAAGAGGGGGTGGAACAAGATGATCTTTAAGGTTCCTTCAAGCCCAAACTATTCCAGGATTCTATGATTCTATGACCTCCTCCTCTCCTGAATACACGAGGCGAGATGAACAGGGAAAAGCTGAACTGGGAAACCGTCAGAACTGAATTTAACACACTAGTTAAGAGTCAAGTTCACAATTAACGTGTTTGTGTTCTTCCTGCGCGTTGTCAGTGTGACAACAAAGATCTGCCTCTGCAGAGCACTGCCTTTCACTCAGGCTTTAACTTCTGCCAAGTTGCCTCTCCAGGCACGTCCCTATGGCACACAGGAGGTGAGCATTGCACCATCTCCTCTCTCAGGGCACAGGAGGGAGGCCACCCTGCAAAATAAGTAAAAGTATATCTTTAACCAAAGGACATTAAACATTAACATATAAGGATATTAAGTTTGCATGTAAGTATCCTTGATCTGCAGTCTGGTAGCACAATGAAATGGAGTTCTTTAATGGCTTTAAAACATTCATGTATTTTTGTTGGAATTTTTTTCGTTTCCTTCTGTTGCTCTAGTCTTGCCAGGGAACATATAAGGGATTTAGAAACTGGAGTTGCACAGTAATCCTTATGTTGTGCAGCATATCCAGGGGGAGAACATCAGGCATCCACCCTTGTTCAACTGGAGGATTCTTCCAGGGCTTCATGACGTGTGTGTGGGACTAGCAGAAGGATTGATTTTTGCTGTAATAATCACACCTGGTGGTAAACTGCTGCAAACTAATTGTAGAAAGCAGGGAAGAATGCCAAGTTAAACGTCCTACACTTTGGTATTTCTTCCAGAAAAAACCTGGCCAGTGTTAATTGGCTGCAGGTATTTGTTGCCAAACTTAGTTTTTTGCTTAGGACCCAAACTTGTGAGAATCAGAGTATCTATAAAGCTTGTCTGGCACTTCTGGGCAACACTCTTAAACTTCCCTGCTAAGTGCCTCATAAAGGATTCAATCCTAAAGTGAGTTGGCCTCTAGGCTCACCCTGCTAGGCTTGTTATCCAAGAGTAGGAAGCGCTTTTTGTGGATTGACTGGACGTGACTTGGTGGGCACAGCCTCTTGCTGTCTGAGTACTTAACCTTTCTGTTCCACCACTTTTTGGACCAAACTCAGGTGTAAGGTTAGCCAGAGAGATGAGATTTCTTTGTGTTGTGCTTTCCTGCAGGGAGCTGCTGGTGTAGGACTCCCCCAGCAGAGGGGTGTGCTGTGGTTTGCAGGATGTTGCATCTCTCAATATTTCAGAACGTGCAGATCATCCCAAGCTGTGCGTGTGCTGGCGCCGACTCTGAAGTCTGCGGGAGCCTGCTGTGTCCTCTCAAGAGCTGAAAGTGAGGTTCCCTCCTTCCTGAGTTTATTTCCCTGGAAAATCAGGGCGAGTTGGCTGCTCCCCAGCACGCACCGAGGCAGAAGGAATTTCCTTGCACTTGTGGGAATCTTGCTCCGTAACTCTGCTTATTGTTTCATTCTTGATGCTGGAAGTGCAGAGAGGTCAGTGAGGTGCCCTTTCCTCATCAGGAAGCTCTTTTTGCAATGGGAGAAGAGGGGCAAGAGCTCTCATTTTAAACTGGCTCTAACAGAGACTTAAGGAGTGGCCTTAATGGGGTTGGTAAGTGCTAGAGAAAGAAAATCAAACAAGAAACCAAACAACAGCTAAGCTGCCCTGGGGAAAATGCTGAGGGGAATCCATCTGATGCCTTCTCTCTTAGTTATGCAATTTTCAGCTGTGAGTGGCTGAGAGAGACAAAATCCCTGAAATTAGTGAGCTGAGAACTCACTGTGTTCTTCAAACTTTTTTTAAACAGTGGTTGATAGCCCCCTTAATTTTGAGAAGAGAGTTATTAGCCTTTTCAGTGAGAAACAAGTAATGAATCTGGAAATTAGGGAAAGGAATTTAGCTCTCAGGTTTCAAAGCTGACACAGGTTTAAATGCATCCTAGTGTTTTGTTTGGATTCTGCGTTTCAAGCCTTCAGGATTCAAAGGAATTAAAATTCTCAGCTTTTTTTTTCCCCAGTAACCATGAGGATTGTATTAAAGTGGAATCCAAACCATCCTGCTCCAGTAAAGCAAAAATATTTTCCTGGTGAAACTGCGATCTGGCTCCACAAACTGTCAGGGGAAGTTCCAGCCTTGTTCTGTGTTGTTGGCCAGAGGTAGGAAGGACTGTGTGAAGGTTGGATGAAAGGAGGAGTGTGAGGGTCTGGTGTACCCTGCCTAAATCATCCGTCCTAAATTAGGAATAGGGTAATTCTCTGTAAGTTGTTGATGCTTGCAATAAAATTAGGAATATAGACTGAGAGAAGGTTTTGGTTTGGGGTTTTGAATTGGTTTTTAGTTGAAGTGAAGTGGATGGTAGCAAGGGAAACCCCTGTTAAAAGCAACAGATTCTGCCTGACTGTTGTGCTTACCATGTCAGCGCAACTTTTTTCCCTTTTATTGCTTCCTCTTCTCTCTTGTCTCCCAGAGGCTCAATCAAACCCATCAAATAAAATGCAGTGATGCTCCTACTCAACAGCAGTTCCTGCTGCAACTCCTCGTTCCAGTATCTCCAGACCAGCACTAATGCCTGGGAGAGAGGCACAATGAAGGATGAGGAACAGTAACTTCATCCCTGCTTTTTCCCTTTTCTGCAGAGAATTAATCTCCTTCCTCCTACCCCCTCCTCTTTCTGGACACTGTGGATTACCTGCTTTTTTTTAGGCAGATGGGCAAAGGAAGCAGGATGAGAAGGGAGTATTTATAGCTCACCTCCTGTTTATGTTCCCTTCCTAGCAGATGTGATAGAGCTTTGTACTAATGTTGGAAGAAGAGAAAATTCAGGCAGGAACGAGAACTGAGGCAAATGAAGATCGTTTGCTAACGCGTGGGTCATACAAAGTGCATCCAAATGTAAAGAATAACACTTCCCACATCTTGCTGGCATTGCCTTTTTTTTGTGTCCATCTACAGCCTGATTTTAAAATACAGAAGAAAAAAACCCACGAAGAAATAGCACTGCAGTTCAGACAGGTTCTCGTTTGCTTGACCTTCATCTGCATGAAACGCTGCCCCGTGGAGGCAGTGGGCACAAAATGTTCTTTTTGGTGCAAAATCTGACCTCTTGAGTGGGATGGAGTAAGGGCGTGCTGTCAGAGAGGGAGACGAAGGAGTTCAAGCCAGTGAGATTTAATCAGACAAGTGCTTGGGTCCTGGGAGACGAGCTGTTTGGTTGGAAAAGGCAGCAGTTTGGACTTAGAGGAAAATGTGCTCAGGAGTATTATGGCTTGTTGCTGTCACTGTGAGGGCACAGCTCTTGGGTACAGGGACTTTCCGCACTGCTTTCCCTCTCCAGCCAAATCTCTGGGGGTTTGCATGGATGCAGTGGGAGCGGTGCCCTTGTGGGAGCTGGGGGTGTTCTATCACATCCCAGCCTCCCGAGCAGCAGCCCAGTGTATGCCTGGAGGGAAATACCACACGGCTGTATTGGCTGTGTGAATATATCCAGAGACCATCATGAGAAGCTGGAGGTCTTCCATACAGGGTTGCAAATCCCTGCTAAAGTTGGGCTCAATTTCAAAGGAAGATTGAGATTTAAAAAAAAAAAAAATTCTTTTTAGATAATTATTTCCCTCAAAGAGAGATCCTAGAAGCGGGCAGTGGTGTCCAGGCACCTCAGAAAGAAAAGAAGGGGGTGAGAGATGCAGGCAGACATCTCCAATGGCAGATAATCCTGTTTTGATCCCGTTAGAGATGTCTGAGGAAGGCAGGAGGATGCTGAGGAGGAATTAGTGGGAATTAGCTCAAGTTGGCAGGGCAATGCCTGGGTGCTGACAGCAGGTGGATCCCTCATAAGGTGCCACCATCTTCCCCCTGTCACCCTGAGGGGCTGCTGTGGGCTGGGAAGGTGCTGTGAGTGCTCAGAGCCCTGCACTGGCTCCTTTGTGAAAAGTTCTATTGGCAGACTGGTTTAATACTCACTGGATGGGTCGCCTGGGGCTGGGAAGGGAGTGGCTGAGGGGTCTCTGTGTGGGGCGTCATGGGGCTGAGAGGTCTCTGTGATGGTTGTGTAGGGTCTCTGATACCTGGGGGTGTCTCAGGAGGCTGAGAGGTGGCTGAGGTTGAAGAGTCTCTGATCTCTGTGGGGTGTTTGGGGCTGAGAGGTCTCTGGGGGGTACCCAGGGGATGGGAGGTCTCATTGTGCAGTGTCTAAGGGGTTTCTGCGCAGAGTTGTGTCCTGGATAAAGGGTTGGCTTGGGGGAAAGTGTTGATTTCAGCCTGTTTCTTGATATTGTCTGCTTTAATTGGCAGTAAATCAACTTTCCCTTAGTCCAGTCTGTTAAGCCGGCGAGGAGTGGTGACTGATCTCTCTGCCTTTATCCTTTTATCCTGCATCCTCCTGTCCTGTCCTGTTCCCAAGGAGTGAGGGAGCAGCTGGCTGGGCAGCTGGCCCCAGTCAGTCCCTCACAGCTAAATGTACTTAAATCCAGACAGAGCTTATGTGCTGCTGCAAAAACACTGGCTGTGTTGGGAAGTCACACATCACATCCCTGGGACAGCAGGCATGTGGTCAGGGCATGGTTTTGCCTTGAGTCTCCTTTACTTTGCAAACAGCTGGTGTGATGGGGAAGAAAAAGGGGAGGACAGAAGAGGGGGGGATTTGGATAATTTAGAATGGAAGTACTGTTAAAGAGAGACCAAAATCTAACAGATTGAGTACAGGAGCAGAAATGAGGTGAAGACGGGTAAATGGAGCCCTTCAGCATGTTTGAGGTGGGTGGCTTGGGTTGCTGTGGCTGCTTGGGGAAGCTTGCAGCAATTTTCATCACTGAGATTCCAGCATGAAGGTTCTAGGATAACCACTTTTAGAGCCAGGAAAGACATTCAGAGTTTCATACAGCGAAAGTTGGGGTAGAGAGGAAAATAGCTGTTTCTTGTTGGAAAAGTGAGCTGCTTTGTATCAGACTTAAGGCAGCCTTAGATAAAGGAGTCCCCTTGTAATTTGTAAAATAAATGTTGCCAAAAGCACTTGCAAATGTGTCTCTAAAATGCTTTACTTGTAGTAAAGGATTATGCAGAGAAAGCTCTGTTTTTCACAAAAGCTCTGCAGTTCTTGCTGCACTGGTACTCCAGGTAATGATTTAGCAGCGTGTTTTACTTTTGTCCTAGAGAAAGATGTTCACCTTTTTTCATGCTTGGGGTGTTGGTTTTTTTTCCTGGCCAGCCTCTTTTCTGATTTTAATTAGGGTTTGGAGACTCAATCTCCTAAAATTGTTAGCATTCCATCATTGATAATTACATACCTGGAGAACAAGAGCTGCTCCTTTTTCCATCAGAGAACACTCACTAGTAACTAAAAGGTTGATTTTTCCAGCAAGGCTTTGATTAACTTAGTCACTCAGGTAGTATTGAGAAAGCTACATTGGGACCTATAGAGATGCTGTTATTTTTGCCTTTGGATTGTCTAATATAGACCTGGACAGGACTGGAAGAAGCATTAGTTTAAGGTAGAGGAGTGAGACTTCTTTGCTCTTGCTCCTTTAACCATTTTGGGAGCACGGCTGCTGAATAACCCTGAGCCTCTTAACATGCATCTTACTGCAGATAAGGCCGGAAATGAACGTTCTGATGGATGTGGAATGTGAATTCCTGCGTGTGTTCTTGTGAGACCCCGAAAGTTATCCTAGTGCTTAAAGCTTCTCCTTTCAGTGCTCTGGCTTTGGTGCTTTTCACACTCCCAAGTATCGCTTATTTTGGGAGAGGTGGACAAGTTGACTGAAATTTGGTTGCCGAAGAGGGGGTGAGGTGTTGGCTGTTTGCCTGAGGGGCAGATCTGGAGTTCTCTCTCTGCCCTGCCCTGCTCCCATCCCCAGCTTCAGCCTTCTGACACCTTTCTGTATGAAGCTGTTGAACTGCAGACATGGGATAATGGCTTCAAACTATTTTTTCCCTCTCAATTTTAAAACAACAGTCTCCCTTCGGAAATAAAAATGATGGATGACTCCTTAAGCTCTTGCTAACCCTGGATGACATATCACGGCATCTTGGTCTCTGCTCAGTTTTGACTTCATTTGTTCCTTTTTGCTGCTTCCTACCCAGTAGAGACTGTTTTTGTCGATGAGGAATTGTACCAGCAGCACAGTTCAGAGCTGCAGGAGTGACAGATATGAGTGTTTTAACAACATCTCTCCTGTAAAATGTAGTGGCAGCACACTGCTGGGGAGGGGAGTGTTAAGGAAACAGAGGGGTTCATCCATATTGAGATGCAAGAATTTTGCAGTGGGTTAAGTCTGGGGACACCTCAGCTTTTTGATGAGTCACCTAACATGCCCTGTTTTTTTCAACCTGTTCTGCCCTTTCCCTGTTTTGTTTAATGAGGGCAGGAGGCTTCTGGAGTGAGCTTGTATCTGTCAGATACTCATAGCCTTAAGGGAAAGTCTTTGCATGTGCTACCTGATAATATCTTCCAGCTGCATGGTTACCTGGCAGTGGGATAATGCTGGGTTCAGAGGGTTTATGGTGTTCTGAGAACTGCATTTTTGGGCTGCCGTTCACATCTGGTAGAAAGGCAGGGTCCTGCTGTGCAGTGCTTGAAAAATGGTTGAACTATGTTGTGAAGAGGGAGAGAGTGAAGCAGTAAAAACCTCGTATCAGTGCTAGCTGTGCTGTGGGATCCTGTAAAACAGGTGAGTGGACAGTCCTTGGGGTAGTGCTCTCTGACCGAGGAGGGTTTGTGTCTCACTGAGTGAATTCTGCCCGCTTGTTTTTGTATCTGATGCTATTTTTGGAAGGATTGAAATTCCCCTCCTTAGGTAAAAATTGGTTCTGAAAATGGATTTGCATGTGGTACCACATCTGATCCTTGAAGCTTCTAACTTTGTTAATAATACAATAGTAATGCCAAGACAGCAGAGCTGGATTTGTACAGTATGTAGAGCTGTAGCTGTGTTTTTCTTAGATCGTTTTGAGTCTAAAACATGAGGGTTTCTGAGTGGGAGGGGTAGTCCTGCTTGCTCAACAGTAGCACATGGTATCAGAGTCAAGGAGACTTGCTTATTTTACTTGCAAAAAGACAAATTTGCCCTTTGGTTCCCAGTAGCTGTTTTTTACAACATTTCTTTGCTGAAACATTAAACTTCCCAATTGAGTTACAGCTGTTTGGAGCCCACTTCTTTTCCTGTATCTGATTTGATCCTGGGAAACTGAAAATGCGGTCGAGAGGAGGCAAATTGAAAATGGCTGATTTTTGTTGTCAAAAGTGATAGAAATGAAGTATAAATAGAGTACATATCACAGTGAATTTCTAGAGCTGTCAATGCAGTGACCATCAGGGCCACAGGTCCTGCTTTCAAGAAAGAGTAGTGAAAACTGTCCTTGGTTTCAATATCAGGCTTCAGAGGACAAGGGAAGTAGTAGTAAGGCCATTTAAAGTAGATTATCAAAAGCAACCTCATGAAACACAGAGCTTTGGAGAATTTGGCAGAGAAATAATCAGCAACCTGGGTTTTGTCTGCAAACTTTATTAGAAATTTACTTAAACAAGTCCTCGCTGTAAGATACCTTTATGAAAATGTAGGTTTGGCAGCTGTGTTTTAGCAATCAGGAAAGAAAAAGTATTCCAGACCATAGGAATGTCCAAACTGGACAACAGCTGTTGAAAAATCTGAGGCTGGCCACTGACATACAAACCCCCAAAGACAGGTGAGAGCTGGTGTGTTATGCCTTGCTCTGGTTTACAATTGGGCTGTTTTATGCCACAGTTGTAATTCCGGTGTTGGGGAAGGATTAGTATATAACCAGTGTAATATAATCTAGCAGATGGACTTCAAATCAGCCTGGGTGTAGATTTTCATGGGCAGATGCGTCTCTTGCTAAGTTTGCAGAACATAGAAACCCATTCATGTGCTTTCTTCCTGTTGGGCTGTTGTTTTTTATTTTTATAGCTCAGTAATACAATTATTGCTTTTTATGTTGGAACAATTTGTTCTACACACAGGCATATTTACTACTTTGTGTCTCAGAGTTTGGCTTCTCTCTTTACGGACATGAAAAAAGTGATATTGGCATGGAAAACAACCAAAGAGAACTGAACCTGTTAATCCACAACTCTGTAAACATCCCTCCTGGTTATGCAGAAAACTTACTGGTTTTAACCTTTGAAGCCTTGTGCTTTGATATGATTTCTAGTCTGTGTAGTGAGCTAAATGGATTTCTTAAAACTGATTGATCGTGTGGCTTTAAAAAATACCTATCACATGAAGGAAAGCAGCCCCCAGGTGTTGTGTTTCAGACTCTCAGCGGGGTGTGTGGAGGTGAATTGGCTGCGGGGGGATGCCCTGTGGGGTGACAGATGGGGAGGGAGGAGGCTGTTCCCGCAGGTGCTCCGGGCTCCTGGCTGGCCCTGCGGCGGGCGGGAGGAAGGGAAGTGCCTGGCGCGGGCGCTGGGGAAGGGGGCACAGGCGGAGCCAGCAGCCTCTGACCATTTGTCCTTTTTCCAGGCGCATCAGCGGCTGTCTCCTTGGCAGAGCGTGCGGGTGGTGTATTGCAGTACCGTAGTGCCCTCTGATGGTGAGTACACCCGAGCGGCGGCTCCTGCCTCGCTGGGGCTTGCCCAGCTCATTCTCATTCCCTGCCCCCTTTCCTACCTGAGGCTTTTTTTGGCTGGGCACCAATCCAGTTTGGAGCTAAGGAAGCGACTGAGAGAGCAACGGCAAGAAGAACTGAGGCAGCGGGCAACTTTTCTATGAGCTGTCCTTACAAAACAGGATGGGCTTTATAAAGAAAGATGGAGTTGCATGCAGCTGTCCAAATCTTTTTGCCAGACTTCTTTCTGATGTAGCCGTGAGGTCTGCATGGTCCCTACCCTTCAGGGTGCTGTCCTTCCTGGAGGGAGGTGCCAGAGGCTGGAGCCAGGCTCTGTTCAGTGGTGCCAGCCACTAGGACACGAGGCAAAGGACAGGAAATTCTACCTGAACACAAGGAAGAACTTCTCCTATGCTCTGGAACAGATAGCCCAGAGGGGCTGTGCAGTCTCCCTCCCTGAGGGTACTCCAGAACCGTCTGGACACAGTGCTGTGCCCTGGGCTCTGGGATGTCCCTGCTTGAGCAGGGAGGCGGCACCAGAACACCCACTGTGGTCCCTTCTGCCTGACCCTAGCTGCCCCCTGAAGTCCATTTATGTAACACAAGTGCAGTTCATATCAGCTACGTGCCAAAATGGTCAAAAGCATCATTTACTGTGGTGAGTAAGTTGTGAAGCCAAGGCGGTGTTATTCCTTTATTTCTGGGACAGCACGAACATGAGGCTTTTTTGATAAGGTTGTCAGAGCACAAAGCAAAAGGATGCACTGGTGGAACTTCAAAAATCTCATTATGCCACAATGCAAAGTGGAAAGGAGCAGCTTCCAGCTCGCTGCCTGCTCAACATCTGCATGCAGTGCACAAGGAGTGGAGCACTTGTGCTGACAGACGTGAGCATTGAGTGGATCCTCTCCTTGTTAAGATTTGTTAATAAGGTCTGAAAGCTAATAAATGAAGGGTTCCTGTTCCCCTGCCAGGGTAACAAGTGTGCAAAGAGAACGTGACTGACTGCTCTGCAGAGCTTACATGAAAACCTAGGGGCTTAAACAGGTACAAGTGTAGAGGATGTGTAAGGCTGAGATGTCTGCCTGTGCCTGATTTGATTTTACCTGTCCTCATGTTGTGATTGAGTAATTCTCTCATTAATTCTTCTGATAAATTTGCCTTTGCCAGTAGCCAGAGTTCAACAATGACTTCTTTGACCACGCTCTTTCCTTTTACTGTATTTCTTTTTGATCTCATTTGTTGCTCAAGTTGATCTTAGGCAAAAAAATGGAAAACTTAAAAAAAAAATAGCCATGACCTGTTGCTGGTGCACATATATGATTGTGTCAAAATGTTGTGGTGATTGGATAGAACTCATACCATGCTTAATATAGCATATAAAGCTTTTCAAATCCTCCGTGATCTCATTTAGCACCATTCCTGGCCAGACTGGAAATGTAAGTGAAGCACACTGGTATAAAATTAATTTCTTTTACTTGTCCCATGTATTTAAATCCTGGCTTAAAATTTAACGGGGGAAAGATTAGCTGAAACCTTAGCTCTGTAATTAGTGTGGTGCCAAATGCTTTGTGCCCTTAGGAACTTGTGAAGTAGATGCAGAAGACACACAGGGCTGTGGGAGAGAAGAGTGAGGCAGCCAAATCATGGGGGCTTGTTAATAACTTTTACTGGAGCTGCCTGCTGCTGTCTGTTAGGTTTGTGTTATTGTGTCCTTCAGATTTCCTTCTTTTCTTTGCCTCTTCAATGCAGTAAAAATCTGACCAGCATTACTTGTGTGAGAGGTGATGAGAGGATCGACTTGGACTTACGGACTTTCCCCTCCAGTGAATTAAGCTAGGAAATTACTTTGACAAGGTTTTTGCGGGGAAAGCATAAAGCAGCTGTATTGACAGGCTTACTGACCCTGTCCTTTGAAGGGAAATAATTTGGTCTTTAATACTTCACCTGAGCTGGAAATCCTAGTGAAAGGCTTTCTTTGTGCTCCTAATGCTGATGACTCTTAAAATGCAGCAGGACTGTTCCTGGTAGGCACTTCCTCCAGAGCTGGCAGTCCTGGAGCTCCGGTTGTGGGGCTACATGGAAAAAGTGTCAATGCAAACACTCTCCTCTCTTCTGCTCTGTAAAAAACTGCCTCACTGCCTGTGTGGTCCCGGTAGCGCTTTAAATTTAAAGAAAATCTGATTGCTGGTGTCATAACAGCTGCTGCTAAGGAGCTCTAAATTCTGTCTGACAGTGCAAATAAATGAGCACTTCACTTTATTTCCAGTAAATACCTGATTGTTGTCTCTGAATTCTATGCTTCAAAACACTAAAGTTACTAAAATCCTGTCAGATATCTGAGTCTTGAGAATAGGCATTGATAGGTTTTCAAATACTAGGGCCTCTTAGGATACTTTGGTTGTTTTAGGCATCCATACTTGGTTGCTTCCATCCAGTCTTCAAGGACTTGAAGGCAGCAATCCCTTGCAAGAGGGAAAAAGCTTTTTTATGCTTCATTCACTTCATGAAGGTGTATGATAGTTTAGAATGAGTTCTTCTGGCTTTGTGGAAGTGCACTTGGTAAATCCTTTCTCAATATCTACAATCCCCCAATTTTTGGAAAGGTGTGTTGTCCCAGGACTTGTCCTCGTAGTTCCCTTTGCTAGTTAAAATAACATTATTTGCCTTTAGCTCTACTTCTGTTGACTTTTTGACTGACTGGTTTTGATGTTAGCTGCTTAAAATGACTTAGCATGTCAATCCCTGAGTTGAGTTTAAGGAGACAGGAGATGACCTGAGCTACAACAGGTTGGGATACTGAGGCAGATGAATTGTGGGCGGGTGTGACTGCGCCATCCTTGAGACACAGCAAATGCTCTGAGCAATAAAAAACCCCGTTTGTTTTTACATAAGAAAGATACCTATAAAAGCAAATCATTTTGAGGTGTGCTGTTATATCTTAGCAACTACCTCACTTGAGGACAGTTATGACTGTGATTCAGTAAAGGGCTTAGGGAATATGAACTTTTATCGTCTCTTTTCTATGTATGGATCTCACGAAGCACACGGAGCTGGTTGGGGCAGTAAAATAATAACCAGCTTACAACTCATACAGGTCACTTAAATGGATTTTAGAGTTACAGAAATCCTCAAGAACGCTCTCAGAAAAGCTTTTGGCAGCACCAGAGAAATTGAAAATCTTGTTTTATCTACACCTAAGTAGAGATGCCTGTCTGGAGAAGTACAAAGCATATTGATCCCATGAATTTTAGATGAAATGACCTTGAAGCCTAAACTCGGAGTGCTGCTCTCCTACAACCTCATGCTCCTGACTGCTTTCTTACACGTCTTGCCTCAGGACAAGGAGGAGGAAACCAGAACTAAAAAAGAATAAAAACATTTGAAGTGGGTCCTTCCTTGATGTTTCCTAATAGACAAAGTCTGCCTTTGTCTCCTGAGCTATAAATCCTGATGTAAACAGCAGTGTTTTGTCTTCCATAGTCCAAAATACTTCTATTCTCAAAACATGCTGTGCTGCCACAGGTATGACTTTAGGTATCATGTTGCCTTTAGAACAGAGGTGACTGTGTTTAGAGTAGAGTAACTTAGAGGAAGTTACTTTTACAAAGCACTGCTAAGTTACTGGAGCGAGAGTCTCGGCTATACCTCCATTTTCCTTTGGCCACATCTCTTGACAGAACCAAAAGTTTAGTCTGCTATATTCAGATTACAATCAGGTTTGCCTCTTTCTCCAAGTGGAGAAGATCTGTTGCCTTTTAACAACAGGCTTGCATTTTTGCTGTCTCCGTAGAAGTGACGGTGGTTTACCAGAACGGGCTGCCTGTGATTTCCGTGAGCCTTCCCTCGCGGCGCGAGCGCTGCCAGTTCACCCTGAAGCCCATCTCAGACTCTGTCGGGGTGTTCTTGCAGCAGCTGCGAGCAGAGGACAGAGGAATTGATCGGGTTGCAATCTACTCAGCAGGTACTCTTGTTTGCAAACTAATTGATTTACTTGCTTGCCAGCTGTTTGTGTCTTTTGGCCTTTTGCTTTTGAAGTAAAAGTTCGCTGTGGTGTGAGTTCTTCGACCTTCCTGAAAGAGTAGAAGGTAGAAATGCTATTCCTAGAGTAAAAATATTGTGTAGTCAGGGCTGCCAAGGAAATCAGTCCTAATGGAGATGTTTTCTGGTGAGTTCCCTACTATTCAACAGGAAAGATGCGAGCTATGGAACTGACGCAATTCGTCACACACAAACACACACTCACACTTTGATCAGAAGGTATGAACTAAAAACTCCTACTTTATTTGAAAGTCTGACTCCATATATAGTATTTCTACAAAGGCCAGGGATTGGGAGAGAAGGTTGACACCTCTCCCCATCCCACTGGTCAGGACAACTGTCCATCAGCTGTCCATAGCTCTAAGACAAAGAATGTAAACTACCTTGAAGTTATGATAAACAATTGCCAGTGTTTACAGACCAGAGCGTGAGAAAGAACCCAAAACATGAAACTGTGAAACAGAAGAGAAGGCTGAAAAAATCAGGGCAACAATGGAACCTACATAGAGGCTCAGATCGATGTATGAGGAATTGGGTGTGGAAGGTGGTACACTTTAGCAGTGAAAACTCAGTTATATTTCACTTTTCCTTGTCCTACCAAAAAGTATCTTCCTTTGGAAAGAGTATAAACCAAACAGGTGGATTTGGGATGGTGTTATAACTTAGCCACAGCTTGTTTAAGTCCTTTGTTCCTCCTGTTTAATGTATCTTCTGTGTTTTCCTTACAGATGGCACACGTGTGGCCTCCTCCACAGGCATAGACCTGCTTCTGCTGGATGACTTCAAACTGATCATTAATGATGTCTCGTACCATGTCAGACCACCAAAGAGAGGTACAGCAGCCTGTCTCTGCTCAGCGCTGGGAGTACATTTCAGTATTCAGTTCCCTGCTTCACTGCAACATGCTTTATTAACTTGTTCAGGAGCATGAAGCCTTGTTTCTAAAGGGAAACCTTGTGGTCTCTAATCCTGCCCTTGGAGCCCAATTTAGAGATATCCAAGTAATCAGAATAATCACTAATGAAAAGCAGATATTTCATGCTGTTCAAAGCTAGTGCCCCCAGCCCCCAAGAGGAATAAACAAAGAAACAGAACTCCTTTTACTTTCTAAGTTTTTCAAAATTTTTTTTAATTACTGAAAAGTAATTTAATTTAACTTGTTCTGAAGGAATACAATACAAGATGGGAATTAGATTGAAACTTAGATTGTCTGGTTTGGAAGAATAAATTGTTGCTTCTCCTGAAAGCCAGCATTGTTTCCATTTAAGTGTGGTACTTTGAATATTGCGGGTAAACCTCAAAACCTTGTTAGCTACCAAACAGTGAAATAAAGGAGACTGTGCCCTTAGAAGGTTGTGTTATGAAGAATCAGGTAGGAAGGGAACCAAACATATTTGAATCAATAAGAAAGTCCATTTCAATAATATTCTTTGGACGTGTGTGATTTTCAAGACGTGAAAACCTGCAAGAAGCTTTTGAGACACTTCAGCATTACTGGGGGAGGCAGGAACAGTGTTTTTAATCTGCCCTTTTTCTTCTGGGCAGCTTCATAGCCTTCATAAAACACCAGGATCTTGCATGCCTGTAGTTACCTCTGAGGATTTAAACAAAAGGGACAGCTTGGGAAATGCTGTTCTGTTTGGCTCTTGGCTCACAGATGTGAGGGATTTTATTGTTCTGTTATTCTGGAATTGAGAGTGCAGTACTAGGTGAGATGGTCTTTCTCCCATAAATGTGGGGTAGACTGACTTCTACTAGAGATGATTTTTTTTTCCCATCTCATTAAAAGCACCTTAGCAGAAAGCTTTCCACTAAGACTGGATATCAAAACCAGTGGGTATCACACACACAAAGAAGTTACTCTGCTTTGTCGCCCACTGTGTGCTGATAGGTGAGCTCTGGGATCACCAAGGTTACAGGAAATTGTCTCCTAGGATGCACTTGCCAAGGAGATTTCTATAGTTTGTGCTGAAATGAATGTGCCTGCAAATAGGCACTGAGATCAGTTCTGTCTAACTTTGCAGCTGCTGCTTTTGAATTTTTACAAGATCACCTTGCGTATTTGAAAATGGAAATGCCAGAACACTGTAGTTTTAAAAAGCACTTCTTGATGGTCAGCTCAGTAGGAACACATGAATTTTTCTTTGTAGGAGAACAGGAGCCCCTTAACTAGAAGGAAATTTTGTGCTTTGTGTGTCTTGGCACAGGCAACTGAGTCACTTTTTTCGCTTCAGCTGCTGGTGTTAAAACTTAAGCTGTCCATAGCTTTTCAAGTTGGTAAAATCGTATTTGGTAACTTTAGGTACAAGTCCAAGGATGCTGCAAAAATTATTTTTTTTATTTGCTTAATGTCAAAATCTTTTGCTTTAATTTCAAACTTTTTTTTTTTCTCCATGTGGCTTATAAGACAATAAAAGCAGTTACAACTCCTTTACGAACTGGTATCCTTGAGGAATCCTTTTTGAATTGGAATGCAAAGATAAAGGTGGTTTTGAGTCCTGACCTGTGGGCTCGATATTTCTGAGCCTGGGAGAATTTTAGCTTGCTAATCATTGCTAGTTTTTTTCTTAAGGGAAAGCTGTCAACAGTTTCCTTTTTTTTTAAACATCTTTCTCTGTTTCTTAAAATAGGTTAAGTAAACAGTGTTCCCCTTCCCATAACAACTGTCCCCAGGTGTTGTTTCCTATTCCTGAACCAATGGAGAGCAGTGTCAGTCCCATGGAGCAATAATAGACCTTTTTACACAGCATGTTCTAAAAGAAACTGTTGGAATTGTAAATAAAGCCTTCTTTCTCTGCTGACAACTCTATGGAGTCAATCTATTCTGTGTCCTACTGTGACACTGACTCTGTTCTTGTTTCTAGGTACTGTGAGGGAGAACTTTGCTCCTTTGCAGGCAGCACAGCAAGGGGTGTTAGTCACAGAGCATTGGGAAACAACTCTTGGCACTGGCCCTCGAAATGCTGCTGCTGAGGCTGTTGTGGGGCCCCTAACCCACAGTAGCCACCACCAATAACTCTGGTTGCTGGTGGTCTGTAGTCTGAATTCTGCCAGTGTCTTGACATCTGGTGAGATGGATCATAGCTAGTTTAGTTTGTTTGTCTTGAATATAAATATGAATCAGAAGCAGCTGTTGACATCTGGCCAGCTCTATAGGACATCTCTCTTTCCCTTGCTCTTATCAAATTTTAGGGATATCCAGTAGTAAAGCTTGGTTTTCCTTCAAGGGAATCCCATTGTCTTAGAGTGCTGGAGCTCTTCCAAAGACTTCTTTGTTGAGAAGATAGTTTGGTTTGTTTCCAGTGCAGACTGATAGCAGTTTCCCAAGGGCACAGGTGTATAAAGCAGCCTCTGCTTTTCCCTAGAGCTCTTAAGCCATGAAAATGCCACGACGCTGAATGATGTGAAGACGTTGGTTCAGCAGTTGTACACAGCCTTGAGCATCGAGGAGCACCAGCTGAACAAGGAGAAGGAGCTGATAGGGAGACTAGAGCAACTGAAGGAGCAACTAGCACCTCTAGAAAAAGTAAGGAGTTTCTCAGTGTGTTGTATTTATCTTTCAAATGCAGCCCGAATGTATTTCCAGGTTTTAATTGGGTCCCTGGCATACTTCAAGTAGTTTTAAAATCGCTGAAACAAGTGTTTACCAAACTCTGTCTGCTTCTGGTTTCTGTGGAAATACTTTTTTTCCTTGCTTTAAGTAATTGGAAATGAGCTTTGTTAATAAATAAAAACTGGGGCTAATGCAACAGAATGTCTCTGAACATAGAGAAATAAATACTTTCCTTAGGCATTCAGAGCACGCTCAGAGTAAATATAGATGACAGCAAGATAGTGATGGAAAAGAAGTTCAGGTTTGTTTGTATAAGCATCGTGTAATTAAATCATGTTTCAAACCACTTAATGTTACTATTAATATAAGGGACTATTTTTACATTATCATCTCTTAACAATATTAACATAATTACTTCTGAGACTGCAAGGTGTGTGTTTCTGCCTTCTGCAGGTAAGGATGGAGCTCAGCAGGAAAGCAGAGAAGAGGACAACCTTGGTGTTGTGGGGAGGCCTGGCCTACATGGCCACTCAGTTTGGGATTCTGGCCCGCCTCACCTGGTGGGAATATTCTTGGGACATTATGGAACCAGTCACCTATTTCATCACCTATGGTAGTGCCATGGCAATGTATGCTTATTTCGTAATGACCCGCCAGGTAGGACTTGTTGTGCTGACATTGACACTTCAGTAGAAGACTTTCTCTGGGCTCTCTATTCCCTCGAAAAATAGCAAAGTTGTGCCTGGTAGAAGCTGCTTTGCCCCTTCCTTGTCCTGTTGGAGCCCAGATGCCACTTGTTTAATCTGTGCTGGCTGGGGAGGTGCTGTGTGTGGGGTGTTCTCATGGTGGTCCTGGCTGGTTGTCATACCAGAAATGCTTTTCTGTGTTTGGTGACTGCTGTAGCCAAACAGATTCATCTGCAGGCAGATGTGGTCGGTAGAGACAGGCATGGCTGCATGAGGTACCTTCTGAGCTTCGTGGAAGGAAGCCCAGCCCTCTCACATGCTACGCTGGCCTTTTTTAAAGAGCCCAAGGATCAGGCATCTTGTCGGAAATGCCTTTCACAGATCTAGCCTCCCATCCAGGTGAAGATCTCTCTGGATCCCTGTAATTGTGATAGATTCTCAATGGATTTTCTAGTGCATGGTTTGTCTCATCAGTTCTTAATCCTGCCTAAATAATGAGGAAGGGAGGGCTCAAAGTGTCTCTACTGTCACAAGGCCATCAGAACAGATGCTGCAGGTGTTCCAGTGTGGTGTCCCAAGGGTCTGTCAGCTGCATCATTTCTGGGACAGTATTTATAGCTTTTCTCCCTTCTTTTTCCCCACAAACTTGTCAGTACAAGATGTTAGTTCTTGTTGTCTCTGCATGGAAAGATTCACACACTGGGGACAGGAGGAAGGTGATAGTAACTCACTGCTGGAGTGTAACAAATGAGTAAAGAAGCAAATGTCTGACTTTGCTGGGTCTGGCTGGGATGGAGTTAATGTTCTTCAGAGCAGCTGGTGTGGTGCAGTGTTTGGCATTTGTGACCGAAACAGCTTTGGTAACACAGCAGTTCTTTTGCTATTGCTGAGCAGTGCTGGTACAGCATCGAGGCCTTCTCTGGCTTTTGTTCTTCCCTGGTCTGCCCCCTCCCAACCCCCGGCTTCCCATCCCTGGGAATAGGCTGGGGTGGGTAAGGTGTTGTGGGGGAACACATCTGGGACAGCTGCCCTGAGCTGACCAGACTGATACTCCATACCACACAATGTCACATGTTGTAATAAACTGGGAGGGAGTTTCTCCAAAGCAGCTGCTGCTCAGAGTCTGGCTGAGCATTGGTCTGCTGGCAGGAGGTGGTGAGTGATTGCTTTTGCATCACTCATATTGCGGCGGTTTTTTCCTCAGTTATTAAACTGTCTTTAACTTGACACTTAATTTTTTCTTGGTTCTTTTCCTACCTTTGTGTTCTTGTCTCTCTGCCATCCAGCTGTGCAGCAGTGAGTGACTGGGTGGGGGTTTAGCTGCTGGCAGGGGTCACCCACCAGTGTGTGAGCTTGGACCAGGCTTGTGCCTTCTGTCACAAGTTGGTCATTCTCTCAACCACACCTGAGACGTGCTGTGCTATGGCATGCTGTGCTGCCTCCCTGCTGTAGCCTTATTCCTATTTTCTCTCCTTTTTTTCTCTTTAGGAATATGTTTATCCAGATGCCAGAGACAGACAGTACTTACTATTTTTCCATAAAGGAGCCAAAAAGACACGATTTGATCTAGAGAAATACAATCAACTCAAGGATGCAATTGCTCAGGTAACAAGAATTTTTACAGAAACAAGATAAAGAAATTACTGCTTGCTAGCTCTTCATTACTATTGGCAGAGATTCCTCAAGCAAGAATGAATGTATTTTAAGTTTTCAGCCCATTTTCTTGTCACAGCCCCACTGCAATCACTGAATCAGCTTTGATATTCCCAGGAATAGAACTGCTGGAACTGTAAATCAACAATAAACCCATATCAATCTTAAGGGGCCTTTCAGAAACTGCTGGCAGATCTTGAGTTGCTTCAGACTCTTTATGCCTCAGAGGAGCCTAATTCAAGATTTCTTTTCTTCTCGGCTCCTACACACCAGATGGATTTAGTGAGGAATGGAGACTTGCATCCATTCAGTTCAGGTCTTCCTGACATAGCGCTTCAGTGCAGTCCTGGAAAATAATGTTCAGAACGTGTAGCTGTATTGTTAAAATCAGTGGGGGCAGATTTTTCAGACTGCGGAGCCAGACACTCTTGACAGATTATCCACACTGTGGGATCTGTTCAGCAAAGGACTCGGATAGAGATGTTTCCTTGTGTTTCTCAGAGCCTTACTGCAGAAGGATGGTGTGAGCAGAAAAAGCAGGGCTACCACATTATTTTTCACTTCTCTATTTCATCATTTATTCCTTCTCTGGAAATGACAATGTAAGATATCCAGGGCAAGACAAGTTCTCCCCTGCCTTGGAGAACAAATTGCATAAGGAAGGACCCACAGGTCTTTCTGGGGTTTCTTATGCCACGTTGAATACAGATGCCATTGGATGGCCATATTTCCCCAGAGCTTTTCTTCTAGAATCAACCATCCCTAATAATCTGGTTGGGATGTTGGGTTGTTGTTGACTTTTTTAAAAAAATATTCCGGTTAGTTTACGGGGATCCAAATCTTGCCTACCCTGTTCCTTTAAGTGGCTGCATGCACACAAGTTCAGGGAAACACAGATGAGAATGGTTTTCCTAAATAAAGGAAAAAAAAAGTCTGCAACTTTTGTTTCAGTCTTTGCACAATTTCCTGCTGGATAGGGGAAAAAAACCAAGGAAGTGTGGGAAAGCTTTTCTTTCTCTGAAGGGAAATTGTATTGGGGAAGCTGTTTTGGGAGCTTGTGCTTTATAATGTGTCTTTTACTTTTAGGCAGAATTGGACCTTAAGAGGCTTCGAGACCCACTGCAAGTTCATCTGCCCATCCAGCAAATTTCTGAAAAGGACTGATCAGCAAAGAAGCTCTGAACCCCGGCAAAAAACCTGTTCATAGCTCTTGCCTTTTTTAATTAAAGCATTGCAGGTGGAAGCTGGGACGTGGTGTGGGGGGTGGAGGGTTTTTACCTTTAAATTGAGACAAAGGACTGTAAAAGGGGAAAATCTCTTAAATCTGAAGATGGGACATTGTGGAATGTTAGTTTTGAAAAGGGCTTGGCAAATAGTCACGTTTTAAAAACTGTCAGAATGGCGATTGTGTACAAATACAGGATTGGGGGGTTCATGAAAAGAATGTAATGCTGGGGTGTAGGGGTGTCTTCTTCCAGCTTTGCAGGGTCTGCCTCTTGATAAGACACCAGCAGCCTGCTTAGCTTTTTAAATTTTCCTTTACCTGATTCCAGTCTCTCTTTCTCTCTTGAAAAAAAAACAAAAGGAGAAAAAAAAAATGAACAAAGAATCCAAGCCACCTGGAGCTCTGGCTGGTGATCAGAACTTGCACTCCACCGCCATTAACACGCACACTTCTGGTCAGACCTGGTCTCTTTTATAAAGTTACAAGACTGCTTTCTACTGGAAAACCGTGAGCTTCCCCTTCCCAGCCCACCCCCTGTGCTCCACTGACTTCCTCCTTTGCTTATTTGTAGCACAGATTGGTTGTAGCCAAGTGAGAGAAGGAATGAATTTTCTTCTGGACATTTGATAATCGATATTTTGGATTATTCAGTAATAACTCTATAAACTTTGCATCCCAATGCCCTTGAGCCTCCTCCTAGAAGTCCATGGCAGCATTGCATGAGCGGTTTTTTATATTCAGTCTTAAGGGAGGGAGGTTCCCCTCTTCCTACCCCAAATCTGAGAGCCAACTGGACTATGAAATCATGAAGGCTTAAAAGGATTACAAAACTGTTGCTGGAATCACGGCTCCTGCTCTTAAATGAACAGTTTTGGGACATGGAATAATGACACTTGATCCTTGACTGCTTGTGTAATGGGATAGAAGGTTTCATGTATCGTCAAAGCACTTCCCTTACCCCAGAGGCTTTTTGAGAGCCCCAGGATCTTACAGTGCAAGACACAGAACTGCTTTGGTTCTGTAGCACTTCCCCTGATTGAGTTGCTTTTAGCGAACTTTGTGTCCACAGGTCAGAATTTCTTAGGAGTGGCTAATGACATCTCTTGTTCTTAGCTAAAAAGAAATAAAGGAAGGAAGGTCAACCCGTTGCCCTCTCTCTTAGCCAAGGCTGGCTGCTTTTTAAGCAGATAAAACATCTCTTCACTCAAAGCAGGTCAGTCTGGTTTAGCACCCTGCTGATAAATGCTGTGGAGACAGGATGAAGGTGGGAGAAGGACACTAAGCTTTATATACAGAAAGGCTGGCTGCTTCTTTTTGATGTTTCACTACTACCCCTCACTGTGTCATGGAAAGAGGCTTCTGGGTTTTTTGGAGAACCACGTTTTAAAAATATAGGAAAGAAAATAATTCAGTATTAACTAGATGCCAGGTGCCTTGCAGATGTGGAAACACAGCTGGGATTGCTGCCTCTTCTCACTCAGTGGCATGTTGGACCGAATGGGTGCATGTTTCTAGTTTTGTTTTTTTTTTCTTCCCTTTCCCTTTTCCTCTGTCTTTCCATTTAATTACATCGTGTGATTATTTTTTTATCTGTTTTATCCTGTTTGTGTGATGAGTTTTAAAAGGAAAAAAATGAACACAATCCTGTAGCTGAATCCTTGGTGTGTGTTTGGGATGAGGGAGGGAGCATGGAGAAAAGTCCTTCTTTAAAAAAAAAAAAAAGAGGAAAAAAAAAACCAAACCTGAACATGTGTAAAATCCTGTATCATTTATGAAATATGTATAAAAGAGCAATGTACTTCTGGAACAATAAATAACTATTCAATTTTTGAATCAGTGCTCTTGAATAATGTTATTTTCCCCAGCTGAGAATATTCCCTGTGTGGCAGCCCTCTCCTGAGTTTCCTCCATTTCTTTTTGTTTAGGTTGTGTCTTCTTGACTGACCTTACCTCCCTGAGGCCGTGCTGATGCAGATAATAGCTTTCCTGAAGAAGCCTGGATGGAGATCTGGCTGCCAGGCCTGGCTGCCTAACACAGGGATCTCGGGAGCACTTGAGGTGCTGAGGTAGAGGTGGAGATACTTGGTCTAGCAAAGATCTTCCTGTGTTTGGCCAGCATAGTAATAGGTTAAGAATATATATGGGCAGGTAATGCCCAGCAGCCTAGAAGAGGTACCTGTGGTGTCTGTGTGTTTCTATACTGCATTCAAGGGCTGGTTTGGAAAAAAACTGGAGTGTTAGGCTTCAGTTCCTTTTTTTCTGGGCCCTTTACTGGTTTGATTTGTCGTGGTGACGTGTGATTTGTTCATCACCTTTGGGAATCAGCACAGTGTGCTTTGTCCTAGCTTTATGGGTTATTAGGATGGGGCGTTTGGTGCAGATTTCCATCGTGCTCATGGACTGCTTAAAAAAATTACCATCCATGATTAGCTGGTTTTTGAAAAAGCCAACTCTTGTGTTGTTCAAAGCCAGAGGGGAAGGGCTGGAAGCTGTTTGTTGTCACCTGCCTTTAATCACTGCTGACAGACCTCCTTCCTCCAAGCTGCCCTTAGTCTGCTGCTGTCCCCAGGTGAGCTGCTGCCACCCTTAGGCAACTTGGTTGGCTCAGTTGCATAAGAATTTGTCAGTTTTGGCATCCAGGAGAACAGGAGGCCTCGTGACATCCTAGCACCAGTGTCTCTGTTTTGAAAGCAAGAAGATGCTGTTAAAAAACTGTTCCTGCACAAGCTTTAATGTCGTTCTAGAGATGGTATGGGGAATGAAAATGCCTGCAGTTGTGCCCTGAAATCCCCAAGCCTCCCACTCCGGTCTCAGTGCCTTGGAATGCTAACACTGAAGGGAGGGGCAGGGTTTGTTTGCTCTCCTGGTCCGCCCTGTTGTATCTCAACATGAACACGCTCCCTTGCAGCAGCTCTTTCCCCTTTGGGAGCCAGGCAGGTGACAGGGTCCTGTCCCCCTGGCAGCACTTGCAGAGCAGGCAGTGCTGCCTGAATTTTAATTGTCACTGCATTCCTCAGCCCTGGTGAGGGAGAAGCAAGCAGCAGGGTGCATTGCAGCCCTTGGGTGCTGCTTGTTCTACCAATTTTGTCATTCTTTTGTTTAACCTCTTCTGTGAGGGAGCTTTCAGATAAATGTATGACCAGTTCAAAGTTTCCTGGAGATCTGCATTAAGCTCCCTTTGCCACACCCATGAGGCGCTACCTTGCAGGCCCCTCCAGGGAAGGTGTTCATGGCCCCTCTTTCCTGAAGAGCAAAGAAGAAACCCTTTTTCTTCCCCCCTGGAAAGAAATTTCCTGCCTGGCAGGCAGCAATGATATGATCACCTTTGCTGCAAGTTCTTATGCTTCCATATTGGCTTTAAGAGGCTTTGCATGAGGCTCTGAAGCTGCTGTTGGCTGTCAGACCATGGCACTGAGCCAACCATGTGAAGCTGGCCAAGCTGCCCTGTCTTTGAGCCAGTGGACCAATTTCTTTGATATCTCCCGGGTTTTTTGTGTGTGTGGAGTTATAAAGGCAAGCTTCTTTCCTCTGTGCCCTATTGTATAGCTTCATTTTCACAGAGGAAAGAGATTTTTATGTCTTAAGTATTCTTCTACCTATCCCAAGAGATGCTGATTTTTCCTTTTAAAAAACCCATCAGGCTTATTTTCTTTACTGACATGAAAGGGGGTGAAAAGTAAAATCCAGTAATGAAAATTAGACTGGCAGTGTACCTAAGTCCTGAATCAGGGGAGAAGCTGCTCTTAGGCTGTGCTGGTGTCCTCTGAGGGCTCTTGAAAGATGAGTCCTACTTCTCATTCTGCCCCTAACTAGTTTTGCAGTTGTTGGTGTGCTATGCCCTAATGCCTCCATCTGAAAATGGAGGAGCATGGAAAATATGCTGGGTTTGTAGGACCTGTGGAAAACCACTCAGAACACCAAGTTCTGCATGGCAGTGCTCCACTAAGGGAAAGGAAACTACTCTTAACCAGGAGGGATGTACTTGCCTGATTTTAATGGGTTCTCGATGTTGCACTTGTGTTGAGTTTGCCCATACTTTGCTCAGCTTGTGCTCCCTCCCGTCTCCACAGCCTTTCCCCCTGGCTCTGAGTCCTGGAACAAGTTGTTTACAGCAGCAAGGCCTATCTCAAAGTCCTTGACTTCAGTGCAATCCGTCTCAGCTGCCTGTCAGGGCTTATTGTGAGCGTGCATCCTCCAATCAATCCCTGACAGGGGAGCCTGTCCTGTGTGCCGGGTCCTCCCTGTCTCTGCGGCGGGAAGCGCTGATTAGCTCTTCCTCCTGCTCCTTCTGGGCTGCTGGCAGGTTCCTGCAGCCGGAGCGGGGCTTCACACACCTCCCAGGCACTGGTGTGTCCTGAGAGGTGGCTCTGACAAAGCCAAGATCACCTCAGCAAATGCCAAAGCAGTTTTATCAATTGATGAGTCCACTACAAACTGCATGAATCTTTCCAGCCCAGCCAATGCTTTGAAGAATGTGAGTTCTTTGTGTGAGGATGGTAAAGCCCTGCAGAGATCTCTGGGAGGGACAAGAAGGGTGGTTGCTACCTGCAAAATGAGCGTTTTTCTTGTGTTAAGAACAGATATGCACAGGCTTTGTACCAGGTTTAGAAAATCCCTGCCTTTCTTTTAATTTTGCCTTCCTTCTTTGTATCTTTAAACAGTACTGGTGACTTTTTTTATTAGATTTTAGCTTAAGCCTGATTCTTTTTTGGGGTGTTGGGCACATCAGTCTTTGAAGTACAAATGTGGAGGTCAGGAACAAAATATTTGCTGGAGAGTGCAAGTTCTGCAGAATGCCCTACTGGAATTGTGTCTCTCCCAGAGCATCTCCTTGCAGGGAGGGTTTTTTTTTTTGTTTGGGTTTTTTCCCTCCATTTATCCTCTCAGGACAGTTACAGCTCCCTGAGGCATAGATTGTTTGTGGGGGAATTGGAGCTATGAATATCACCCAAATTAACTTTCAAAGAGAAGGTGCTGATAGAAGAGTTGCCTCTGGTGCTTCTTCCCAGAAATGTTTAGAGGGTAGCAGTCTGTTTTCTCCAGCTTGAGACCACTTCCTTCAATGTCAGATCACCCTAGATATTTTTGTGATTTGGGATAGCATCATCTCTGGGAATGCTGGGGCATCTCCTGCTTTAATCCATTTTTGAGACCTTGATAGGGCCTGTAGGTGACACCTTTGAGGCTCCAGTTTGCGATGCTGCAGTTAATTTCTCTGTTAACAGTCAGCTGTCGGTCACTGACATGTACCTGTCAAAACCTTCTTAGAACAGGCTGGTAGAGCAGCTACAATACAAAAGCAGCTGGTGAAGAGATGGTTCAGAGAGCTGTACACACCTGTGACACAAACAGAGCATTCCATTCAGGCTTGTCAGTTTTATTTACCTGGCATCGTAAGTATGAACCAGCCTCTCAATGAAAGTGGCAAAAGAGAAATTCCGGTGGTTTGCTGTATTATTGTCTGTTCAATTTTAGTTTCTCTTCTGGGAATTCACATATTCACCTCTTAAGGGTTATCTGCCCTGATAGCTTTGTGTAGTGAAGCTGTTCTCCTTTCCTGTTGTTGGAAAAACCTTTCTGATACTGCACAGCTGTCAGCACAATAGAGCCACAAGAATTTATATTTTTTTCCCTTATGGGAGCAATGACAGTAATTTATTTGGAGTTTTTTTGTTATTCCCTACAGTCATTCACCACTGAAAAAAACCTATGCTGGGGTGGAGTAGAGCAGCATATTGCGCTTCACTCCCAGGGGCACGCCCCAACAGAGAGAGGCCATTGAGAATTTTCTGTAATGTACAATCCCTGCAAGACAGACAAGCACCCAACTCCCTATCTTGTGCAAATTCAACACGTAAATAACGGAGCCACTTTTTTCCTGCTGGGATTTGAAGCTTGGTGTCATTTCTTAGGCCAGCCTGCCGCAGAAGTGCAGGCTGCCAAGGGAACAGGGAAATGCCCACACTTACCTGATTGTGTGGTTACGGTAGGCTCAGCTGCACTCATTGCTGATGGAGAGCTCTTGGGGTGGGGTGAGAGGGAAGAGCCTTTCCTGGGCTTGCTGTAGTAAAGAACACATTTCAGTGTGCTGCATCTAGAGCTTGTGGCTGTCACCTGCAACTCAGCCCAGTTTGGCTTGAACTAGTCAGGAGAGGCTCTCAATTACTTGGTTTTGCATCAAAATTAATTCCATAATGTTGGGATTAGTTTGTTTTTTCAAGACAAGAGACTGTAAAAGTACTGCAGAAAAGCGTCTTGCCTTATTTGATAATCTCACTGCAGTGGTCAGATTGTGTGACCAGGAGTGGCAAGGGCCTCTGTGCAGCCTAGGAACAGCTCATTTCCCTGTGGACACCAGTCTTTTCAGTTTGACTGATGTTCCCATTGTAGCTCTGCTCCAAGCACTGCTCTGCAATCTGTACTCGGAAGGATCAGTGCGGCTCCTCTGGCCACTATTTCCTGCAGTTAAGGCTCCTTAGCCGGTGTTTTCTGCCTGGAGGGAGCCATGGAGTATGACTTGTGGAAGGAGCACAGATAACAAGCACCCATCTGTTCTTCTTGTCCATCCCTTTGGGATGTCCGGGTGTCCCTGGTTAGAATTCTTCTCTGGATAAGATAGTGGAGGTGCCACTGCGGGGCAGTCAGGGCAGAAAACAATAGCAGGTCAGGTCCAAAAAACAAGATTGATCAGTAAGTACATCCCTGCTGTCAGTAAGGGGCAGAGCTGCTCTGGGGAGGTCAAGGCTGGAGCTGTAGCCCACATCCCTTCCTCTGATAAACTTCCAGGAGAGCGATCACACTTGCTCTTCTGGAAGCCTGGAGTCAGAAGCTCCACTGAGAGGAAGGCTGCAAGAGCCGCAGGCTATACAAGGACTTTCAAACCTCTGTCCCTTGCGTGGTGGCTCTTCCTTGGCTCAGTGGGATGTTCCAGTACTTGTTTTTCTGTATTTACTTTGTCGTTCAGCTCCAGCCAGTGTCTTCGATGGGTGAGTAAAGAGGCATTGCCTTATTTCTGTTTGCCATCTGTAAGGTTCACGGTGAGCCTTGGTATTCTTAGGTGAAAGACTGCAAGGTGGGAGAAATACCCCTTTTCTTTGAAGGCAATGTGAAATTCCTTCCAGTTGAAAAGACCCTTCTGTTACAGAGTGTGGAGAATCTCTATTGCCAAGGCACTGTGGAATTTTCCTCTCCCTTTGGAGGACAGACTCTCTAAGTAGACATTATGCTATCTTTTCACCTGCTTCCTTAACAAATCTGAACTGAATTTAGTGCCATAATGCAGCGCTGCTCCCCTTATTGCTTACTTGTGCTGGAGCAGAGACCTCCAGTTACACAATGCGCCCAGGATTAATCTCTGCAGGCTGGGGCACTCACCAGTGCTCGCTGGAGCCTGATTTGTCACCTGGTGTATCTGCCACCATGTCAGCCAGAGAACTAACGATGGCATCAAGCTTACAAATGGAAAAGCTTTGCTTCCCAGCTAATGCTTGTCAGCTTCAATTGCTCAGGCCACGCAAGAAGCACTGAGGAGGAAAAGAACTGAGCCAAGAAAAATGAAAAATAGTGAGCTGGAGACAGTTATTTGTCTCGTGCAAACCCCCAAGCTTGTTGTTTGGGGAGAAGAGGTAAGAGGCTGATGAGCTGGTTCTCTATTTTTGTGGAATGTTTTTTTAAAAAACTCAGTTAATTAAAATGAAAAACCTGTGCTGGTGATCCAAAGGTGGTCGGGAGGATCTGCAGTGTTCCAAAGAGCACTGTCTGCTTTTTCTGCTTGTTTGCTTCCCCCTGACTACTGCCAGAAGCTCTCAGGGGAATGAAAGATGTGAGGGAATGCTACCTCAATTCCCCTGATGTGCCTTCTTCCAGCTCCCTCAGAGCTGCTGCATGTTCATCTCACTAAATTTTGTCTTTAAATTATCTCCTGGATGTTTAGGAGACAATGTAATCTCCCTGGAGGAGTGTTCCCAGAGTCTGTCTACAAAGGATATTTCATAATTACATGAAAGCTAATGAGAGTGTTGGTATTTTTAGTGCTGCCCAGCTGGGAAGCTGACAGGGCATTCCCGCTTCACCTCGTTTGGCTTTTAACAACACGAAAACCTTTTCATCTTAGTCAGTGACTCACCCTAAGGCCACACCGAATCCTTTTGTGGAAACCAAGGAAGTTGCACTGAGGGAAGCCTGGAGGAAAGAAACTCTGTTCAGGACCTGCCTTTTCCCTCTGGGGGAAGCCAAACCAGCTTTTGGAGGATGGGATTTACGGTGCTGCTGCTGTCTGGGGGTAAGGGCAGGCGAGCAGAGGCAGGTGAAAATGAGAGCTCACGGGGAAATGCCTGGTGAGTCCCATCAGAGATTCCCTGCTGCATTCCCCTCTCTGCTGCTCAGGAGAGCAAGGCTGCCTGTGGTGGCAGTGAATCAGCTCCTCTGCATATCTTTGAATCGTGGCACTAGAGATTCCTTCATAACCCAGATCCATGCTCCCTGTGCCAGCTCTGCAGCACTCCTGACTCTGGCAGCTGCTCCTGCCTTTTGTGCCGGATTTGAGACCAAGCAAAATGTGTCTGTGGCTGAGGAAGGCATGAGAGGTGTTACATTTGTGAGATATTTCTACAAGGTAGTACATCTGCGGGATATTTACAGAGGACACAGCTAAATAAGAGTGACTTGAAGGCTATTCTCTGAAGCACTTGTAGCTCCCACTTTAAAGTCAGTGAAACAAATCAAAATAGCAAACCTGGATCATTTGTATTTCTAATAGAAAGAGCACAGTATTCCTCCCTCACCCTAACTCCATCACACTGTTGTCAAAACAAAACAGTACAGCTTTAGAACTTCAAAAGAAATGTGCTGTGGAAGGGAAGGTTGAGGCTGTTCCAGTCCAAGATGCATTTTGTCAGAGTGATTGGTTTTATTAGCCTAATTTTAGGAAATGGTAATCAATTTTCCTTACTCAGGGCAGTATTAGTATTCCTTTTGCTTAATAGGGAATTGTCATGGATAAGTTGTGCTTAATCAGGTATTAAATGCAAGGCAATATGGAACCTCTGGACTTTCAGTGAGGAAGCTGCCAAATGAGGGTTAATTAGGAGACTGAAAATTTAATGAACACTTAAATTCTTCATTTATGTTCTCCCTATGGTACTCTCATATTTTAATTATTTGCAGAAAGGTTCAGAAAGGCCTCTGAAAAGGGACACTCTCCTTGAGCCCTGCCCGAGCAGACGTGCAGTTGCCAGGAAGCCCATGTGCTCATGTCCTGCCCCCACAAACACTCCACTCACTAACAGCTGATCTGTGCAGGTCAGAAGGGCTTGTGGGCTTGCAAGGAGCGCAGCTGTGTAAAGGGTTTAACTCCCCAGAAGGTCCCAATTCAGACCTTCATGCCCTCTAGATTTTAAGATAATGAGTAAAAGGGTCTGGCAGCTCAGCTGTGAGGGCTGACACTGGCTGTGGATGGGTTTTAAAAGAGGCTGCATAACCTGTTTGAGATACAGTCCTTTGTTCTGAGGCAGCTGGGAGAGTTACCAGTGACTTCAGGAGGGGCTTGTAGGTGCTTAGATAGTACTTGAACCTAGGATTGTTGTCCTAGGCTGGATCTCAGGGTGTATTTCCTATAGCACAGTCATTACCTGGACCTCAGATTTGCTTATATCTAGTTTTTCCCCCCTTTCAGTTAAACAGCAAGTCAGACTGTTGCATAATGTTGTTAATTTACTTGCTTCTCCAACACCTTTAAGACGAGCTGTCAGAATTTTCCACAAGGCAATGAGTTAGCTGATATCACCTCTTCTCCCCAGGGATCTCTTTCTCTACCACAACAGTTCTGTTAAGCCAGGGACAGAGCGAAAAATTTCACTTTTGTAATTATCCATCAGCAACTCGGTTTGATATCTACCAGCTGCTCTCTCTGTGTGCCCCAGCCCTGGACCCCTGCTCTGCCTACATCAGCCTGAACGAGCCCTGGCGGAACACGGACCACCGCATCAACGGCTCGCACGGGCAGCCCACGTGCGACAGCGGCATCGACGGCGAGTGGTACCGCTTCACGGGCATGGCGGGCGACGCCATGCCCACCTTCTGCATCCCCGAGAACCACTGCGGCACGCACGCGCCCATCTGGATGAACGGCAGCCACCCGCGCCCGGCCGACGGCGTCGTGCGGCGCCAGGCCTGCGCCAGCTTCGGCGGCAGCTGCTGCCTCTGGAACGCCACCATCGAGGTCAAGGCCTGCCCCGGGGGCTACTACGTGTACCACCTCAGCAAGCCCAGCGTCTGCTTCCACGCCTACTGCGGGCGTAAGTCGCCTCTCTGACCCCCCACCCCGTGTGCTGGAGGCTGAGAATTTCAGGCTTTCTGGGCTAAAAGGCCCTGACCCTCCAGCTGCATTTGTCCTGAGGCCATGGAACAAAATGGAGTGATAGCCCCGGGATTATGGGTGTGTAGTTTGAATGGAAGTCTGACACTGTTTGACACACACACACACACACACACTTTGGTGAAAAGGCATGGACTGTTTATTACGAAGATCTGACTCTATTTTATAGTATTTCTACAAAGGCCAGGGATTAGGGGAGAAGGTTGACACCTCTCCCCATCCCATTGGCAAGACAACTGTCCATCAGCTGTCTATATTTTTAAGAACAGGAATGTAAACTTTTCTTTGGTTTGGTGAAAACGTTGCCTCTGTTTACAACACCCGTGCATGAGAAACAACCTAGCTATGAAAACTGTGAAACAGAAGAGAAGGCTGAAAACGTCAGGGCGACAGAAGTCTGTAATCTCACAGGGTGCAGAATTTGGGATTTAAGGTTTTAGTGTATAGTAACATATATAAGGCAAGAATGGAGGTTTTAGCATAGGCTAAGCTCTTCTTTTGCCTCCTTCTTCATGGGTTTGGGTAATGTCTTGTAATTGGGTGAGAAAGTCTGCACTGCAGACCACGGGTGTCTGGTTATTGGGTTAAAAGTAAAAATAATATAGGTGTCATCTCATTATTGGATAATCTATGCTTAAAAGACCTTGGAAAAAGTTCAACACAGCCATTTTTTGCTTTGTTAGCTAGAACTCACAACTTGTGAGACTGTACTATAGGTAAGAATTAATAAATAACTGAGTCCAAACATGAAACTGCATCTCCCAAGCATTAATCCCGGCTCTAAAGGAAGAAAAGAAGCTAAGAAAACCCACACCCATGGTCCCTGGGAGGCTGCCTGGCTCCTGGCTTCTCCAGGTGCTGGCCTGTCCCTGTAGGGTCAGCCAGGCAGTTTCACCTGCTTTCTGTTCTGTGAGCAGGATTTTTCCACAGCTGACCTGGCCTCAGTCATTTATTGCTCCCTGTGGGCCCTGTGGTTTGTCTTGGCATGCCACCAAGTTAAAATTTGCATCTCTGACTCGCAGTAATGAAGCTTGATTGTTTCTCTGCAGCTTCAGCAGGTCAGCTTTCCCAGCATGGGCCAGGTCTGTGACTGAGGGGCTGCACTCGGGGTGGGAAGCTGATGGGACAAATCCTGTGCTTTCCTTGCATGCTCAGTGCTTTGTGCTGACATTGTTCTTTCGGTGCCCTAGATTTTTATGACATCTGTGATGTGGTGGATTGCCAGGGCTCCTGCCTGGACACCGGTGACTGCACGTGTTCCCCGGGTACCACACTCGGACCTGATGGCCAGACCTGCCTCGGTAAGGGTCGAAATCAGCTGTGCCAGTTACTGGTGCTTTTCTTCCCTTGGTTTCATTGCTCACATCTCAGTCCCTTGCCTTACAAAGCACTATAAAAAGTGACATATCCTGAGAGGAGTTTTCCCCTTTGCTGTCTAGAACCAGGAGCATGATTCTGTAAATGGTTCTGAGGTATGGCATCCTGTGACTGCATCCATTCTGGTGCCCCTGGAGCTCCACATTTGTGAGGCTGGATTTGCTTTCTGCATGGTTCAGCTGCTGAAGGCAGTAGCAGAGTCTCTGCAAGATCATGATGCAGGATGGGGTGGTATCACGTGGCACTCTGGAAGTGCTGTGCAGTCTGGCATTAGAGATTTCCTCTCACACGCTCTGTTGAGTATCTTTCCTCCAAAAACAGTTTTGGCTGGCTGCTGTAGGGCTGCACACTAAACTCCACCATTCTTCCTGCCCTTCTGGGACATTGTCCAGGGCCTGGGGCTTTGAGGCTTACAAGAACAGTGAGTCCCACCACTGCTGCAGTGCTTTTAGGCAGTGTGACAAGGAGGTATTCAGGGAGCTGGCACTTGGTGGCAGAGACCAGCACGGCCAGGAGGGAGGTGAGAGCAGAGTGTGGGCTTTGGAGATTTGTGGGAGAATCCCCATGGAGCTCTGAGGAGAGAGTGGCAGTAGTTGTGTGCGTGTGGTGCTGGGGGAGAGCACCTGCACTGAGAGGTCAGGAAAACGATGGGACAAATCAAGGGGGCTGGGAAGGGGTGGCTGCTGGGGAGCTGCAGAGCCACAGTGATGGATAGGATGAGGTAAGGGAGAGGAGGGAGGAAGGGCTGTTTGGGGGAGAAGGAATCTCATTTGTCACTTGCTTTGGTGGTGAAGCTGAAAGCAGAGTTGGTCCAGGAGGCTGTGTGGCAGCTCAGCCTGTTCCATAGGGGCAACACGGGACAAAGCAGGCGTGGGTGGTTTCTTTCTTCACACACCTCGTGTCTGTGAGCACCAGGGCAGGGCCCACAGCCATTCCAGTGTGTGGAAGGAGCAGCCTGGTCCTGCTGCAGAGTTTTACTTGCTCACTGTGATTCTGGGGGAAAGGCTTTTGCTTAAGCAGCTCCACTTGTCTGCAGCCAAAGGCTGACTGAGCTCTCTCAGATAATTAAAAGCATTTATTGGCTGCTTCTGTGCAAGCCTTCCAGTCACAGAAGTGCCCTTGACAAGCAGTAGCACTCAGTGAATGTGTGGCAGGCTCAGAGGAAAGGATTTCCTGCAGCAAGGAGGCCCACAGGAGTCCTGAGCCCATCTGTGTGTGCTGCAGCTGCTTTCATCCCCCTCACGAGCAGGATTTCTGCACTGCTGTTTCTCATCGAGATTCCCAGATGGCACAGCACCTCAGCTGGAATGATCACACTGCTTCACCTACCTGCAGCCTCTCTTGTGTGGCTCTGTGATCTCTTTAATAACTTTCTGTTGTGCTGAGTAATTGTGCAGTCACATCTGTGAGAGCAACTGTGCCCTCCTTATGGAGAAACCATTTAAATCCCTGTTTGTCTTTCCTGAACAGAGAATGTGCTTCCTTTCCCAGCTCCCCCAAAGAGGGAGGCTGAAGCTGCTGCAGTAATGCAGCAGAGAGGCTGTGGCTGCCCCATCCCTCAAAGTGTCCAAGGCCAGGTTGGACGGGGCTGGAAGCAACCTGGGATAGTGGCAGGGGATGGAGCAAGATGAGCTTTAAGGTCCCTTCCAAGCCAGACCATTCTGTGAATGCAGCTCTGTGCACTTCCCTGTGCTTCTCCTCAGTATATCAGCGGCTCTGAATCCCAGAGCAGAACGGCTGATCCTGAGTTTCATTTTCTTATAGGGGTTAAATAAGGTCTTAGACTCCTGTCACGCATCCACCAACTCGGTGCATTGCCTTTGACTTCCTCAGTGCCTGGATCCGTGTTCTGCTAAGCCATGGTTAAAATCAGCTCAGCACTGTCCCAATCCAGTCTCAAGATAACCAGCCTGCTTCCCAGAAGTGCTGCTTGTCACCAGTGGGGAGGAGCAGGGACAGAGATCTGTGTGTGCTGGAGAACTTGGAAGGACCAGTCAGGGGAATTTCTGGGCCTGGCCCTTGACCAAGACAATCTCTAGGCCCTTCTAACAACATCTCCATGCCTTTGCCAGTAGCCCTTTCCCTCTTCACCTGCTGTTTTTAAGCAGCTTTAGTTTTATTTTTAGAAGGGAAAGCGTGGAACCTGTCACGTGTGTGAAGAGCAGAGTGTGAGTCTCCCGGACACGCTTTCCTGCCTCCCAAAGCAGGGTACTGGCCAAGCCTTCGGCTAAAAATAGTGAGCTCACCTTGCTTGTGGAGGGAGACACCACCACCAGCTGCCAGCTGTGGGTACTGTGCATGTGTGGGACCACGGGTTCCTGCGAGAGCTCATCTCTGACCTGTCTGTTAAAATGGTACTGTTCTTTTTTCTTGGTTTTAAGCTTCTGACACCTAATAAATGCCAGCTTCTAAGCTGTTTTGATGAAACCCCATGTGAATCTTGATTGATAACTTCAGCATCCTGGCCTGCCTAAGAGAAATCATTCGTTTTGTGGCTCAGCAAGAGCAATGTCTGTCCCTTCCTCTCTGTTCGATTTTTTGCACACCGAGATTAAATCAGGTTGAGGAATTAGAATCCCCAAGTACCTTTCAAAAAAAAAAAAAAAGGCAGACAGATGCAGAGCAACTTTGGCCTTTAAAAAAGAGTTAGGAGGAGTTTTCAGAGCTTTACCAAGAGATTCAAAAGCTATTGTCAGTGTTACTACTTTTAGTGGGATTATTCATTACATCCCAGAGCTTGTTTTTTGCAGATGAAAATGAGTGTGAGCAGAACAACGGAGGCTGCAGCGAGTTCTGTGTTAACCTGAAGAATTCCTTCCGCTGCGAGTGCGGGGTCGGGCGCACGCTGGGAAGTGATGGGAAAACCTGTGAAGGTGAGGCACCAGCTCCCACAGGCTGCTGGAAACTCTATAAATCATTCCCTTGCAGCACTGGCTCTTGGCTCCTTGCACCAAGGATTAAATGTCACTGATACCACTTCTGCGCTTGCCAGAGAGGTTGATACTAAAATATCCCTCGAAGCAGGCGGAGAGAAATCTCCTTGTTGTTCTCCCTGCCTTGTCCATTTTTGTTAGGATTTGCTTGTGTTTATCTCCATGGGGGAAAGGCAGCAGTGGATCTGCAAGATTTGTTGTCCAGGCAGAACTCAGTGCTGGGGTTGTTGGGATTTGGCTCCGGAGATTTGTGTGGTAGAGTTTTATGGGGGCACACTTAGCAGCACTGGGTTTTGGCAGCTCACATGAGGTATGGGGTAATGTCATGACATTAGATTAGAGCATGAGGATCACTTTAGCCTCCCAGGAGAGGGATTGAGGAGAGGAGCTGCCAATCTGTGGGCAGAAGTTAAATTTGGGATTAGGGTGTTGCTTTGCTCTTTGGTGTCTGTGGGCTCTGCTGCAAAGTGCAGCTGCCACAGTTCCTTCACAGTGGTGGCACAGCCAGGATAAAAACCCTTGATAAATTCAGACTGGTGACTTAAAGACCAAATTGTGGGCCTGATGTGTTGTCACCAACAATGTACAAACATCCCTGAGCAGAAATAGGCGAACCCAGCAAAAATTGCTGTGTGCCTGATGTTTCTGTGGTGAGCTGTGGAAGAGCACTGTGCCTCCTCACAGCAAAGCTGCTGTGTGGTGTTCACAGACTCTGTGGGGCCTCAGACAAGAAAAACAACTGCAGATGTGCCTCACTTTCCAGCTACCCAAAAGAGCTAAATCTGCTCTCTGAGCCGTGCTGGTACATCACTCATCCAGGCAGTGACACTTTCCTGGGAAATGCTGCTGTGCAGAGTCCTCCTTAAGTACTTGTCAACTTGTGTGGGGCCAAAAATGGTCTGTGGGCTTTGTCCCTGCCACATCCAGCTCTGAGCTGCTGGGGCATCACATAAATGAGCTGTGCAATTTTTATTCCCAGTGCTGCACTCTTCTGACAGGGCTGGAATAGTCTGTTTGGAAACTCGTTTGTTTCTGCCATTCCCCACGTTGGCTTTTAGGGCCTTTGATATATCATTTAATTTCCCTTCTGTAAGAAGGATGGCGCCTTTCACGAGTTTAACACTGCTGCTGGGGATTTTTACAATCTTGTTAGTGAGTTTTATTTCTGAGGATGTGCCCTCAGCTTTGCGAGCCAGTAGAGAATGGGATGAGGGGTGTGAACCACCTGACAGCTTGTTGCTGAAAAGAACAAATGAAAGGAATTTAGCTTGATTATGTGAGATAAGGCTGAGTAGAGTTTAAAGTATCTCAAACTTTACATTATGATGCTTTACCCATTGCTTTGACTCATATGGGGTGCTCAGGCCCCTATTTTCCATGTATTGTATAGGATTGAGTGTGGGATTTCCATTCTTTTCTTTACATTTCAGTGAAAAACCACACAGTGATTTCTGATGGCAGGCTTGGGGAGAAATATTTTATTTTTATGATTTGCTTATCTTATGCTCTGTTATTTTACTGAGAACAGTAAAATAACGGAACATAAGATAAGCAAATTATAATATAAAAAATATACTCAAGATCTTACTCATCTAGCATATTTATCCCAAAAGGTTAAAAAAAATCAAGCGGTTAAGGTTATTTGAAAGAAAAAAAATCATGATGCTCTGCATGAGTAAAAGTGTACAATTAAAAAGGGGTCTCCACCTCATTTTCTGGGAAACAAACTGTTGCCTTGGAGCTACATTGTTCGGACTGTTGGTTGATCGGGGTCTTTTGGAGCCTGCAGGAAGCACTGATTTTCCTTTCTTTCCCAGAAATCGAAGGCTGTCACAATAACAACGGAGGCTGCAGCCATACCTGCATTGAGGTGGAAGACACGTACCAGTGTGAATGTCCCAGGGGACTTGTTCTGTCAGAAGACAACCACACCTGCCAAGGTAGATCAACAAAATCTCCCCGGCAGCCTCTGTCCCCCGAGGGAATGTCTGAAGGAACTTTTCTTCTTGTTTTTGCTCTCTTCTCTTAATCTGAACTTTCCAGTTGGGTTAATGGAGCTTTGTTATTAGTGGCAGACCATCCAAAAGTGAGAGCCTGAAGATGTTGCTCTTCCTCCAGGCAAGAGAACAGCCACAGGGCCCAGCTTGAGCGCATCTTGCATCGTGTTAATTGTAGGGCAGTGTTCCCTTATGATTAATACTGCTTAACATCTCCCATTATGTGCTCTGTGCACACCTCTGGCAAGTTTATGCTGTTAGAATTGACATTTTCCATGCTTCAAACTTCAAAATCTCAGCTAAAGAGGTCCAGTCCCTTCCAAGAACAAGGTTGAAGAGAGAGGCATGTTTTTTTCCAAGTATGCCCATTCCAGTAAGCATTCCTTTGCCTTGAAGCAGGGCACTAGCTTTGATATTAGGTGCTCCTGCTGCCCCTTGGAAAAGTGCCCAGGATAGCATCTAAAAATTGACTATTGCTTCTGCTGGGTAGAGGCCAGGGCAGCGTTATCCTTGGAGAACCTTCCATCTGAACTTTCCACAGGGAGTCCTTCATGCTGAGTCACTTGTGCCTATGGCATGCACATGGAATAAACAAGCTCCCTGCTTTTTGCAAAGATTTCTTTTGCAAATACTTTCGGGCTACCAGCAGTCTGGTGTGGCCTGGTGTGCTCAGAGAACCTCCTGCAGTCTGATGTGCCACAGAGCACCCAGACATCAGCCAGAGGGACAGATTTGGGTTTCATGGTGGCCAAAAGGGTAGGTATGCCTCAGGGAGGGAGTTGGAATGGTTCTACCTGATGGAATTTCTGCTTTTTAAGCTTTTTAGAAATGCAGGGCTCCCAAGGGTGAGCATTGCCCGCTTGGGGTGCTGCAGTGCTGGTGGGGAGGCAGAGGTGGGAGTTTCCAAGAGCTGTGATCACACGCACTGATTGAAGGTCTGGTTGATGGATGCAGGCCAGAACAGAGCAATGTTTTTCAGTCCTGGGCCCCTGAGGCAACCCCAGCAGGGCTGGAAGTTCTGGATTTCCCAGCCAGGGTTTCTGCTGCTTGTGAGGCTGCTAATGAGAGCAGCAGCACTGCTGGGAGCCAGGCTGGGGCTCGGGATACAGCATCTCATAAAGTGAAATTGCCTGTTCGTTGGCATTCATGAGTTTATGTCCCCATGCTGTGGCCTGCAATTCTGAGCAGATATGGAACTATACCACACAATTTTTTATGACACCTTATCAGGTTTATATTGGTTCAATTAGCAGCGCAGGGCAGGCACAGTAGCCTGAGGCAATTGGATCTGCAGCCTCTCTACCCTTCTCTGCTCTGTCTCCATGTTCAGAACAAACATAATGTAATAATCTTCCACAGAAATCACAGTCTACAGGCTGCAATTTTTCCATAAAAATACCAGCCAGCAAAATACTTTGAATTTTGCAGACCGTCCTAAAGTTTTGCAGCCCACCCTAGTACCCCACCTCTTCCTGAAGAATTGGGATGAAATGCTCTTCCCCCTCTGTCCCCTGCCCGAAGTTTTGTGCAGGTAAGCAGGGTTTATTTTTGTAGCAGTGGGTCAAGGCTCCCCAGCACTGGAGAGCCTGTTCTGCTGAGCAGTCTGTGCAGGAAGATAACCTCTGCTCCAAGCAAGCAGCACTTTGAAAAGCCAAGGAAGGAGCCAGAGGCTGGAATATGGTGCCAGTAACGACAGACCAAGAAATGAGCAAAAGACTCGCCACTGAAGCTTCCTCCCAGGGCCAGGTGCTCAGAGGCACTGGTGAAAAAGTTTAAAGTGGAAATGAGGAGGCTTTCCCAGTTCTCACAGGTGCTCTGAGAAGTATGAGGGTGAAGAACTAAAATGTTTGACTGGCTCACACTGGATGTGTTCCCAGATAGCCACGAGCTGGGTTGAGTCAAGAGGTTTCCTTCACTTGTTTCTGTGTCCAGGTGGTGGAGGGCACACAGCTTCTGCAGCTCCAGAGCACAGGGACAATGGAGTGCTTTCTGTCTCCCACTTCGTGCCAGTCAAAGACTTGTAGAAACAGAGAGACCCTGAACCAAATCAGTCCTGAACTTCAGAGAATTGCAGCTGGGATCCACATCTCTCGCCCAGAATGTCACCTTTTTGAAAGCAGTACATTTCCTTATTTATCAAGGAGCACTAGAACAGCGAGTCTTAAAATCCAGATGGAGCCAATCAGTTCTCCAAAGGGTGTTCCTCTCTGTCTGCATTGTGCTGTGCTCTCCAAGTCCCTTTGTCTGCTCCTGAGCTGTACAGTTATTCCCACTTGCCTTCTGCTGCCAGTGGCGGGAAGGTTAAGGTACTTTTTAGTTCTTTAAGCTTCTGTTCTAACCCAGCAGTGTCATTAAGGAAACATATTGCTTTGGGCACTCTGCATGCATTTTAGCGCATCACTTCAGAATTATTAACTTTTAATCAAAAATCCTCCCTGAAGCTACTCAGAGGCTGTTGCAAATACCTGAGCTGGGACAGGGAAATTTTTAAAGGGGGATGAAATGCCTGTTTTAACAAAGTGCCTTATATCAAATATCCAGAATCTGAAATTATATAATTAATGATTGAAATTAAGGGAAGACAGGTCATAGGAATGTTGAGGACTGGGACTGCAATTAATTTTGGCAAAAATCTTGGGAAACTAGTACATTTCCAAAAAAGTTTTGTCGTGGGATTTTAAAATATAATAAATGTAAATCCTGCAAAAGCTTTCTTTTTCTGGTTTAAACCAGAATACATGCCACCATTATGTTTGTCCCGTCTCTAACTGAACTGAATAATCCCAAGGAATATATATACAGCAACTACTTTTTTATTGAAGATTATTCTCTCTTCCTTTCTTTTTGTTTTGTCCAAGCTGTGTTTTCTCCTGCTTCTTATGTAATAAAATTTTAATTTAAAAAAATTCATACAGAGGCCTATATTAAAATTTAAAGGTTAGAAGGAGGTGGAATGAGCGAGCTAATTGGGTTTGTTTGTCATAGCTGGGTTTATTGCTTACAAAAATATTATTATGACATTTTGAGGTGCTTCCATTTTAGCTTGGTATCTATATGAAATTACTCTGCCTTGTTTCAGCGTGTTCTGGGTTGGATGTAAAATCTGATTAAGGGTCTTAAAAATGGCTTTGCCTGGGGTGTTGTGAATTTGATACCCATATCTAGCAAAGGCTCTTCCCAGGACATCATAGTGCAAGAGAGATCAACCTAATCTGTGCTGAGTATTAAGTGAAGCTGGAAAGCACAGCTAAGTTTCTGCTGCAAGTGCAGTGATTGTCTTCATTGTTTTCTGAGGAATTGCTGTGGCTGGAGAATTTGGGGCAGTGGCAGCTCTGGTTTGTGTTGTGTAGGTGAGGAATGCAAGATGGGTAGTTAGGTTACTGTGGCAGGATCATAATGATAAATTTTCCATGCTTCCCCTTTTTCCCCCCAGTTATAACTGGTATAGCCCTTCCCCAGCTCACTGGTAGGTTTGTAGTGCACACTGTAATTCTGGGGACTTCTCTTGCAGTTCCAGTGCTGTGCAAGTCCAGCTCTATCGAGGTGAGCATCCCAAAGGACCTGGTTGGAGGCCTGGACCTCTCCCTCATCAACACTTCGTGCAAAGGCGTGTCCAATGGCACTCATGTCAACATCCATTTCTCCCTGAAGTCCTGTGGTACTGTTGTAGATGTATGTATACCTCTTGCCCAGTCTCTGGGATCTGGGGATTTGGCTGTGGCTTACTTGGGGAGTAAAGCTGATTTAGCTGTACCGTCAGAGCTGTTTCCTGTGTTGCCATGCAGCTGCCCTCAGAGTAGACCTGGGCTGGCATTCCAAAGTCTGAGAGCTTGTTCCAAGCTCCTTGAGCGCAGTGTGTGTCTGACAGCAGGGGTGCTGCTGCTTGCTGCTCCCCTCCTGCTTCACAAGGGTAGAAGGTACAAGTGCCCTCCCTCTTCATCCTGCTGCTGAGACAGAGTCTGATCTCCTGATAACGTTTCAAAGGTTAAACTAGTCAGGAGCCAGAGGGGCAGCAGAAGTGTGGTGCCTTGCAGCTGGCAGCAGGCCAAGGTCCTTAGTTGGTCTGTGAGGATGAGCAGCATCATTCTAGTGGTGGGGAGTGTAAATTCACCAGCTGGGCCTTCAGTGGCTGCTCTGAGTGTCAGCCCAGAGAGGTCTTTCTCAAGGATCCCCCCTTTCTTTGCTGCAGGTAATAAACGATAAAATCATTGCCACCAACCTGGTGACTGGCTTGCCCAAGCAGACCCCGGGGAGCAACGGGGACATCATTGTGCGCACCAGCAAGCTGCTGATCCCCGTGACCTGCGAGTTCCCGCGCCGCTACACCATCTCCGAGGGCTACGTGCCCAACCTCAAGAACTCGCCCTTGGAAATCATGAGCCGCAACCAGGGCATCTTCCCCTTCACGCTGGAGATCTTCAAGGACAAAGACTTTGATGAGCCCTACAGGGGTGCTCTCCCCACCCTCAAGCTTCGGGACTCGCTGTACTTTGGGATCGAGCCCTTGGTGCATGTCAGTGGACTGGAGATGTTGGTGGAGAGCTGCTTTGCCACTCCCACCTCAAAAATTGATGAGATCCTGAAGTACTACCTGATTCAAGATGGGTGAGTTCACTGTTCCCTGCCTGGCTGGCAATTTAAGGGGATTTGGGGTGGGGCTGAGTTGTCTGTGCGATGCAGGAAGCACTGTCCCTTCTCCACAGCAGCCTGTCTGCCATGCTCGTAGCAATCACTAGCAGCCATCAGGCTGAAACCACCTGTCCCTTCAAAAGTAATTGGGAGAAACAGTGGGAGGCAGTGAAAGAGGTTCCTCCCAGTGCAGCCTTTATAGGATATATTTCCCTGTCACTAGCCTTGTGGATAATTGAGTTGGCTCCTGTAGAAAAGATTCTCTTTCCTGATATCCTCTCTCTGCCAGCCACAGGGTGCCAAGCCAATGCGCAGAACCCCCATGGCCGTGTGCTGCTGCCAGGCAGCTGCTGCACTAACTGGAGCAAGTTTCTTAATTTTCTCATAATGGCCTCATGGCAGCACAAGGCAGAAGAGCCCGTTGCCAGTCCTGGTAGAAGCTGCAGTAGAATCCCTTGTTTTGTTCCTCCTGATGCCTGTCAGTGCAGTAAACTTAGGGTCTCTCAGTTTGGCTGTATTTTTTGAGGTGTTTGGGGTTAGTGATCATTCCAGGATACGCAAAAAATAATTTTGTGCAGATCTGTGGGTTCGCTGTTGTAGTGGTTTTTGCATCAGAGGTTTGGGGAGCCTGTGGGCTCAGCTGTGGCTCCTGAGGTGATCCCTCTTTTCTCACACTTCTTTGGGTGCTGAAATGATTTTGCTATGCTACAGCACTGCTGTGGAGTGTTTGCATCCAGCTGCCTAACCAGACAGCTCTGAGGAAATGTCATAGTTGTGAGGCAGTCTGCTGTCCTCTAGGGAGGGAAATCCAGCCAAAGGAATATCTAAGACATACTCGAGAGTTGTAGCCTGATGGTCAAGGGACTGTGCTTGTGTAAATCCTGAATGTTGCGTGCCAGACCATTTAATGATGACAACAATCATGTCTTTAGCTGCCAGACAAATCATCCACTGTTAACAGCTGCTGATGGCAAGTCCTGTGTGGTTGTCGTGTAGCCAAAAGGGTCCTGCAATGTAAAGTACCCAAAAATACTGGTTTTACTTCCTTCTGACAGAGCATTCAGCATTAACCTGCTCTCCCTCGATCCTAGGCTGCAGTCCTTCTGTGCCCAGCATTTCTGGGCTTTATGAGCAGATCTGTAATGGAAAAATTGATTTAATCAACTCCCTGACTTGGCTGTTCCCATGGACCCTTCACAGAGTCAAGGCCCCAAACATTGATTCGTTTCTCCCCATGAGTGAAAATGATGGGATTCAAAACAGCGGCCAAAACCTGAGCTGGATAGAGGAGGGAGAAGGCAGGAAATGTCATCTCTTAAATTCACCCCAGCACTGCTTGGAGGATTTATGGCACCAGCAGTCCCTTGGCACCTGCAGAGGGCATTAAAACTTCACTGAAGGGAGAAGTGCTCCACGCTGCAGCCATCGCTGCAGGCCTCAGTGTCCCCAGTGATTCAAAACTAAATTAGCTGAATGCACTGCTAAGTTCTCCCTGCTCCAAACACTTCTGTAATAACTCAGTTTCCCTCTAGAAATCCAGCCCCAAAAGCCCATGGAAATAAAGATGGGATTTTTGTATCAGTTTATGTAGGATCAGACCTGCAAGAGTTAACTGCATATTCTAAAGGGAAACACTGTTTAAATTGGAGGGGATATACCTTGGACTGAGGAATGGGACAGTTCTCTCTGTTAATTCCCTGCCTTCTGAAAACAGAATGAAACAAAGGCATTGACCGATGGCACAGCTGATAAAACGCTGAAGCTCTCTGGGGCATCTGGAGCAGGGTCATGTCACTGGTGAGGTCAGGAGCTGTGATTCAGCAGAGCACGAGTTGGTTCAGGTAGTTCCATTGCAAAGCTTATCTTGCTGTGCCTCAGGCTGCCCCATTTGTTAGGCTGAGGTGGATATTTTGTTGTGCAAGCCTTCCTTTCAACCTTGCAACCCTGAGTAAGAGGGTCAGAGCACAGCTCCCACAGCACTGCCCCTCTGCTCCCCAAACCTAAGCACATCATGCACAGGGATAGGGTGAATTTTCCCCATATCCTGACCAGGCACACCCCTTTTCCTTCCATACTTGTCTCCTCTCACCTCTCCAAAGTGCACAGAAACACAGTTTCTGAGGGTTTCCTAGGAGAGTGGGATATGGTCTGGCCCCACAAATGCAAAACACTTGCCTTTGTGACTCATGAGGTTTCTGAGCTGGTTTTGTCTATGTTTCTCTGGTTCCTTTGTGGTGTTCTTCCACCTTCCCTCTCCCTAGCCCCTAAACCAATAAGTTTCTTTTCACCAGTGTGGAGAACCTTTGGAGAACCTGGGATTTAGGAGTCAGTTTGAGCCCGTGTCTAATAATCGTCACAGTTTATATGCTCACAAATGAGAACGTGACTATGAGTTGACTTGATGACCCTTGAGCTTGGCCACTCACCTATGAAAAGTCTTTAGCTGTTATTCCTTATGATCAGATGCCTTGCTTAAAAAGGAATTTTTGCTACACAAAGATTCCCAAACATTCCAGTGAAGGCAGAACTGGTCTTTTACGACTGAAGGTGTCAAACATCTGCATTGCTGACAACGCCATGCACATTTCTCCTGTAAAGATGGGAGCTGAAGCTTGCTGCAAGAGCAAGGCTTGGAGCTGCACCGGTACCTCTTGTTTCTTCCACACGTGCTTTGTTGATTTTTTTTTTTAATATCTTTCAAAGTCCACATTTTTGGAATTAACTTGCTAGAAAGGATGAGCTGCGTTGCAATGCAATTTCACAGCAGCATCAGGGCCTCTCACAATGCCCAAGGCTTTGCAATAATCAGTGGTAATTACTGAGCCACTAACTTTTTGTCTGTCAAACTCTAAATAGGATGTAATAGTTTATAAATGCCCTGGACCTGGAATGTAACTTGTTATAAAAGCAGCTTATTTTCTTGCAGTTCTGCGACCTCTCATACAATCATGCATTCCTAGTGATGGAAAAACTGAAATTATAAATTTTTGGTGTAGTGAATTTGAGCTGTTTGATCATATCCAGCAGGAAGAAAAATGTAAACGATATAAAGCAAAGTAAATCTGGATTTTTGTTGTTTCCATCATCTGTCATATTTTAGTACTGTGGGTGCAGGCTGCTTCATTTTAAGCATAATTTATGTGCATATCTATGTGCGTGCAGTAAGTGCATAGCACATTCTGTAGCGTGTAACACTGCAGGCTGTTGCACAGGAAGGTGAAGTGAGGACAGGCTTGCCTGCAGCTCTCTGGCAGTCCCTCTCGGAGGGGACTGGGCCATGTCCTGCCAGCCTCTGCTGTGCTGGGCTGTTCCTTGTCTGGAGATGCTATTAGCAGTGCTGCTGTTTTTCCTCATCATTCCCCGCTTTTCTCCTGTGGCCAAAGAGGAAGCAGCAGAGCTGTTAGCTGAGCCTGAGAGAACCAATCCCTCCTTTTCTTTCTTCATTTAAGCAGGCTGGAATGTCTTTTCTCTTTCTTTTTCCATTTCTGGGAAACCCATTAAAGCCTTATCCCTCTGCTCTCCTCAGCTGCGTTTCTGATGATTCCGTGAAACAGTACACGTCAAAGGACCATCTTGCCAAGCATTTCCAAGTTCCTGTGTTCAAGTTTGTGGGTAAAGACAACAAGGTAAGCTCAAAAGTCAACTCTTAAATATTTCATCAGCTCTGATATGACTGAGGAGCCTCAGCACCAAGTTGGAAAAGGGTATGGAATGGCTGGTACAAGGCTGGTGCTGCTTTGCCTGTTCCAGCAGTTGCACCTTACAGGAGCCTGACACAGGTACTTCAAGAGGGATTGATAAAAACAACTAAAATTAAAATATGAAGACAGTTTCGGAACATCATTGCCACAGCAGGCTAAAATGGTTGTTGCTTCCGGGGTGGTCTTGGTGGACCTTTGTTTGCTGGGTGAGAGAAGTGCTCTCCGTCACCAGTGCCCTGTCTTTAAAACAACACGGTTTTTAGTTTGGGACCTCTTCAACCTTGTGTCTTCTCTAGCTCTTGGGAGTACAGATGCCGCGACTCCAGACAGAAGGCCACCATACTGCTTAATTCAATGTGAAACCAGGCTGTCTCTCTGGGGCAGAAGCTCTGTAGTGGGAGGACAGTGGAAGGAGAATGCCATTTTCCTAATGCAAATAGCTTTCCTTTCTGTGTTGGAGGAAATTGGATCTTCCAGTCATTGACGCTCAGCCAGCACTCTTGCTCCAAAAGGTGTAAAGCTGCTGCTCCAGCTACTGGAGAGCCCCAGTAGGGTTAAAACAGATGAGATCTAAAATTCAGAAGCTTTCCTTGGCTTTCTGATTACCCCTGCTGCCTCCAACCTGCATCCTCCCATCCTGCGCACTGGATTCTGCTTCAAACCTCTCCAAGTCTTTGTGACTGCTGCTTGCAGGGATCTTGCTTGCTCTCCTTGTCATTTGCAGGGCAGGGAGCAGCAATCCTGTCACTGCCTTTGCTGTGCAAGGAGAAAAGGCAGCTGTCTCCTTGCTCTTTGCATTCTCCCTCTTCCCTCAACTTAGCCTCTCATCACCCTGTGTTTCCTCCTTTTTCCTTTCAGTTGCCTGGCTTTGTTTTCCCAGCTCACTTGAAATTCTCCCGCACGTCTCCATCAATCCTTGCCAGGCTTCGCGCATTCTTGACGTCCGTGTGACCTCTCCCAAGGTGATTCCTGCCATTTTCCCCCCTTCATCTGGAGGATCATTTCTCGCCTTCCTATTCCCTGTCTCCCCGCTGGTGGCTCTGAGGCCTCAGCTGGGCTCTCTGGAGCGGGCGCGCAAGGACAGGGACGGAGCGGCCGTTCTGGCGGTGCTGGCCGCGTGGCACCGGCTCTGGCTGCGCTGCCCGGAGCCGAGCACCGACCATACGCTGTGTCCCCACCGCAGGAGGTGTTCCTGCACTGCCGCATCCTCGTGTGCGGCGCGCTGGACGAGACCTCGCGCTGCGCCCAGGGCTGCCGGAGACGCGCGCGCAGGGCGGCCGGGCCGCGGCGGCGGGAGCAGCAGGAGGAGGATTCTCGCTCGGCAAACCACGTCCTGACAGGAGGCCCCATCAGAATCGACTTGGATGACTGACACCCACCCTCTGGAACAGCATCCCTGGCCTTCCTTATCACTGCCTCCTGCTGTGGTTGGTTGAGAAACGAGAGGTATTTGTTAAAGCCCTGCTTGAACCTCAGGACTCATTTCCTTTACTCTGTGGTGATTATTTGTGAAGTATTTTGTGCCCACGAGGCAGCCCTTGGAGTGTGACCCGGACTGCAAAACAGTTTGGCTTTATCTGCTTTTCTCCCCAGCAACCCTTCAGCTGAAGGGACCCTGTTTCTCTGCAGGCTGGAAGTGTTACCCAACTTTGCCTTTCCCCACATCCACCTACAGGCCCCAGGACTGTTTGTCCTTGACTAAACAAATGTTATCCAAGCCCTTCTTGCATCAGACAGTACAAATAGTATCGTAGCTGAGTGTGTTTGCTGTGCAGCTCTGTGAGTGATGCTGAAGCTTTTGGGTGACTGTTAATAAAAACATGTATAAAATATATCTCATCGTGTGTAAGTTCCTTGGAGCAATGCAATTGTCATTACAGGCAGCTAAAGCTCAGATCTATCACAGGCACATTTAAATGTGATTTTAAATAGCAAAAGGTATTTAATGAGATTTGATTTTTAGCGGCTTTTGATAATTGCATGAGGTTTAATAGTGTTTCCTCCTGTATTTAGTGTATCATTATTCTTCTCCCTTTTCTCCCATCACCAAAAATGCCTTTCCTAAGTGCTACAGCACCTTGATTGTAAGAGAAACCCCATTAAACATCTATAAACACCCCCCTCCCACATGTGCTGCTGCCAAGTGTTTGTTTGGAATGCTGTGATGCATTGCCCTGGTAAGAGAGGCTGTGGTTCCAGCAGAGGATTAGAGGAATGCACATTAATTATTTATAGCAGGCATTGGTAATGTGGGCAGTTCTCAGGACAGGGCTGTCCCGGAGCGAGCCTGGTGACAGGAGACACGGCAGCATTGTCTGAGTGGCCGTGGCAGGGGACACAATTACTGGTGATGGTGGTGACATCATGGTTGTCAGGAATCTGTTTGGGCTGTCAAGCTCCTTTTGAGGGAAAAATAATAGATGTGATCAGCTCAGGCTCCTCTGGGCTTCACTGAGCTGTGTGGTAAAGGGTTAGGGATGTGGGGTGGAAGGGAGGAGGAAGCACAGCCAGCAGTGAAGAACAAGGCAGGACAGGCAGGGCTGGAGGACGAGGGGAGGGATCCATCTCCACCAGTGGCAGTGGCCCTGCAGCACGTTCCCAAGGTTTTCTACAAGAAGCTTCTCCGTGAGCAGCTCTGTCCTGAGTGGTTGGAGGTCTGCTGGAAGCCCCCAACCTTCATCTCCCGTGTTTTGCTTTGCTTGGAGCAGCCAAAGTGCTGCAAAAGCCAAAATCTGCTGCTGCTTTCAAATGGACAGGGAATCCATTTGAAGGGACCATTTAGAAGGAAGTCACAAATCACCTCAAACATTTCAACCTATTTCAGAGATTTATTTGTTCTGGCAAGTGAGATTCCAGTGAAGAATGAACATTTAATGGCCAAGAGTTTAATAATTTTTCTAAATAGATTCATGGCTGCTTTTCCAATCTTGGAAATACGTGTGTGTTAGAGTAAACAAAAATATTTCTGTGGTGATAAGTAGGTATAAATGGCAAGACGCTTTTTGTGTATTGTCTAACATATGTGAAAGAAAAAGAAAGAAAAAAGGCTTCTCCCAGGATTGCTGTTCGGCTGATTGACATCTGCATTAGGACCACAGAGGCAGTTCCCCACTGTCACTTTGTTCAGACAGCCTCTGCTAAATATATTTGTTTTGTTAAAACAAGAGCTGGGTAATGAAATTAATTATCTGGTACCTTCTGGAGAATCAAGTGCTCTTGTTTGCTCATATGGAAGGGATGTGGAGGGAGTGATGGAGGGAGAAGTTCCTTTCCTGGCTTATTTCAGTTATTGTGCACATTATTTGGTTCTTCCTGACAAATTCACGTGAAGCAACTTTTCCCCTCTGCAGCTGAAAACAATCCTGCCAATGCACAAAGTCAAGAGGAGGCCACGGGATGAGCAAAGTGTCTTTGTGTCCAAAGCAGGGTGGAACTGAAGATGACCCAAGGTTCGTGCAGCAGCCTGGAGAATCCTGTGATCAGCTGCTTCCATGGCTGTGCATCACTGGATAGCAGGAGTGGCACGGAGGAGAAGCAGTTTTTAGTTGGGATGCAGTTTTACTGGAGTTCATGCTCTGGTTTGTTCCTACACAGGATTATCTCGTGCTTTGCTGGAGTCACCATCACCACTTGAAGGTTCAAATATTTCCTTGTAGAGCTGCTGCTGGGGTTTTTCAGATTACCTCAGTGAAAAATGAACTTATTCAGTAGCTGGCCTGCTTGCAGCAGTCTCTAGGGTTTGGGGTTGAATGGTGGTCTGAAGGCAGGGAGAAATTATGATTTATGTTAGTGATGTCTCCAGTGCATCAGTGTCTGGGTGCAGAGGTTTTGTTCAGAGCTCTTTGATTTCTCCAGCGTGTGTCATCACCTGCCAGCAGTTGCTTGGCTTTAATGTGATATCACTTGAACTATAAAATAAACTAAGATGTTTGCCATCCAGTCGGCTATTGAACGTAGACGATACAGCTATTTTAATTTCTTTTTTGTCATTTAATCATAAGAGTGTACTCACATTTAAACTGGCCACAGGCACCATTTCACCAACAAAATACAAAGTTTGGGAAGTGTCTGGAATGAGGAATGTTTCCTTCCCATCCCTAGCCAAAAGTATGTGTTTCTCAAGGTTGTCTGTCCAGCCTTGTGCTCTGACAGAGCGGTGAACCTTGGCAATGCAGAATTCCCTCTCCAGTGGCATTAGCCCAGCTAGGAAAAGCTGTCACTACACCTGATCAGTGTTGAAGTCCTCTGTGATGGAAAATATCCCAGTACACCCCACACAGTCACTTCCATTTTCCTGGTCGGGATACCAGCGGGCTCTTGTTGTTCCAGCCCACTTGGTGTCTCATTGCTGTTCACTGAAAGGCAAAGATGACTGGCAGGAACAGGAATACAGGGCTTAAATAATTTATAGCTCCGTGCATACATTTTAAACCCATTTAAACTGGAAGAGAAGCAACCAAGACAGATCCTTTCTGCTCTTGTTAAATCACCCTTTTGCAGCCTTAACTTCTCCGTGGCAGATGGAAGAACATAACCATAAATATGTTTGCAGGAGCCGCTGAAATATTTACGTGGCACGGCACGCGCACACCCAAGAGCAACTTCCTTCCAACAAGGAACCCAGCTGAAAGCTGTCTGCCAATGTTCTGTGGAGGCAGAATGCCATGCACCACTTTCAATTCTGGTTTTGCATGCAACAAAAGTTCCCCATAACAGATGGGAGTATTAATCACGTTTTAGAAGGAGCGGTGTCTGAGGCTGCTGATAGCAGCCCCACAGAGGAAGCACACAAGTCCTGTCACCTGACAGATAAGCCTCCAGAATTTGGAATATCTCATCCAAGGCCTCTGTGAGCCTCCTGTTTCCCTCACGCAAAAGAGATGGAGGTGGATACCCAGCCATTTTGTGCAAAAAGGGATTCTAAGGGCAAAGCTTTGTTAAATGCTATAGGAGAAAAGTAATTAAATAGATGTGGATGACACTGGCAAAGAAAAGTGGCTTCCTCTCCTGAGACTGGGGGAGAGGGCTGTGATTTCACATCTGATAAATGGTGGGCTTTGGTCCCGAATATCAATTGTGTACCACGAACAGCTCAAGCCCTTCTCCTTAACTCATGCTTAAGAAATCTCCAGATGTCATAAATCAGTTTAGGATCCACCAAGTATTTAAATATGCAGGGTTGTCAGGGTGTGTAATGACAGGATGGAAAGTGTCAGGGATGGGTGTGAGCAATGTACTGAAAGCAAATTTCCCCTCCGCAGTCCGTCACCAGTGGTGCAGAAATGTAAATAGCATATCCATGCACCAGGAATTTCAGAGGGCTTGCAGAAACCTCATGCCTTGCACTGCAAATTAGAGAGTTACAGGCTGGGGGGAGGTAACAGTGTGTATTTAAGGTAAGTCCCATGTTTATAGCCAGCACTGCATCCTGCTTGCCTCTCCTGCTCCGTGGAGAGACCTGGCACGGGCTCCTGCCGGCTGGTGGGCTTGGAGAGGGGCGGTGGGGCTGCCGAGCTGCCCCTGCAGCGGGCACGGCTGCCCTCTGCTCGTGGGTGGCGTCCGTGGGTGCGTGCCTTGGCCCGGGTCCCCCCGAGGGCTGGCAGGAGTCACTGTGCAGCAGAGGGGCGCTGGCAGGGGCTCCCCGAGAGCGGGCGGCTGCTCTTCCTCACAGTTCATCCCGCTCTTCCTCACAGTTCATCCCGCTCTTCCTCACAGCTCATCCCGCTCTTCCTCGCTGCAAATGCAGGCGCTCCTCTGGCTGTTCATGAAGGGCCGGCAGCCCAGGGTCCAGACGGCGTTGAACACCGTGTCTGCCATGGATTCACAGGCTGTGGAGAAGGACAGGGTGGGCAGGCAAGGGCAGGTAATCCGGGACGCCCCAGCCCGGCGCTGAGCTCCGTGGGGTTTGCAATTGGAAGTGTGGGCTGTCTGTCGCCTTTTCTCTCTGAGAACTGCATTTTTATAAATCCTAAGGTTCCCTCCTCTTTTCTCCCCAGGGTGGCACTAATTTCTCTCCCCCCTAAACCCCTCCTTTCTTGCCTCTTGCAGGACTTACTGGTTGATGGATCATCTGGGGCTCTGCAAGCAGCACTGTTTACCAAACAGATTTCCCAGGACGCCTCCATATTAACTCCTTCTCCTCTCAGTTTTGCCTATAGCCACTATTAACCAACCTTTCTGGGCTTTTTTGGAAGCTATGATGCCAGCTGCCAGCCAGCATGAAAAATCCTACAGCAGCTGGAGCAGCCGACTGCCTGACTAGTACTCCTCCTCACCCCAAAAACAACCCTGAAAGTGCTTGTCAGTAAATAAATAGGTTAATATTAGGTCTTTAGGGTTTATTTACTGGCACTAACAGCACTGATTGCTGTATGCATAATGAAGTTGGGAAAGCCTTGCCTTTGGGACTGTTTCCTCCTATCTCAGCCTCTCCAGACACCTCAGAGCTCCTGTTCCCGTAGGAGGCTGCTCCGTTGGCATCAACTGGAGATGCTGTGGTGAGTCAGTGGGAAACCAAGGGTTTGGATGCCAGATAAGAGCTAGGATGGCTGTGGAGGAGGACTGTGATAGGAGCTGTTCAGAGCAGCCCTGGGGACAGGATCTGTAGAGCCCAAGGTGGGGGAGGATGGCTCAGGGGATCATTGGGGTTACCTGTGCCTCCCACAGCAGCCAGGACAGAGATGCTGGAGGAATCTGCTCCTGCCTGGCAGAGGTGGCTTGGCTCAGCCCAGGAGTGTGTGCTCTGCTCTACCTTAACTCCCTAGGATCTAGGTTTGCTTTGCTGCTGAAAGCAGAGAGCAAGAAGGAACCATGTGAAAACGTGGCAGGGGAAAATCTGAAGAGATAGAATGAAATTGGCTGTGAGGACCTGTTGAGATAAGGGTGACCATGAGAGATTGGCTGTGCTCAGCCTGTAGCACTTATGTCTCAGTCCACATCTTTGATTTCTCTTGCTGACCTGGGCACTCTTTCCTTGCATTTATCTGTGACCAAGTAGGAAGCCATCTGCACTGCTACTGGTGCAGACTTCCCATGTGTCCTAATCAGGCTGCGCCTTTGGAAAACAAATGCATATTTAAGGGTACCCTAGAGCAGGGCATCAGCAGAGGTTACAAAAAAAGCTCTTCTCAGACTTGCAGGCTGAGGCTTTTTAAATTAGGCAAAACCAGGGTGGCAGTTGAGCTGCTGGCACATCACCAGAGCTTTGTTAGCACTTCTGAGCCATCCAGGGCTGCCTGCAGCGGCTCAGCCACCACCCAGCCTGGTGCCATCATCATCTCTTATCTGTGACCAGATCCCTGAGAGCCCTGACCTTGGCTCTCTCAGTTTTGCTGGCCCCTGGCCACGTACAGCTTGCAGTGTGTGCCTCACTGACCCTGGAAGGCTTTTTGGGATTGTGTGAAGATGTTTGAGCTGCCTGGTAGTGCATCCAAGTTTTGGAGGAATTGCTTCCAGGGTTGCTTGTGGGGGTTTTTTTCACACATTGTAATGTTGTCTAAGTGCAAATAACCGTAGTTCTCCAGCCTTGGGACAGAAGTGTGTGGCAGAGGGGGCAGATCTCTGTTCTCACCCACCTGTGACAAGTGCAGGACAGAGATGCCGCTCCCTACTGCAGAGTTTTGCTTCTTTTTGGCAAGGAAGGGGCTCCCTGCCCACACCCTCCCCTCCAGGCCTCCCTGCACAGGCAGTGTGAGGGGAAACCTACCTTGCACCTTGGAGACGAAGCCCAGGCTGCGCTTGAGGTCGGAGCAGATGGAGTGGAGGCACCAGCGGAACTTGGCGTCGCAGCGGTATTTGTTGGCCCCACAGGTGTCATAACAAATGTCCAGCTGGTTACAGCACTTGGTCATGGCAGGGATGCCCAAATCTAGCTGGGGAAAGAGAGGTGTCCCTTGGCTGCATCCTGGCCTGAGGCTCACACAGCTGTAGGGGGGTGAGGTGCTGCAGAGCCCAGCTGGCTCCTTTTCCAGAAGCTGTTCCTGCTAGCCAGAGCAGCAGGAGGGAATGGGTGCTGCTCCCTCACCATCTAAAGGACAAGGGAGCAGCACTGTGCTGTCACTGGTGCAGGTTCAGCACAGGCTGCATCACATTCTCTTCTCATTCCCAGGGAATTAACGTCTGGTAGAGATGTGGGAAACAGCCCCTCCATGACCATTTTCTAGTTTTTGTTTGTCAGACCTCAGCAGAGAGCTCCATGACCTTGCCAACAGTGGCAAAGACCCCTTTTCTAGTTCCTCTTTTTCCCACAACCTGCCAAGATCCTGCTTTTTGGCCTAATTAACAAGCCATAAGTATTTTCATGCCTTGTTTCTCAGAGGCCAAGGACAAACACAACATGGTCAGGGGAGTTCTGCTCCCTGTAAGCTTAGGTAATAACCCTGGGGGTGATGGGGCAGAAGGCCTGTCTCCTGGAGAGACTGGACTTGTTAGCTTGTTATAAATTATTCCTCTTTTTCCCCTTCCTCATGTAAAATTTGGGAGATGAATTGTTCCTTCGCTGCACTCATGATTGCCTGGGTACAGAGGAGGCACCACAGAAATGCCCACAAGGTTTGCAGTGAAATAGAGTTTCAGGAATTAAACCTAACATGAAAAATGGGCTGCAAAGAGAGGGGTTGTCAGAGCAGGAATCTGCCTAATTGCTGCAGGTTCCATGGGCAGCAATTATGCATGAGCTAAATAGGAATCCCTGGACTGAGAGCCTCCTGGGAAAACTTTTCCTGGTGATTCCAATATGATTTCATTAGTTGCCTTTAAGATAATGAGCAAGTGCAATATAAAAGCCTGTGTGTTCAATTCAGTGCTTGGCAGAGGCAAAACGTGTGGGAAGAGGTGAAGGGGCAGGTGTGGAGGATGCACTCAGATGTTGCTGTGTGCACACAGGTTATTGTTCCTGAGCTGCCCAGTGTAGCACAGCCCAGCCTTTTCCTTGCCCAGAATTCTGAGCTGGTGATGTGCTGAGAGAGCTGCACCCTTTGGGGAGTGGTGGGTGGGACAGTACATACACTTTCGGGTACCTTGAGCCCCAGGAAATGGGAGCCACAGCCGTTGGGTTCTTGGGGTTTGTAGTGAGGCCGTGGCATGGGAGCCTTCCCTGGGAAAGAAAAGACAGGAAAAATGTTAGGAAAGCTGATCTGCCCAAGACTAGGTCCAAAAAGCAAGGAATGACAAGCTGCTCCCCTTTGGTCTGCATCCCCAAACACTACGGTTATGCACTGCTAACTTAGCAAGGGGGTTTCTTTCTATCCTCGGCTCATTCTTGGACTCTTGGTGTGCTGTGAATCTCCCCCAGACTGTGCCAGACCTTGCATGTCTGATCTTGCTCTGAGCAGAACAATTCTTGGTGCATTTTCTGCCCATGGTGGTGCACTGCCATGTTTTGCAAATCATTTCTATTCCTTTAATCTCTGCACCTTCCTCAGTCTGCTTCTTAATATGCATAAAGGAGCAAGAACTCCCTCTGTGAATAATTATTTACCCAGTGTAGGAAGAGTCCAGCTCGCAGCCAGTTCTAGCACTACCTTCAGCGGCATTTTAATCTCATTTTTGTCGGGAGCCTGTTCAGGGCCTGACAACCCTCTGGGGGAAGAACTTTTTCCTGATATCCAACCTAACCCTGCCCTGACACAGCTCCAGCCATTCCCTGGCTCCTGTCCCTGCTCTGGGAAAACATAAACTGTGTGAATGCTCCAACAAAAACCCCTGTGAGATGAGCCTTCTGAAGCCCATCACATCAAGGGTTAAGTTTCTACTTCCCTGAGCATGGATAGAGAATTTATATAGACATAAAATGGATCTAATTCAGCCCTTCAAGGCAGGGTTGGGTTCTTTTAAATTCCATTTCCACTTCTTGCTCTTTGTCAGCGCTGGAAATTGTTTAAGACACTTTCCCCATTTTTCTGTTGAGGTACCTAAAATGCCGGTGGTTAATTCAACCATAAATCTGCTGTGCCCTTAGGGAGGTCTTACAGCCAGAAGCCTCAGAGAGACTTAAGTAGGAGTGTTCCCAGCACCTCTCAATTAAACTTTGCCAGAGCTGTTTTGCTTAAATAACAGATTTGCGACAAATAAATAACAAACTGAAATCCCGTCCAGCTGTGAGATGCCAACAGGCAATTTTCCCCTTCCAAAAGAGCCTTGCTGGTTTTTTGGAAGGAGGCGGGAACTGGGACTCAGAATTCAAATGTTCCTGAACTGGGGCAGGAAGCAGAGGAAAGTTCAAAATCCATTGTGGGTTTTGCAGGATGGAGTCAAATTTGAGTGACTTGCTTGTAATATTGATTGTAGATTTTATTCCTGCAGCACACTGACAGTTAATGGGATAAGATGGCAAGTCTGAGTAGGAGTGAGACCTTTTGGGGATGTGGAAATCATAGAATGGCTTGAGCTGGACAGGACCTTTAAGATCATCCAGTTGTCCAGTACTGCCTCCATTATCCAGGTCCCACCCAAAGATAGCTGTGTTTCCAGATCTTCAATTAAGCCAAAGTCAAAGCTATTATAATGTTTTAGAAAGCTGTCCTGAGGGAAGAAACCCCTCACATAAGGATTGTGCTGATCCACAAAACATCAAGCTGCCTTCAGGATAAGCTCTTGTAGGAAAACTGTCCCCTCCCCTCTGCAAAACAGAGCTCTAAAACTTGTAAAGTGCCCCTTTGTACTATTTCTCAGCTAGGTCAAGTCCAAGACACGACAATTAACCTCTCTCCCACATCTTGTTTTCTAGTTAACAGGAAAACAAAAGCAAAACAGGAATATCAGGCATTCCTACCTCTCTACGAGCATTGACTCAGTGCTCCTGTTATCATTTATTACTTGCCCATCCTTACAGGCAAGAAGATAGATTTCAGGCCACTACCCTGTTGGCACAGCCCTAGAACTGAAGGCGAGTTTCCCTGATGTATTTTAATACCCCCGGGCTGTTGTAGCTGTTCCAGCAGGCTGGAAAGCAGCCAGCTGGCTGGAGCGGATGCTGCTGAGGCTGGAGGTCCCAGGCACTGCAGTGCTGGGACACTGGCAGGGGGACGCGAGTGTATTTTTGGGTGAATGGATGGTGCCAGAGCTCCTTCGCAGTTTTGGGTGGTCCATTGTTGTTGGTGTGCCCCAGGCAGGCAGGCAGGCTTTGAGCTGAGGTGCCTGCACATACCCAGCCTTGCGTGCCCTGTTGGAGAGCTTGCCTTTGAAGGCTCCTTTCCCACAGCCTGGAGGTGCCCCCTCATCTCAAGCCATTCAGGACCAAATGCTGAGCAAAGCAGTGAAGTCTTGCCTGGCCAGGAGGAAGCTACAAGGGCTTTACTCCCCGCTCAGGCTCTTTGTTTCCCCTGAGATGCCCAGTGAGACTTTGTAAGCAGGAGGAGATTTGCCAGTAAATGCTTGTGTAACCCTAATGTCCTGATTTAAGGGAGTAATCCATCAAGTTGGATGTTTTCAGACCTCAGTAGCTGCTGAAAAATCAGGAGAGTCTTAGAGCAGCTGGAACAGCCAAGTGCCATTGTGCTCAGCTGAAGATGGATGTGGCAATCACAGGTGAGTCCTGACCTTTACTGTGGCAAAATAAGCTATTATTGGTATCTCTTGGCTGGAATGAAAGTAGAAGGAATCATTTTTCCTTTATGCCTGGGAAAAAAAAGCAATCCAGCCCTGATTTAGCACAAAGATGGTTTATGTTCATCCTTCTGAGCAAGGACTGGATCTCACTGGTTTGGGACCATCCCAGCATCCTCTCCACTCGCAGTTTGCAACATCTATGCCAGAGATTAGCAAGGACAAATGGTCCTGCAAGGGTCCAGCAAGACCCTTGGACCACGTGGGCAGCATTTCAGTAGTTTCCTCCTTCAGGCAGTGATTAATGAGCTGTTCAGCAGAGGATGAGAACCGGGCTAATGATGTGCTTGTTCTCCTTTCTAGCTAAAACACTGTTCCAGCAAGATGCAGGGTGCTCCTGGGCTGTGAGCAGAGATGTCACAAGGACAGGCAGGGAGAGCCCTCTGGATGTGTCCAAAAGCAGCAACTTCTGCACAATTTGGTGAGTCCTGAGGCTCCCTGAAACCAGCTCTGAGTATCAGCGTTACCTCAGGCACACTGCAGTCCCAGCCATGTTTTTCCCACTGCCAGGGGTTTCAATCTCTACATTAAGGAGGGCAAGTCCCTTTCTGCTCTGAATTTGGAGCGTGGTGTGGACCTTTAGGAGGTTGTCACACACATGGCCTGGGGCTGCCTCACTGTGAGTGTGGGCCAGGCTGCCTGATGGGCTCATCCTGTGTGCTGGGGTGGTGCTGGGGGCCACCTCCTCCAGGCACTGGGGACACCCATGGCCCTCCTGAGCTGCTGCAGAGGCCTGAGGGACCCCCAGGCTGAGGGACCAGGGCCTCTGTGGGGATGGACTGCGGTACCTGGCTCCTTCATCCCACGGGGCTGAGGTTCCTGGCTGGCTGCTCCCTGTTTGGTCCCAGTATGGGGCCTGGGGAGCAGAGCGCAGGAGAGGGAGGACACATCTGGTTTTTCACCCAGAAGGTGGTTGAGCACTGGAAGAACTTCCAGGCTCATCAGAGCAGTGGTCCCATGGCTACCAGAGCTCCAGGAGTATTTGGACAATATTTTTAGGCACAGGGTATGACTCTTGGGGTGTCCTGCACAGGGCCAGGAATTGAACTCAATGATCCTGATGGGTCCCTTCTAACTCAGCCTGTTCTATGATTCTGTGACATTATTTATGAAACCAAGCAAAAAACTCAGCAACTTTTAGACTGATTTTAACCTCCTTATGGCCCCTCTGTCCCTGGCAGGGAGCTGAGGTCCCAGCCCTGCAATATCTCTCTGGTTGTTGGCCTGGGAAGAGCAGGAGGTCCATGGGATCCATACAGACTGAGACAGCGGGATCTCCCCAAAGCATCGAGTCTGTCTGTGAAAAACAATGCTTTTGGGAGGAGAGGGGTTGAAATCCCTCTGTGCTCACAAGCATGTTTCCCAGGTGGTCACCAGGGGTGTGGGGTGAAGCTGTGGGGAAAGGGGCTGACAGGCAGTTGTGGATGGGCAGGCTGAGGTGACAGGACAAGATGTTGCCGTGGGACAGCTGTAGGAGGCTGAGGAGGGGATACAGTCTGTGGGAAAACTCCTGGCTGGTTCCTAAGCAGGGTTGTTTCCACAGTGCTGCCAGTGCCCCTGTCACCGCACAGACCTGCAGCTCTGTGCGCCCCGTCCCCTGCCCTGCCCTCCCTGAGATGTCACCCGCACATCCTGCCCCCGGGACGAACCCAACTGTTCCTTTTTGGTGAATCACCCTGAAGTCCAAAGCGAGCAGGAGCACCAAAGGTTCCTCCTGGTGACGTGTGGTTTGTCCCCGTTATCTCAGCTCCTCCAGCCCACAGCATTGGCCAGCTCACAACTGCTGAATAAGGACACTCCGAAGGTTGCTGAGATTAGGGCTGGCTCAGCCTCCCCTCCCTGTCCTCTCCCAGCCTGCAGGAGCTGGAGAGCCCAGCTACCTGTGTGCCCTTCCAGGGAAGCTGCCTCTTGTCCTGCTCCCTGTCACACTGCGCGGGGCTGGATCTAACATCCACTAACGGGACGGGGCGACTGAGGTGTCCCACGAGTTTTTTAAATGAAAAACATTACCATTCTCAGTGAAGGTAGAGACATAAAGATGGTAAAACTCACGCCATAGCACCAGAAGCCAAAATTCTCTCTGCACAAGGCCTTTTAAAGGTTTTTTAGACGATAGGCTGATGCTAAAAGCTTGCAAGCATCTATTTAAGCCAGTCAATAAACACAGCATACAGTAGTTGCTTGTTTTATATTTTTTGCTGCTCAGAAACTTTCTACGGTCCAAATATTTCAAGGCCTAAAATTCAGCTGTTTCAAACCTCTGTCTGTGTAAGCTTATTGCAATGCTGCGAAAACCCTCTGCTTTTTCAGTTCCTGTGGTGCCTTTGATGCCAGGCTGTTCTTGGGGAAGGTGGGGCTCAGTGTCTCTGTGCTGGCGCTGGCAGAGAAGTTGTGACTCTGCCGAGCACAGCCGGGGGCAGCTCCTGGGTCGGAGAGGGAAAGAGGGGAAAGGGCGAGGAGAGAGGAGCCAGCAGCAGTGAGGTTCACTCACCGTATCGACATCGGTACTGACAGACTCCATTTTTTCCCCCAAGCAGTTCCAAGAAGGAGTCGAAGTAGCTGTTGACCGTTTCAAAGCCGTCCCGGATGGTCTCGATGCCCCAGTCGGAGTAGGATGGCTCTGCCGGGGGCTCGTGGGGGCCGGTGCCGTCGGGCGCTGCCTCCTGGCCGCCCTGCCCCAAGCACAGGGTCAGGCACAGAAGCGCTGCCCGCAGCAGCGGCCGCATGCTGCAGCCCCGGCAGGAGCTGCCGTGTGCAGGGCACCGCTGGCCCTGCCTGGACTTTAAACGCTGCCCGGGGAGCAAAGTGCAGCGCCGAGATAGGGAGCGAGTGCAGCTCCCGGCGCTGGGAGTTTGCACAATCCCCCCGGACGGGCTCAGTCCCCGGGGCACCACGGCTGCAGCTCTGTCACGGTAGGACACGGAATGGATTGACTCCATACAGTTGTCAGAAGAGAAGGAAGGCTTTATTTACAATCCCAACAGTTTCTTTTAGAACATGCTGTGTAAAAAGGTCTATTATTGCTCCATGGCACTGACACTGCTCTCCATTGGGTCAGGAATAGGAAACAACCCCTGGGACAGTTGTTATGGGAAAGGGAACACTGTTTGCTGAACCTGTGCTGAGAAATGGAGAGAGATGTTTTGAAAAGAGAAACTGTTGACAGCTTTCCCTTTGGAAAGGAGCTAGCAATGGTTAGCAAGCTAAAATTCAGGCTCAGAAATGTCAAGCCCACAGCAGCTCCCCAGGAGGGACCTCTCCCCCCAGGACCACCTCACTCCCTCCCCAGCCTGCTGGCAGATGAAGGGCATCTCTCTGTCCAGAATTTCTGCTGCTCAGGCAGGCTGAGGAGCACCACTTCCATTTTCCTGAGGCCTCCTGGGCACATGAAGGGGTGGGATGAGACCTTCAGCCAGCCTAGCTGCTGGCTGTGTGCTCCTAGCAAATCCCGTGGGCCCACAGAGCCTCGGAGGGGTTGATCCAGCAGCCTGGAGGAGTTTGGGGTTACAAACACTGCATTCAGGGCAATTCCTCGGCATCACCTCCAGTTCCACGATCAGTGTGGTAGATGAGTACTTGCCTTTGATGTGTATTGAAGGCTGATGTTACAGGGCTGGTTGTTACAGCTCCTTTGTAATGTAAATTAAACATGTAGCACAGGTCAACGGGGAGGAAAGGTTGGCACTGAAACCCGAGCCAGGGAATGGGCTGTGGGGCAGCTGCAGGTCCTGGCTCTGGAGTGGGACAGGCCTGCCAGGACCCAGAGTCCTGCTCAGCTGGTGGAGGGTTCAAAGTTGCTCATTAAAGAGAAAGCAACCAAATTAACGCAAACAGCAAAAGACAAAGCAAACTGCTCACAAAAAATGGAGAAGGGAAATGGTGTGGGAAGATTCTGGTTGCTCTTAGAAAGCTTTTCAGATGTGCCCCAGCACAGCACTGCCTCTCAGGAAGAGCTGGGCTGCAGGCATTTCAAATCTATGCCAAACACAAATGCAAATTCTGGCATTTTATTGTTTTGCAGGAGATTCAGCCCCGCTGGGTAGCTGCTTCTGAAGGGCCAGAGCTCCATGGCACTGCCTGTGTCTGTGCACATGGCCCTGCGTGATGAGCTCCAGACATGGGATAAGGAGGAGGAACCACAGCCAAGTTCTTAGATGGGTAAGTCAGAGAAGTGGGGATGAGAGCAAACAAGCTGGTTAGTCCCTCTCCTGTGAAACGGTGTGGAGCCAGAGGCAGCTGCTGCCTGCTTGTTCCATCTGTTCTGAGGCCCATGGCTGCCAGGGCTGACTTATGGGTGAGGGGACATTGAGGAGTGCAGGAGGTCCCAGGGGAACCTCAAACCAGCTTTGCCTTTGGGGAGATAAACCCAGATGCAGAGAGCACTGGGAAAGGGAGGCTGGCAGCTTGGGAATCAGCAAATCCCTGCCTTGAGTAAGCCTTTTGTGACATCTGTGTCACTCCTGGCACATGGCAGCGGGGAGGCTGGGGAAGTGAGGACTTCCCTGCAGGAGCACTGGAGAGCTGCTGTTCAGACCATGCTGGGGACTCCTCTGTCAGTTGTGGGTGGAAATGGTCCCTGGAATTTGTTGTTAGGGAGCTCCAGTGCAGGGCAAACTGGATCCAAGAGTCCCATGCTGTGTCTTGCAGTGAGTGGAGCCTTTGGTGTCTCTGCTGGTTCAATCCCTGCCCTGTCTGACACTCCAGTTTGCAGTCCCACTGCTCCCAGCCTTGGCCAGCAGCCTGGCAGAAATTAATGTAAAAAAAAGCAAACAAGTTATTTGGGAATAGCTTGGAAACGTGTAAGAGCCTCTGGGAGTCTGTGCGTGGTGTCCTTGCTTTTATGTAGAGCCTTTTAGGGTTGTTGTAGAGGCAGTTCCAGAACTCAGCTTTGTCATCCCTTGGTCCCTGGTGATTGATCCATGTGCTGCTGAAGGCAAAGAGAGAGGGAATAAATGCTGGCAGGACTGCAGAGGAGGCAAACCGCAGGGAATGTGGCATGAGCAGGACATGCAGCCTGGAGCGGGTGGCTCTGAAGCACAGGCTGTTTGCAAAATCAATTGGAATTAGGAAAGCCGAACAGGGCGGGGAGGGAGCAGCTGGCAGAGAGCAGAGCCTGGGTAAAAAAGAGTCAGAAACTTTCCTGTTAGTTTGTCACCGGTCCCGAAGCAAAGGTTTGTGAGCAAAAAGCAGTTTCACTGCTTTTCCAAAACGTGGCAGCCTCTTTGCCCTGCCCCAGGGATGAGCCACTCTCCTTCCTTCCTTCCTTCCTTCTGCTTCCTTCCCTCCCCGAGCCAGTCTCTTGAGAGCTTTTCAGTCCAGCTGCAAATAGCTTGGTTGCACCCAGACTTCAAGATCTGAAGGCCAGGAAAAATGCAGGATTGGGTAAAAGAAACCTCCAGATTTCCCTTGGGGAGTGGCTGAGCAGCTGCAGCCGAGGAACTTCCTGGCTGTGGATGTGCACATCGGGACCCTGCAGGTTCTCTGGCCTCACTTTGACCCACTGCAGTAACAAAAACCCGTTCCGTGGGCCAGCTTTTTTCTCTCTGAAGATTTAAGGGGTGCAAATGCTTTTTTGCCACGGTGGTGAACTCTGACAACTGGTTTCTGAACCTGGTGCTGACCTCGGGATGGGCAGCTCCTGACGGCGTGCATTCATTTCTGCCTCCGTAATGCTTAAATATAGAGCAGGCCCGGGCCGTGGTGAGTCACACATTCCCAGGGACGCTGTCAGGCTGCTGGCCGCGTTCCTGCACGGGGAGGGAGCGGTGACTACACCCGTCCTGTCCTCTCCTGTCACCGGGTGTGTGCACCCCTGTGTCCCCCGCGCCTGGGGGAGTGAGCCCCATCCCCGATGGAGCTGGAAAACCCCTCCTGGCTCGGCATCAGGAGCCGAGCTCCAGCTCCTGTGGTGCGTTCCCCGTTCGCAGCGCGCTGGGTGGTGGTGGCTGTGCCGGGCCCCTTCCCGCGGCTGGGGAAGGAGATGGATGGCCTTGAGGCCCGTCGCTCCCTTCCCACCGGCCCGGGCAGCTGCCGCTCGGCGTCCTCAGGGGAAGAGGCGGCTGCCGGCTCGGGGGATCCGTGCCTGCTCCGGGCCCGGCTGGGAGCCGCGTGAGTCACTCCTTATGGGAAGGAGGAGTGCGGGTGGATGGTGAAATCCCGAGTCCCGCCGGGCCAGGTCAGAGTCCGGCACCGGGGGAGGCTGGTCGGGGGTGGGTAAAGACCCTCTCCCTGATGGGGGCCGAGCTCCCGTGTGTGGGCAGCTCCAGTCTCTCCGGGGATCCCTGTGCAACCTTGTGCTGCCTTCCCCCAGCTCTAGGAGAGGATTCTGCCCCTGTGCTCAGGTGAGACCCCACCTGCAGAGCTGCCCCAGCCCTGGGCCCAGCACAGGAGGGACCTGGAGCTGCTGAGAGTCCAGGGGAGGCAGCAGGATGAGCAGAGGGATGGAGCAGCTCTGCTGGGAGGGCTGGGGCTGTTGAGCCTAGAAAAAACAAAACTGTAAAGACCTCAGAGCCCCTTCCAGTGCCTAAAGGGGCTCCAGGTGAGCTGGAGAGGGACTTTGGACAACTTTCTGTTGTGACAGGACAAGGGAGAAGGGCACCAAACTGGCAGAGGGCAGGGATAGATGGGATATTAGGAAGAAATTCTGTATTGTGAGGGTGGGGAGGCCCTAGCACAGGTTGCCCAGAGGAGCTGTGGCTACCCCTGGATCCCTGGAAGTGTCCAAGGCCAGGCTGGACAAGGCCTGGGATAGTGGAAGGTGTCCCTGCCCATGGCAGGGAGTGGAACTAGCTGAGTTTTAAGTACCTTCCAATACAAACCCTTCTGGGATTCCATGACCCTTTCCTTTCTCTTCATCTTATCCTGCCCTGTGACATTCACAGGCCTTTTTCCCTCTCTCTGACCTTGCCCTGCCTTTTCAGCTGCAGCTGCTGTGGTCCTTACCCTTGCTGGGTTGCTCCTATGGTGGTGACTGCCAGCAGAAGAGCCCCAGGGACGCGGGTAGGATGGTAGGAAGTCACTGGCTGGGCTGGGACAGGGCTGATCCAGAGCCCTTCCCTTCCTCCAAGGCCCGTCTTGGCAGGGCAGGGCAGCAGCTCAGCGTGGCTGGGGATGGAAGCCCATCCATCACCTCTCCAAAATAAAACAGTGCTCGTGCACTTCAGGCTTATTTCCTGTGCCACAGCTGCCAAGGGTGTGACAGTTCCCTACCTGCAAGCCAAGTGCTCCATCGGCAAGTGCACGGCTCCCTTCCACAGGCTAAAGGAGCAGGGCCTCTCAGCAGCCCCTGCTGCGCTTTTTGCAGGTTCCTGATGAGAGGAATTAAGCACAAGCTCCACTGTTCTGCAGGGTGAAGCCCAGGAATGGCTGTGGTGTACAAACCCCGGAGGTTTTGGTCATGGAAGAGGCCAGCCTGATCTTCCCACTTGTGAGTGTATTGTGCTGTTGGAATCTCTGGTGCTTTCTTCCCCTCCCTAGAACCATTCCAGGATCAGTGGCTGTTTGACCTTCTGGCTTCACTAAACAGACTGGTCACCCAAGGAAAAGGGACCCTCAGCAGCTGATCCTGCTTCCAGCCCAGCATTATCTGCCCTCCCCTCTCACAGTCCTTTATTGCTGTGTGTCCCCAGTGCATTCACCAAGCTCAGTGTTGAACAGGAATTTGGGGTAGGAGCAGCTCCTGCACCTGCCCAGTGAGAAGGTGAAGAGAAACAGAGGAGCTTGGTTTCCAAAATGGTGATAAAACTGCGTGATCAGATTTATAGCAGCCACATACAAGGAGAGTTGGGTGTGGAGGATTTCTCACTGCTAATGGCAGTGGCTTTTATTTTAAGCCTGTTTACTTTTTTTTTTTTTGTTTTACATTAAAAATTTTATTACAAAAGAAAATGTAACAGTAAGGCAGTTTCTCAGTTGTCAGTCACTGTGAGCCCAGACAGTTTTCAATCATGTTTAATACAAAACTAGATTCACACAGGAGCCACACTGGAGATCCAAAAGCCCTCTGAGAAATGATGGGATAAGGCAGAAGCAGCAGCACCAGTGTAATCCCTTACACAGTCAGCGTTGGATGCATGGACACCACTGCAGTGGAGGGAGAGGAAATAGGGATTGTCTGCAGTTTAAAAATCTAAGCCAACCCTGTTGTCATAATCTGGAACATTCCTGATGTGCCTGGGCAGACTCAGATTTAATTTTGAGAGACTTTTTTTTTTTTTCTTTAACCAAGTAAAATTCTTTACTGTCAAAAGTAGAAAATTCTTTCCTGAAGAACTATCTGAGTGGTTCACTGCTTTAAAAAGTCGTGCACCAGAACATTTGTACTCCCCAAGCAATGCCTGAGACTGATGCTGCTTAACACTGGAAGTACTCACTGGTATTGAGGTGAGGGAGGGAACTGCTGAGCAAAATTCCCCAACTCCGCCTTTTTTTCCTGCTTTGGTGACTGTTGAACAGAGGTGGGACAGTAAGAGCAAATGCAGGTGTTTTCCACACCTGCTCCTGATGGCATTAAAGGGATTTTGTTTTGTGCTCCTTTACTTGGTAGGACTGCATTTGTGGATGCCCCAAAGGCAGGATTCCCAACACCACACTCCTCATTGCACCCTTTCACTTTCAGGGATGTGGTGGGAGGGACCTGCAGCCGTGCTTACCTTTTGGAGCTTAACAAACTAAGAGATGGGAAAGAGAAAAGAGAGCAAAAAAAAAAAAAACCATGGACAGGAAGAGAGATGGATGGAAAAGTGAGAAAACTCAGGTAGGCACAAATCTTATGGGTTTGGGGATTTTTAAATTATTACAATTTAGTGCTCAAAGATCAGTTCTGGGGAGAATTTATTTAGATCAGCTCTGCTCTTGGTAAAGGGGCAGTACAGACATGAGGTGGGACTGTGCAGACTTTGTGTTCTCCCATTATGGATGGACCTTGTTTTCCAGCTGCCAAAAACCAGGCAAAATTCAGGAAGGTGCAGGGCTAGGAAGGGGCAGTTCTGTGGGTCCCACTGCTGCCAGGCTCAGTAGAAATTTAACAATTATTTTCCAGCAAAGACCTTTTAAAGTGTCTTCTGAAAGTATGCAGTTCCTCCAACTATAGTACCTTAAACTGCGTTCCCAGTAATCCAGAGGTATTTCTAGCACATTTAACAATAGGTTTTGTACATTTTGGCTCAATTGTCAAGCTTTTATTGAGGCAGACAATCTAATTAACCAAAATTGGAACTTTTCCCTTGGTAAAGACTTTCAGGCTTGACCCCTAAATCAGTAAAATCACCATCATCCAGAAAATTGGACTGTTTAGGTAGAGGCAGGTGCAGCTTCCTTTGATTTTTGTCCTCATGCTAGTGAGATACTTGGATATTTTGCTAAAAATCCTGCTGTGGAAGGGAAAGGGTTCAGTAAAGTGAGCCTGTATCTAAAAAAGGTTCAGGACTATAAATAGGCTGAGAGTTTCTCCTGAAACCTCGAGAGCGGGGAGGAGGACGAGGGTGGGGAACGTTCTGTGAGGACTCTGTGTTACCTCAGCACCTGAAGTCTCAGAACCAATTTGAAATTCCAGTGTCCTAAGGCACGACAATTTTGATTAATGAAGATGGGAACATCCCCGTCCCCACTGCCTGAGGAGCAGAGGGAAGAGCTGGCTGCCAGGACAGAACAAAAGCAGCATTTGTTCATGTGGACAAACATTGCAGAAGAGGAGGGGAGATGGGCTGTGGGTGTTCCCGGGCTGTGGAAGCATCCTGACTCTGCCTGTGGAATTGCTGGCTCATGTGGTCAAGATTAAGAGCCAAATTCTCCACACAGGCTGAGAAGGAAGGCAAGTTTAAAAAGTAGGGCTTTTGTGGAAGTGGAAAACCAGGCTCAAACATGCTAATAACCTGTTTTCCAGAGAGAAAAAAACCAAAGCATGCCTGCAGTGGTGAGGCACTCTAGGAAAGCAAGGAGTTGAGTGGCTGGGAATTGAGGAATGGGAATGGGTTTAATTCAGCATTCCTTAGGAGGGAGCCCTCCCAGGCAATCACTCTGCCCTAAGCCTGGCAGGTGGGAGGAGGACTCCAGTTAACCCCTGGCTGCCCACACTGCTCAGAGGGATGATGGTGACAGAACACCACACACAAAACCACTGTAAGTTGTGGCCCTCATCTGTATTTTGTCCTTTTTTTTTTTTTTCCAGTAACACTTGTCAACCTCGGTCTTTTCTGCTGCCAAACCTCGGGGTAGGGGGGGAAGTTGGAGGGAACAAAAAGCACGTTTGTCCTGTCCACAGCTGGCAGAGGCGGGGGTGAACCTGTAGTGGAGTGTTTGTTAGTCAGTTGTAAACTGGCAGGCGTGTGCACGTCCCACACACCGAGTTCACAGGGCTGCTCATTCCAGCTCCGATAACGTGCACGGCCGGCGGAACTCCTGCCCCCGCTCGTGGAGCCACTTATTGGAGACTGCAAAGACACAAAGGCGCTGGGTCACTGCACGTGGTCAGCTCCTCCTCTGCTGAAGAGAGACGGGCTCTAGGCCAGCATTTGCTTAAGCACAGGATTATCTTAGTTGTCTAAAGGGTTTTAATCACAGCATGGTTTGGAGTTGGAAAGGGCCTTGAAAGACTCTCGTTCCAAACCCCACTGCCACACGCAAATGTGTGAGGTTGGTGTAATTAAAAAACCAACCAAACAAAAAATGCTTCCAGTTTGGAAGGTTCATAAAATCTTCCATGGCTGCAAAGCTACAAAAACTCCTAAAGTAGATATAGTATTAATTTTCTTGATACATGTAATGAAATGTGCTACTATATAGAATATACTTATCATATAGAGAGATACGAGGTAGTTAAAGTAAATTAAATAGATTTCTTTACAAAGAACGTAATTTCTGAAGCCCAAAGGAAAAATAAAGCCAAGCCACCCACCCAGCAGAGCCCAGACTCGGGTCAGAGGCAGGTACTCACCCCATTTATTTCCCACTAGCACCGGGCAGGCCGCATGCCGCGTGCTGTAATCGCCTTCTCCGCTCGGGAAGAGATTGTACCAGAACACAGCAGTTCCCTGGGGACGGCAGGGAACACTCAGCCCTTTGCTCTCTACAACACACACTTTCACCACCACTCACCAAAGGATAAGGCAAAGGTGGGTGCATTTGTGTTTCAGATTCTCCTTTTAAACTGAAGGCTCTTTTCCATATTCTGTCATTTGTTTCCTTAGGAATAAGTCTCCTTTGACTTATTGTATGTCTGTATACTTGGCTCTTACTTTTTTAAAATCCTAAGCCAGTTTCATTCAACTGCTGACCCATTTACGAAAGCGAAGATTATTTATGAAAGCTGAGCAGCAGGCCAGCAAAGGCAAACCTTGCTTGAAGGAAAAAACTGACAGGAGAATTTCCTACAGATGCCTCAAGACTAAATCAACTCACAGATTTGAGTATTTTCAAGATGTGTTTTGGAGTATTTAAATGTTTGCATTTGCATCCACATGTGGAATATTGGGGCCCTTGGAATCACCAGCACAGCTCCAGTTGCTGCACTTAAGGAAAGTCATAGCATTGCTATGACAGCACAGAGGTGCTTACAATTATTGTAAAGGTTCATTTTAAAGCTCTGTTTGGTGCCTGTTCTGTTTGGGTAGGTGAGGAGGAGTGGTTTTATCTGCTGGATCAATCCTGCTCACCTTTCTTGGCCAAACGCTGGCTCCCACTTCAGGGAAGACCGTGGCTCCCCCTGCTGACACATCACTCATCTGAAGAGGTGGGGAAGAACAGGTGAGTTCAGGCTGATAAAATCTCATTTTTTAGTAAAAGTGAAGTTTAATTTTGATGTAAATCCCTTGAGAAGGCCAAACCCCCTCTGTTCCCAGTGCAGTCCCAGCCTTGTCCCTCCCACGTGAGTGTAAAGGCAGTGAACATGCTGTAAATACTGATGCAGATACAAAAATGAACAGGCAGGCAAATAATTTAAGCTAATGCTCAAATTCGGGGGGAAAATCCTCCTTAAAACACAAAGAAGAACTGCAAAGTCTGGGTAAGAAGACCCCCCATATGTATTACCCCAGCGTTAGTGGCTGCTTCACTTACAGGTGCCTTCAGTAAAAAAGAATGAAAGAAAAGCAGAATTAAATCATTCCATGGTATATAGAATATGAAGTGACAGATGGCAGAAATGTATCACTTACATAAAACAACCAAGTAGCAATTCTGTTGCCTGTTCCCAATTCCTTAAAAGCATCTGGCTCATCTTTCTGTGAACAAAAGCAGGCAGATTCCATCAGCATTTCTTTTTGGTTGCTCAGAGCAGCCAATGACACACAGCTGCTGAGCCAGCAGCACACAACAGACTCATGCAGAAGACTTAATCCAACCCCTCGATTTGGAAGGAGGGGAGGAATGCAACAGGAGTGATTCTATTAATTTAAATACACCAGGCACTTTGAAATTCTGTCGGAGAGGGAGGGAGGGCATTAAGCCCAGATGTCTAATGGGTAAGAACAACTGTGCTGTCTGAGGCTGAGTCTATAAATCCTCCTCCCAGCAAACTGAATTATTTAATTACACTCATCCATCCCCCTTGTCCTTGGCAGCAGCCAGGGCAGCTCTGGGTCCCAGGGTCAGCTGGAACACCTCCCTGCCACGCTCCACTTGGCATTCCAGCTGGGAAGCAGGAGGAAGCCTCAGTGACAAACCAGGCAACTCAGAGGTGTTCAGCACTCGACTTACAAGCATGAACCCCATTTGGATGAGTTTTGATACCAACTTCTGTCACACATCTCTTTTCAAACCCACCCTCCTGTGACCACAATTTGTGTGCACTGAAATTCCAGCAATTGTTACTCCAGGAAACAAGCCCTGTGAATCAGCTGCAATGCCTTGGAGCAGGTGCTCACAGAGCAGAGATCCTGATTCAGAGCTGGTGGCTGGGATTGGCAGGGTTAAGGTTAACCTGAAGGGGTTAAACCACACAGAATTATGCCCAGTAAATAACCAACTGAATTTCAGCAGTCTGCAATTTAAGCTGGACTAAAACAGGTGGGGAATTGAAATCCAATTTAAAAATTAAGGACAGTGAGATAAGACTTTTTCCAGTTATCAGGAGTCTGCTAGCACTCAGCTCACAGTTTCAGCTGGTGGTTTAGAGGGCTTTTTCCATGGACATGGATTAGAAAAGTGGAAGAGCTACAAAATTTAATACGTATTGCAGAATAGTGTGCCCCAGCCCAGAGGCCCAGGCTTCCCCAGGTCTAGCTCTCCTCCAGCTCTTTACTTGCCCGTGCAAAGTCAAAGTGGGGCTCATACTGTCCTCCCACTCCATAATTTGCCACCTGAAAAAGAGAAACACAGCGCTTGTGAAGAAGAAAGAGGTGAAGACAAAACAGGACTTACCCTTCCAAAATCAAAATGAGGCTCATACTGGCCTCCTACGCCGTAGTTGGCTACCTACAGTGGAAGGAGAAGCACAGGATCTAGTAAATCAGTCTTTATCCAGGCAAGAGTTTGACTGTCAGCTACAACCTTTGCAGAGATGAAGTTTAAACACCAAGCCCCAGGAAATGTCAAGCCTCTGTCAGCAACAAGGATCACATCCAAGACTGGTACTGCAGGATGCAGCATGCTCCAGGTAAGGAATCTGGTGCTTCCCAGGGCAGAAAAGCATTTTTCTTCTACAGAAAACTTTTCAGCCTCTCTTCAAAACAGTGTCACAGTGCTTTTAAACCACTTTTTGACTTGAACTTGATTGTGTCAATAAAGAGGGTTCCCTGTCCTTCTTGCCAATTGGCTGTAAAAAAATAACCTCAATTTTCCTGCAAATCCTTGGCCATTTTATCACCAGGACCCTTGACAGAGGGGCAAGGAGCACAGCAGGTTTCAGAAGAACTTTGTGGGTGTCCTGCTTTCTAGGTACTCATGCTCTGCTCGCAGTCAGGAAAGCAGCTGCTCATTTAAAGGCCTCAAGCAAATGAACAAAAGCACTTCTTAATTAGAATTTACTCAAGTTACACATCCACCCAGTGTTTCCCACATCCCAGGGACACCAGACACACTGGTGGCCCTCCCCAAGTACCAGTCAAGCTACACTTTCAGCTGCCTCCAACAGCAGCAAAGTTTGGCTCTGCGGCCATGAAACTCAGTTTGTCAAAATAAAAAGGAATTACACATCCAGAGTTTCAGTTATCACTGTTTCCTTTCAGCCCCAAAAAGGCATTTCCCACTGAACAGCTGCTCTGCAAAGACAATTTTTTTTTTGCCCCTGTAAATAAATGAATTTTTATGGCCACCCCGCCTGAGCAAGCACAAACCATCCACCCACTGAGGCGAGGTGCTGACCTGGTGCCTGGCATGCAGCAGCAAACCCACGCTGGCACTTACCTGCAGCTCCTCTGCTGTGGAGACATCCAGCCCTGTCAGGTCCTGGATCCTGGTGTTGATGCGGGACACCACCGGGCTCTCGTACCCCGAGAGCCACGCGCTGCAGGGACACAGTTAGTGACAGGGACACTGGGACAGGGACAGCACCTGCAGCAGCGCTGGGAGGCACTTGCAAAGGGAGATTCCTTTTTAGGACTTCTCAAGGATTTGGTAACCTGACCAGAAGTATTTTCGGCATGTAACAAAACCCTGAATTTAATGAACAGGTTTCTTAGAAAGACCAATTGCAGCAGTGGTTTAAGGGAGCTCCACAACCAAGGGCCTGAATTCCCACCCTAGGCTGAAGGAAGTGTTAAAAACAGTGCTTCAAGCTGGTTTTTAAACTAGGCACACACAGTTTTGCTCTTACCCCACTCCCAACAGCTCCTTCAGCCCCCGTTTTGAAGCAAGATTTGGGACGAGAACAGGTGAGTTACTGTATTTGTCTGTGTAGCTGGAACTCGGCTCCCCTAAGCGTCACACACTTCCAGACCAGCACTCTGGGAGCTGCCCTTTCTCATCACTTACCCCTGCAGTGCTACTAAAAATCATTCTGAAAACAATCAAATAATGCATTAAATTACTAGGCTATCAGAACAGCCTATTATATATCTGGTATTTAGCACATGCTTCAGGTACACAATGATTTTTGAAGGGGGGAACCCCAAATTTCCCCCCCCCCTTTTTTTTTTTAATGTGGAAGGTCAGCCTCAGTTCCAAAGGTATCTTTCAAAATGTTTGCCTCCTACTGTGCATTCGAGTTTTTCCACATCTGCTCACCTGATTCCTGTTTCTGTTGCTGCTTTACTCATCTGCACCTTCATTTTACTCTGGCAGCCCACTGCCCTAACATGGGTGATAACATTGATGATTTGGGGCTCGTTTTCCCCCTTTTTTTTGGGCAGGAAAATGGAGACAACTATTTCTACCTTTTTTTTTTCTAGCAGCTGACTCAGCTTTTTGGCTCAGCAGTGCTTCCTGCTGGACAGAAATCCCTGTGCCCAGAGCCCAGCTGGAAACTACAATCAGCAGCATCCATGTATTTTTACTCAAATCAACCTTCACATCTATACTAAATTAAGTTTTTCTTTGATTTGTATTTTAAAAAAGCAGAAATCCCCAAATACTTGGCCTGGGAGGAACAGCAGCGTGACACATGACACAAGGCACTGACACAGGTTACAGAATCTCTACGAGCGTTTTTTTAAATGACAAATGAACTGTGAGATAAAGAAACCAGATTTCTCAAGACAGACATGCACAAACGCATCCCCAGACCCATCCATTGCTGAACACTTGTTAGTACAAGGAGGTGTTACAACACAACCTGCTTTGATTTCAGGTGGCAGAAGAATGCTAAGATACGGAAATGAAGCATTTACCAAACTAAAATCCCCAAAAGCAGCCATGCTAGACAGCCATGGTGACCAAGTAATGCTCACAAGCAGCCCTAACATCACGTTTAAGGCACAAGAAGAGCCCCAACACAGCCAGCAGCATCAGTGTAGGCTCTCTCTGCCTCTGTCCAGACTGCTGATAAAGGAAAAAAAACGAAGAAGAAACCCAAAGAAAGAAAAACCCAAGCATTCTTGCTCTGTTGGTTACTTAGAGTGGCAATGAATGCTTCACCAGGGAGAATACTGCAGCCTTTCAGGAAGGGGAGTACTGTATGTATTTAAAAACAAAAATTAATAGCCTCAACATACAAAGGAAGCCTATGAAAGGTGGAGGAACAGGGAATTGAAACCATATTCCAAGTGCCAGCCTGTCTGCTGGGTGCTGAGCAAAACCACAGGGAGGCCTGGAGTGCTGCAGAGTTATGGAGGATTTAACCCTGGAGCTGTCATGGAAGCTGCATCCATGGCTTTGCCTGCCCACAGAATATTCCAGCTGTCCCACATTCCCTCCTCTGCTGCTGGCCCAGCATGGTCCCTTGCTGATAGAAGTCTCTGCATCATTCAAAACAATTTCTTAACACAAAGTTGGCTTTTTTCCTGCCCTTGTCTATCAGAAAAGGAGAAAGATTCCCCTGACCAGTGGTGCAGGAGATGCAGCGTTAACAGCTTTAAACAGGCTCAGCAGTTAGTTTTCTTTTAATATTTACATCCAGGTTCATGGCATTCTGTCCTATTTCTGACCAGCTGCCACCTCAGAGTCCATGATGGGCCCTAAAAATTCCTGGGAAGCCACAGGCAGGGCAGTTCAAGATAGCACTGATTTAGTTACAGAAGGATTTGGTATTTCCTTAATAACCACCACACAATCCCCCCAGTTCCCCCACCACACAAGCTTGGCATTTTGCTGACCCAACTGGCTTTGCAAAAGCCAATTATAAAAAATGTTTTATTATAAAAAATTTAATGCTTCTATTAGCGTGCTGAATTCACGGGGGAGGTGAGGGCTTTTAACAACTTTCATAGGCATTACAAAGAGTCAGGAATAATTATATTGACTCATGGAACCAAGAAATGGCTTGGTTGGAAGGGACCTTAAAGCTCATCCCTTAACATCCCCTGCCATGGGCAGGGAGACCTTCCAGTGTCCCAGCTGCTCCAAGCCTTGTCCAACCTGGCCTTAGACACTGCCAGAGATCCAGGGGCAGCCACAAAAGGTCCCATATTCCTCCTCTTGTAATTCTGCATGAGGCATCTTAGAGAATTTTAATGGCATGATGCTTCTACACAGAAATAATTTAAAGACTAAGCAGTACATTAAGGAAAAACCAGACAATTCTCTGGAGCTGCTGAACACACAAGAGGGCATCTCCCCCCAAAAATCTCATCTCAGCCACACTGGTCAGTCTAGAAGACATTAGAGCCCAACACTACTTCTGGAAGTCACTGGCCACAGAACACTGGCATTTGCATTAAAAAGCCTTCTAAGCCACACTTGGTGTGCAGGAAAGTACCAGCAGAGACCCAGCAGGGAGTGAGTAAGAGCCCAGCCTGGTATTTCTGAAGTGGAAACTTTTACCATGACATGCTGCAAGCTCTGGCTGCCTGCTGGGAGGAGAGAGAAGGGGGAAAAGACAGGTTTTTATCTGTAAAAGCAGTGTGAGAGTGGGTGGGTTTATCCTGGTGCTGCACACACAGCCTGCTGGTGCTGGCAAGGTGCCCCCCTTCACAGAGCTGCCACGTCCCACTGAGGGAACAGTAGCTCTCTCAGAGTCAGGAATGCTGTAATTTAGGAGGGCATGTGCTGGGAAGGAATGTTTGGAGGGGGGAAGCAGTCATCTATTAAAGAAATGAAGTGAGCATTTTTTGGTTTTCAGGAGCAATGATTCATCTGGAATCCGAACCGGCTCAAGCAGCTCCAAGGGAAAGATGTTTCTGGCAGTGCAGGAGAGCAGCAGGAACAGCACAGGCTCTCTAAATCAGGCTGGTGAGGGTGGCTTCTGCCTCCTACTTCAGATTTAGGTGTCAAGTTCTCTTGCAAAGTCCATACCCATCCTGCCAATCTGCACACAGGAAAGCAAAGGCAAGGGGAAGCAGAAGGGCAGTCCTGCTCCACCCCTCAAGGATATTCCTACCCTCAAAAAATGGCCTTCCCCAAGTTCTTGGATGTGTCTCTGCAATTTTAATTCCAGTTTCCAGTCAGATACTGAATTAAAAACTTAACTCAGTAAAATGTGCTTTAATCCCAAGAGTTCCTTGGGTACATTAGAAGGAAGTCCCACAGTGACACTTTTTTGAGCACCAAACCTCATTAAGAATTTAAGGGTGCCATTCCCCAGGCTCTATCCTGTTTTTTTTAACTGGCCTTTAACGTTGGGTGGTGCCTTGTACTATTTTTTCTGACTGTGGCATCTGCACTACCTCAGTGAATAACACTTCCTACTAATGAAAAATCACAACTCAAAAAGTTCTTTCACTAAGCCTCCTCTATTTAAACAGAGAGCAATTATGCATCCCAATCTCCATCAGTAATCTGGTCACCTTCTCCAACTCCCATCATCAGCACATCAAGTTTGACACGAGGGGATGTCCAAATGGATGAAGGAGTTTCCTCAGTAAATACTCCAGAGCTGTCTGGCACAGAGGACAAACCCCACAAGTGAATAAATTAAGCCTTCCAAATACGCAGTGACAAATAACCAAGATGGGTAAGACATGGACAGACTTGAACATTAAAAAGAAGAAATAAAAATTAAATGCAATACATGCCCAACAGGAAGATGAATGTTGCCAAAGTCTCTCTGTGGGGGCAGCTCTAAGGAGCAAATGTGTAAGAGCTTCCCAGACAATTTGCAGAGGATTCCCACTACCTGTTGTGTGCCAATGAGCACACACCCACATGCTGCAGAGGTCTGAGGCATTAAAAAAAAAAAAAAGTTTTCAACTTGCCACTAGAGTGGCCTTAAGGACCTTGTCTCCAGTGGTTTTCCAGTTTTCCTGAGGCCTGTCATCAGTCCTGAATCAATCACCTTCCTGTGATCCTGTATTTGGAGCGCTTTTACCTTTCTGAAGAAATTCACAGCTAAATAAAAGCTCCAGGCCATTCCAAGTTCAGGGATTTGTTCAAAGCAGCAGGAAGAACCCCGTGTTTCTATTCGAGCAGCAACTACATTTCACCATTCCAACATGGAAATCCCTTAAAATCATCACGCAGCTTTAGTGGGCAGCGCTCCCAGGAATCGCAGCAGCTCCTAGCTCTGAGCACGGGTGGGCACTGGAGGTGAGGAGCAGAGGTGAGCCAGGGAGGTGCCCCCATTGCGCTGGCTGCCAGCAGAGCCCCACGCCCACGTTTAGTACGTTAGTCACAGCACACAAGCCATGCTCAGCCAGAGGGGGCACTTCCACCTTGGAATGCCACCACTGACAACCCATCTCTGCTTCAGCTTTGTTAGAGGACAGCTCAGCTTGCTTTTAGCCCACTCTCTTTGAAAGAAAGGCCGAAGGATAAGGGAAGTTCCACAAAATCCTCGCCCATGCTCAGCGCTGAAGCAGCACAGCCCCAGGACACACTTGCTCGGACAAGGAATCCCTTCCCCTTACCTCTTAGAGACTCTGTAATGTGCTGTGGTCAGTTTCCCAGTCTCAGGGTCATGAACAGTAGCACGGCTCAGCTACAAAAAGAGAAAGGACAAGGCTTACCCACCTCGCAGGCTGCTTTTTGGCCAAGCCCCAGGTGTTTGAAAGGGTTCCGATTGGTCCGGATGCGATGCTCGCATATTAGCAATGGTTGGAAGGGCAACACAAGCTGCAGCTGCCATGTCCAAATCATAACAAATTGGTTGGAATAATTTGGTTAGATTGTCCTTTCACTTTTTTCCTCCCTTTATTTTTCCTTTTTTTTTTTTTTTTTGTTTCAAATCAAGACTTTCTACGAGTAATTTATGATGCTGAGTTTCCCAGACAATTCCTCCTCACCCAGAAGTTTTAACTCCTCCCAGAATTTTGGCTCAGTGCTGATGGCCTGTGCAGTCAATCTTTAATTACTATGGCTAAAACCAGGGGAGGGTAGGCAGGGGCAGGTGGCTTCTTTCAGATCCAGCCAATTTTGGAAAGCACTGGCTAAATTCAGCACCTGTAGTACTTAATGGACAAGCTGAAAACAACCAGGAGCCCAGTGGAAGCAATGCTGTGTTCTGCCAGGTTTTTGTCAGGCAGGAGGTAAAGGAGCCCAGCTGGGAGTGTGGGATTATCCTGGACAAGGAGATGTGTGCCTGTCTGTGTGCACAGCAAGGACCTGAAGCATTTCTTACACCCATTAAGGCACTTTGAGGTCTGCTATGTTTTCCAAAGAAAGGGAGGACAATGCTTGGTTGTGAGAAGAGCAAGGGGATAGATTAAAACCAACAAAACGGATTTTACTGAAGGTTTTGTGGCTTCTTGTATTTCTCACACTGACTGCAGAGACTTGCTTGAAAAAACAGACTTGAGAAGGCGACCAAAAAGGAAAGAACAAATCAAAACACACCCCCAGAACTTCCAGCTGAAGGAAAAGACTGAGAAACTCAGCAGTAACAGCCTGTTACAGATCTGCACAGAATCACGAGGTAGACTACAAGGTGTCTCTTCAGCCCACCTCGTTTCCTCCAAATGAGCAGGACGTACACACTCATTACAGGCCCAAAACCTCTGGCATAGAGCTCTCTTACCTTTTGCTAATTCTGTAATGTGCCGTCTCCAAGGCTCCCGTTATGGGGTTTGAAATGGTGGCTCGCCTCAGCTGTGAAGCGAACCATCAGAAGTTGCATTACAAGCACAATCTGCATCCCAGCAATCCGACCTTTCAGCAGCCTGGGCATGGGGACACCCCGCCCCGCCCTGCCCCGCCGCCACCGAGGGGTGCAGGGCCACGGGAGCCGCGGGGAGGCTCCAGCTCTACTCAAAGAAAGGTTTCTCCTTCAGGTTTTTGGTTTTTTAAGGTTTTCCACAAGTCCTGTTTCCACGTGTGTCACAATAACAGTTGTCTGAATAAAGCAAACCACAGCAGCTGGGATTTCTTTTGCAAGGAAATGCTCTGGGAGCAGCACGGTGGTGTGGCATGCGAACAAAGGGGGCTTTGTTACACTGCCCTGCCTCTGCATGAGGGGTTTGACAGGTAAATTCAATCCACTGGCAGCACCATACGCCAAAGCTCAATAAACCATTCCTTCTCAGTCCTTCCTGTATCAAAAGCAGCACTGAGCTCCTCTGAGCTCTCACAAACTTCTGCTTCACCCATGGTCACTTTTTATCAGAGGGGGAACTCCTGGCTCAAGACTTTCCTTTCCCTCTGCTGTGCTCCATTTACTTTGTGCTTTCCCATCTCTGTCAATATTCCAACTCAGAACCTCACGTGTGAGAACCAGCCTTTAACTCGGTTCAGGTAGTACCAGACACTCTCCATCACTCACAACTGGAAAGGCTGAGATGCAGAGCCCAAATTTTGCAACAGGCACAAAGTCATGCCAACTCCCAAACCATCAGAAGCATTTCTCTACTGTTAAAATAAACTAAACAAGCCAAGGCCTCTCTCTCCATGCCTACTGACAAGAAAAGACACTGGGAGCTCCCAGTCTGCTGCCTCTCCTCTCCTCCCATGCAGACACATTAAAAAACAAGGCACAAACTACAATTCCAGTGAGACTCCAAAGCTGAATAATGAGGCTTCATCCTGCCAGCACAGCAGAAGGCTGGGCACAGAGCAGCCAGCACTGTCTCCTCCCAGAGGATGGCAGCATCCCGAGCAGCAGGAAGGAGGAGATGACCTTTAGGTCTCCAAGAACACAATCCTTTTGCTGCTGAGCCGTGCAAGGCCTCAGCCACAGGGAATATGGGAACAGTAACTGCGTACAGATGCTCCTGCGTTAAAGGTCTCCAAGTCCTTGCCGTGAGCCAAGTGTTTGACAGGAAAACAGCGACCTCAGCAAGTTCAGAGCTTAACAGTCACACATTTACAGTTTTCTACTCTGCAAAGTAGTGGTCTGGCCACATTCCACAGGTGTGGAATGCCTCACGCTGGAGCAAAGGAGCTCCAACACCTCCAGACCAGCAATGGGGGCTGAGATTTTCAGCTCTGCAGCAAAGCTGCCTGGCAGGGCAGCAGGAGGAGATGCCTCAGGTACGTGGAGGGAAGAGCTTACACTTCCTGCTTACCATTCAGAGCGTTACCTCAGAAACCTCAGAAGAGAATCACACAATCACTGAGGCTGGAGACTCCAAGATAATCAAGTCCAACCTCTGACTGATCCCCACCTGGCCACCCAGCCCAGAGCACTGAGTGTCACGTCCAGTCATTCCTTGGGCACCTCCAGCGATGGTGACCCTGCCACCTCCCTGGGCAGGCCCTCCAAATGCCTGACAAACCCTTCAGTGAAGAAATTCTTCCCAATGTCCCACACCTCAGGCTTCAGGGAGTTTTAAGATCCCCTTCAGGCTCCCTGGTAGGCTAAGGACAGCCTCACTGCCCTGGTGTCCACGTACAACCAGAGCTGCTCTACCCTGCAGCAGCCAAGCCAACAGCTTCTCCTGCAGTGAATGCTCTTATTGCCCTCGTCTCCATCTGCTCAGCTCATTTTGGACAAAACGCCATTTAGGCCAAAAGCAAAGGAAAAAAGCAGGAAAAAACTCCATCTCTATGAACTTAAGTCTTATTTTAGAATTGACAGAAAAATGAATTGATTTAGCTAACTACATCTTCAACCTGCATTTGCAGATGCAGAGTTGCACCAACTGGATACAGAAGGCAACTCCATCAGTTTGCTGTTAGCCTTGGACACTCCTGTTTTCTCAGACAGTGGAGCTACCCTGGATTATTCCGCACTGAGAAACAAGAACCTTTGCACCCAGTGTCTGAAACAGGGTTGATGAGCCATCACTGTCCATAAGAAGGCAAAGCCCAGCAACTATGTCCTGCCCTCTCTTAAAGTTATTTCATCTGCAGGCAGCTTTCAAGCCTGGGAGACAGAAGCCAGTCTTACACCAAAATGGAGAATACAACCATTCCTTTCTTGTCTGTACAATAATGTGGCATTCCAGGACCAGAGGAATGGCTGCCTTTCCCTTCCAGACTTAAAAAGGCAAAAAAAGCCCCAAAAAACCAAAAGCAGAAAACCAAACAAGTCAGGAATACTCCAGTACACCCTTGCTGCTTTATGTTTGTTCTCTATTGGAGAACCTTTTCTTCCTCATCTGAACCAGCTGAAATTATCTGCTGGAAGAGCCTGACGATCCTGCACTGCTGTGACTTTGCTCCAGTCACCACAGAGAATTCCCAGCTTTTCCCAGTCTCCTTCTAGGGGTGTCACCAAGGTGACTGACCAAGGTGAGAGCACACGGCACACACACCCCTGCGCTCCAGAGAAGACAGCCACTCACACTCACATCAAGGACACGTGGAATTTAAAAAGCCAAAGGCAAGGAAAGGAAGCATGAGGCATTTACCCTGGGCTTTGCCAGCTCCTTCACGGTCTCGATCTCTTCGTCGGAGATGATGTCCAGGAAGCGAACGATCCGAGGCTTGTCCCACTCGTCCTCCTGCTTGACAGGGCCCAGGATGTACCTGGGATTCCTGTTCCCATCGTAGTAGCGGCAGAAGAGCCTCTTTTGTCTCCGGGGAGTCTGGAAGGGAGGCAGGGCAAGGGAGAGTCAGAGAACTCCCACAGGACATTGATTTCTTCAAGGTCAGAACACAACCTAGGCACACAAACAGTTCGCTCGCCCCACCTGGGTATGTGGCAGGTTAAAGAGATGATTCCAGTTTGAGAAGTCAGTGCTGTCTGCACATTAATGTTGCTGTGCAATACTTCAACAAGCATTACTTTACACAACCCTACTAAGATAATTTCATTGCTAAAAAAAACACCCCTCTTTAATTCCGTCTGTAACTCCGGACTTCCAGCATCCTTATTCAATTCATTACACTGATGGAGCACATCCAAGACAGCCAGCACTGCCTGGGGCGGCGTTACTTTCTGTCTACTGAACAGGCTGGAACAGGGAAGAAATCCAACACACGATCCTCAACTCCGCACACTCATCCAGCTGCTCTAACAACTTCCTTGCTTGCACACCACACACAAATTCCTGACATTGTTTGGTTTCAAACATTTGAGAACAGTCTACTCCACTTTACCATTTTGAGCCCCTCCCCACGGCAGAGCATTTCGTACTTCCTTCTCTCAGGCAGGTAATCCTTTTTCTTAACCTCAGTTTCCTTCTCCTGCTGCTCTTCTGAATCCGTGCTGGACTTGTTTGCTTCTTTTTCTTTAGCCATGATGTATTCAAAGTATTTCATGTTCCCGTTTGCTCTTTGATGTTCAGGATCTATGGACAGAAAAACAGACGGGGATCACTGGCAGGTTTCCAGCCCCTGAGGAATCATCCAGAAGTGGTTATTTACAGAAAGCAAAAGGAAACAGATGCACACGACTGCTTCTCCAACCCTCGCTGCACATGGGGGTCGCAGCACTGAGGAAAAGGGTTTAGCCATTCCAACCCATCTCACTAGAGAGGGAGAGACAAGGGAATGAGACAGGGAGAGAGCTGGGACAGCATGACTGGCTGTAAACCTGAAAAATCCCTAGTGGGATTTAAGATTCCTGCTGACAAAGCTTTTTAACTTACAGAATTAGCTTCAGTTCTTTAATAAGTGGCTCTCAGTAGATTTTGCTGTTAGGGTTAGAACTGAGCTGCCCAGAGCATCCATTACACAGGCAGTGAGTGGAGTATTTACAGAAGAATAAAATGCTTTCATTTTTCCTGAAACAGACTCTCATCTCACTGCCCTGTATTCTGTATTTCTTGTTTTTACAAGTCTTTCATCTTCAGTGTGCCAAATTAATATTTAAATCATCTGCAGAGATTACAGTATCACCAGTTTAGTTTCAGGTTCATTACTTTTGGTTTTGCCTCTACCTAAGGGGAAGCAATCTCAACCCAGGAAAGCAAAATGCAGGGAGAGAACCACATTTCAGACAGATAAAGGGACAGAAGCCAGCAGTGTCAGGAAGCACAAAACCCTTCAGAACAAAGGAGCAAATCCCCATCTAAGCTGTAAAAACACACTTTACAAACGCACACACGAGTCAGGTGCCAGGCAAGCCTGCACTCGCCAGGACAGACCCAGGCAGAGCTGTGTCCCTGTGCCCCATACCCAGCTCCAGGAGGCGCCTGGTGAGCGCCATGGCCTTGCCCAGGTCCCCCTGCTGATACACGGCGTAGCTCAGGTAGTCCAGGATGTAGACTTTGTCTGCAGAGGACACTTCTCCCTCATCCAGCTGCTTCAGGGCTTGCTCCATCCACAGCTCCGTGTGGTAGTAGTCAGCCTCCGTGTAGGCAATCTTCCCCAGCTCAAAGCAATCTTCAGCTGTTAGAAAGGATTTGTGCTTCACACCTGGATGTTTAGAACAAAGCAGAGTTTTACACAGGGTTCAGACCGGTCCTCCAAGGAACATTCGAGTTATTCCTCCCAGCAGGGTTTGATTTCTGTTCTCCCACAGCTCCCTTCTGCAGTAGCTGTTTGCTGAAGCCTCTAAAGCCTGTAAATCCTTGGCACACAAGCACTCGGAGATGCATTTCCATTGCCAGAATACCAGCAAGCAGCTAAATGGCTCTACCACTAGTGAAAAATTAAATTAAACAAACCTTCCTTCCTCAAAACCCAAACCACTCCCAGCAAGAGCAAAAATAAGCCAAATTTGAAGTTTCAGAACTCTGTTTTCAAGGACATCACATTATCACTTTCAAAATGTTACTGAACCACGACTTGTTAGTGACAACTTGGTGGGGGAGGAGAAGGAAAACATCAGGGAGTAAATTCCCAGCTGCTTGGGATTTTTTCAAGTCAGTCGTTTTTAGAAACATTTTAAGTGACCTCTGAAAGATTAAAGCACTAGTAGGCAAATTACAGATTCCTGTTTTTGCCTGTGGAAATACAGGCCCTAAGAAAAACCAAATTTAATCTTGTACAAGGGAACCAGGACCTGCCAGTGTTACAGCTAAAATTACACCCCTGATTACATCTTAATCCATTCTGAGTTTCTAGCAGCAGCTCTGCAGTGCTCCAAGAGGGCAGCTGTTCTGCTGTTCATTCCTGCTCCCTCACCTAACACCTTGTGCCCATATCCTGTGATGGGCAGCAACTACAGCTTCCTCAGCCGCAATCTGCAAACTGTCAAAGGACAGATTGGCAGACTGCAGGCTACTGCAAAGACTGGGCAGTAACTGAGACTCTGGACCAAAAGGAACTCCATGGGAATGAAGAAAAGGAGCACAAACAAGTGACCACATGGGAAGTTCCCCTCTGGAACTCTCTGGAGTCCAAGCCATTCTTTCATGCTCCAGAACTCCCAGGTTCTGCCATTACACTTCACTGCACGTGGTTCTGGACAGCTCACTGCTTCAAAGGCAGCACAACTTCACTTTGTATCTCTGTGCTGACTGAAGAAACCAACAATGAGCTGCTCATTGCATTAGAAGGAATCTGTAGGTCCTTGAGCAGGTCTTGAACCAAACCCAAAAGCAAGGTTATACATCATAACACATAAAGCCAATTACCCTTAATTTTATTAGGCATCTGACCACAATGAGCACTTGCAAAAACACAGATGGATTGTACAGAGCTGATTTTTTGCCAGCTGGCACAGGATTATTTTTGAACAGAGGAAACAAGGAAGACTCAGCAGAGAAAGTTTTCTGACAAAAAAAAAAAAAAAAAAACCCCCAAAAAACCAAAAAAAAAAAACAACAAAAAAAACCCAAAAAACCCCACAACTGTGTCTTCTCCTGCACAGAGCAACCTATTAAAGATCAGTTCAGGCAATGCCACACAGGCTCAAGTCTGTGTATGCACCATTTGCTCTTCAGTTTACACAATCCCTGAAGTTTAAGCTCAAAGGAACTTGTTAAAATGCATTATGTTGTGCAATAAAACCAGGCATCTGCCAGCGCAACACAAGGAAAAACCTCCACCCAGGAAAGATTTTATTCCTATTGATTTTTATTAAAAACTATTAACACTAGATGATCTTACCACAACTAGAAGAAAGATGCAGATTTCAACCAAAAAAACCACTTTTGCCATAAATTTTAGCCAGCTCAAACCCCTTCCTAATGTTACCTTCAGGCTGAGCAGTTAAGGTGGAAGAGAGCCAACGATCTGTAATCAGGACATTTAGGAAATGCAAATAACAGTCATGGGAGGCTCTCACCTGGCAGGTTCCCTCTTGAGAGGGTGTCTGTGTCCAGGTTGTAGGTGTCCTGGAGCCGCAGCAGGGCCTTGGCTGCACCAGTCTGATCCTCATCATTGGGGAAGAACTGCCTCTGGATTGTCATGTTGGAGATAAAGCCTGGGAAAGATAGGGGAACACGTGGTCACCTCTGTCCCGGGAATTGTATGAGCTCCCTGCTCCAGGGAAAGCCAAAATCCACCTTCACACAAGCCTGAACCCAACTCACAGCACAGGCTGCACAGTTCGCATTTGGTTGGGTTTTTTTTTTAAAGAAAGCAAAGGAAAAATCAAAAATAAACATTTTGGGTTTTACCCCTCTCATTCAGAAGGGCTTAAGACACACTGGTGCAGAGTGTTGCCAAATTCACTCCCTCTCACAGCAGCAGGGAAGCTGAGTGTGCTGAATCCTGATCAGAGACTAATCCTGGGTCTTTTTGAAAGCTCTGCCTTCTTATAACTCCTTACTACAAACCTCCACCTGGTATTAATTAGCTGTTGAGACAGTCTCACAGGTCAAATATAACCATCCTGACTTCCTTCTGCTGAGTGTCTTTCACAGTCAACTATTTCACATCCTCTTCCTTGCTGAAGAGCTTCCACTCTTACTGAAGGAAAGAGGCAGCAATTAAGCATAATTCAGATTAGTGCCACAAATGCTCAGTCTCAAAAGCAGATCTGCAAATCTAATTCAAGCCCTGACATGTGAAAGGTGACAGCCAAGTACCTGCAGTGAGCCTGTGATGCTGGTTTTTGCTGCAGGCACACACACTCACCATCTGACATGTCCTTGAGGACCAGGCTCTCCAGCTCACCCCACTCTGTGTTGAGCCGTTTCATCAACTTGAATGCGTTCACAGGATGGCCCAAAAACCCCTCTGGGTCTTTCGTGGCAGTAGCTGTCAGCTGATCCAACTTCTCTGCCCATCTATAATGAAAATATTCATTAAAGTCTCACAGAAGTCTGCTGGTGTGTGAGAGAACTGATTGCAAGCCACTCAAATGTCTTCACTAATAAAAAAAGCCAACTGAAATTGCAAGCTCTTGCCTTATCTGTATTTAGAGCTCTTCTAAAAGGAACAAAAATGGTTACTTCCTCTTCTTTTATTAAATCGTCTTCCTCAGCTGCAGCCCAAATCTTGTGCTGCTCTGGCAGTCCTTGTTGGAACCCTGCTGAAGGAACTCCTTCCTACAAGCCCCAAAAGCATGGTGCCAGCACTTCCATTATGAGCTGGCATGGAGGACTTATCAAAAACAAAGCTTTACTCACATTTTCAGTCTTTCAAATGCCCCTTTTTTCTCCCCTAAGGCTTACAAAAAGGCAGTTCTATACTGGTGTCAAATTATTTTAGGTTTAGACACAAACATAGATCTGTGAGGTGCCCCTTGCCTCTCACGACAAAGCTCCTTTCCATGCTGAAAGCTTGGATGAAGAAACATGTAGTTCTCACACTCCCAAATGAGGAGCCCAGACCCAGTTTCTGGTGCTGCAGCTCCAACTCAAACTTAGAGAAGTACCACCAGTCATTGACAGCCCCAAAACAAGCACAGCTTTAAAAAAAAAAAAAAGAAAAAAAAAAAAAAAGAAAAAAACCCCAGATCTACAATATGAAGCCCTGCAGCAACGCCCTGCAATCAGGGTAAATTGAAGAGCCACACCCCACAGAGAATCCCAAACTCCAACAATAAAGCAAATCCAGAACCTGTAGCCTGGAGGGAACTCTGCCCATGAGCTGGAGTTCCTCTTGTTCCAGGATCTGGTTTGCCTGAATGAAACCTGCAGGCTTTATCGGAGGCAGGAGGTGTTCCCAGCTGTCAGAGGTGCCTCTGGCTGCTTTTGCTCTTCCCACACTTTCCCTGGATTGTTTTTCTGACTCTGACCGTCCCTGGGTGGGCTCTTCCAGCAGGCACACGAGTGAGGGCTCCCTCCAAAACCGGAGGGGCTCCAGGTGCTGCTGGGGACCAACCCCAGCTCAGAGCAAGCCAAAGACTGAAGAAACCAATTTCAGACTGTGCCCTCACACTGCACAGGGTCAAACCCTGCCTACATTTCCTGCAGCAGGACCAGCTCCCAGTGTCCTCCAGGTGCCAACAAACAACGTTGGCATTTTTCCCCAGGTTCTTTAATAGCTCTGTGACAGTTATTTAAACTCTCCTGACCTCACAGGTTGAGGTTTTACTATTGATATAATAGCAGAGCTGCAACACTTCTGCAATAAGCCGTGTCTACACACTTTTGGAGGCGCAACTGGCATGCTCCCATGTTAATTTGTAGCTGTAAAGAACATACTTGAAACGTTCCAAACCTGGCAGCAATTCCAAGTCTGTATTTCAAGTGACAAAGAAGGACCTTTCTTCCTGGATGGTGGAACACCAGGAAGTAATACACAAAGGCTAAAATAAAAACCACTCCTCCATCTAGAACTGTTTCAACAGCCTCAAGACAGATTTATACATACTTCTGAAAGGAAGGAAAGCATCCTGTTCAGTGATAAAATATGTTTATTTCTAGCTGTGATAAAATCAGACATATTGCACTCTGCTCCTCACATGGTCAGGTCTCATCTTATTTATACACCAAGCTGTGCTCAAAGAGAACAATATACAACAAACACCCAGCAAAACCTGCTACTTTAAGCCTTGCCCCAGAGCAAAAATTCCACAAATTTAATCAGCCTTAAGGAAGCATTTTTTGTATAAGGGTGGACTCAAATGATTGACCATTAACATTATGACACCAACTGCTTACTTTTTTATCTGCTCCAGCTTGCTTTCCTCTGCCTTGATGTAATCTTTGAGTGACACAACCAGATCTTTTTCTGTATTAATTAAATCTGTCATATGACCTAGAAAAAAAATGAATTTGGTGAGTCAAGGAGAAACACAAAACCTAGAGAATTAAAGGCATTCTTCCTCTTCTCTACTTTCTTCCTTCCCCAAAAGTCCTTCTGCATTCACTTAAACAACCCCAGAGGAATATCTGAGTAAGGCCGTTTTTTTTTTTGAAGGAGAAAATCTCCTGCTGGACCAAGCTTGTTGCCATGGAAATTAATGTAATACTGCATATTTATTATTAGAACTAATTTAGGATTCATTTGGAAAAGGAAATAGTTTGCCACAGAGTAATCTTTCAGCCAAGCATACATAATGTAGAGCAAATAAAGAGAAAGCTACAGATATACACAAAGCCTTCGTATCTGATACACAACACTAATCCAGGGCTTTAAGATGATGTCCATGATTTCAAGGGGTCCCTGGTAGCAATTAATAATTGCTTCACCTCCTGCAGGCAGGCAGCTGAAGTGGCTCAGCACAAAAGGGTGCAGCGCCCACCCTGAGGCCACCCAAGGGTGAGGCCAGACATCCTGCGCCATTATGTACCTTTGGCAGCTGCACCATCTCCTCCCACATGTGTGCAGCACCAAAATTCTGTGTGAATTCCAATACCCTAAGAATAAATAGTGACTACAAAGCCTAGCCTGGGTCATTGGACTACTCCTGGACTGACTTAAAGCCAGTTTCTCCCCAAAGAAAAGCCAATAATGTGGTAAGAACTAGGAAGTGGGTTTAGTTCTGTACCAGTTAGGGCCTTGGATGATTAACACATCGTTGCAGAATCAGTTTTGAGGGCTGTCAAGAAACTCTTTTGGCTATATCAAAGCAGGCCTCACCAATGGAAGTGAAGAAGTCCGTGTGGGCACAAGAGAAAGGCAGCAGAAATCCCAGGGCTAGGGCACACCAAACCTTCTTAATCGCCATTGCTCAACAGCTCTCACCTCACCACACACCTGTGAGAGAAACACAAAACAGGTGAAAAATCCCTGCTTCAGAAAAGGCAGCTCAGTCTCTTGGGGCTGCCAGTGCTGCTTGAGGCCCTCCTGCTGACTCTTCTACCTGCCTCGTGTGGCAAGAGAAAAAAGAACAGCTCAGGGACAAGGTATCCACCAGCACTCTTCTTCTTGGCATCTAAGTCATGCTGCAGGTAGAGCTGCTTTGCAAAAAACACTGAAAAAACCCCATCAAACACTGAAAAAAGCCTGTAACGCTGATTTAAAATAGTCATCACCAAGTTCATCCACTCAGTGGGGAAAAAAAAAGAATTCCTTTTTCCAGTCAGCAAGATGCCAGTGGAACAGGTGTGAATGAAAACCCCACCGTAGCAGTCCAGAGAGGGAGTTGTGTGCATGCTGCTGCTGCCACCACGGAGGCAAGCTCCACACCTGACACAAAAGGCTGCTCTGTCCCTGGATCCTGTCTGTGGCAGGCTCACAGGCAGTGCTTTCTGCAGGGCCAGCTGCCAAGCTCTCAGCATGTCAGGCTCCTGATCCCTTCAGCAGCCCAGCATTGCCTGGCTCCTGCATACTTTAGGAGTAATTACGCTGTCGTGGAATTTACAAGGTTTGCTTTTTTTCCCCCCCTCAAACAAAAGCTTAAACTCTCACATACTACTCAGAAAAAATGAACTCCAGTGCATGGACTAACAGAAATTTTGGTTTACAACTCTTCCGACAGCCCAACTAATGAAGAAAAAAAAGAAAGAACAAAAGCAACAAGCTCAGCTACAAGGTAGTTTTGCTTACTTAGGGAAGAAAGCAGCATTACTTTAATCAAGCAAACAGCACAGACCTGGGTGTGTTGCTCACACAGCAAATGTGCAAACACAATCAGGGAAATTCAAAAGTTACAGCCAAATAAAAACCATCCCAACCGCTGGTGGTGGAATTAACAGGGAGCATATCCCTGACTCCAGAGTGCAGCATCTCTCCTCATGCTGCAGCTGAGGGTCAGGAGGCAGCTCCCTCCTCTCCTTCCCACCTCCAGCACCGCAGCAGGAGCGGCACTGGGGTTTGGATTTCCTCTGGGGACTGCGTGTTGGGCAGGACAAACACAGCTCCACTGGCACCAGCAGGAACAGGAAACTCACACGAGCCCAGAAAAGCAGCACAACCTCCAGCTCTTGTAAACCACCCAAAACGTGCATGGCCACCGCTGAAGGGCTGAGGCATTCTGGCACATCACAACTCGCTTTCTGCCCGTGAAAGTGAGAATTTGGAGAGGGAAGCCTGGAGCCCCTCTTTTCCCCTCACCAATGCTCTACAGCAGCCCTGCTGTCCACTGCCGCCTTCCTCAGCTCTTCCTGTCCCCGGCAGCCAGCAAGCTGCATCAGACTGTTTCAAACATACCTTAATAAAAGCCCACTGATGTCCACCTCCATTCTTACTGAAAACACCACTTAATTCCTATTTCACCCTGCAGAAAGCCAAGTGCCTCCTGCTCATTCAGCACTCGAGCCAATACATCTGCGAATCAGTGACAAAGCACAAACAGCTTTACTACAGGATAAATATTTGCCAATTTTATCAGTACTGGGAATGCACGGAGCTATTTGTTTACTGCACTCAGTGAAACACAAGAGAAGCTTCGGCAAGTTTCCTTTCTTGCTATTAATCAAGATGAAACTTTCTAAAAGCACAAAGAAAAAACAACAAACAAAATCGCCAGAAAGGTGAAGAAAACAAGGTTTCTACTCTCAGTGACAGTGCTCCGTCTTGTTTTTCCTCTTCTGCAGCTGCGTTTGCAGCCTGCTCCAACACCAGGCTTCTCCAAACACTGTTGCAACCCCTATTCCCACCTCCTGATCTCCACAGGCACACAGCAGGAGTGACTGGCAACAGCCACAAAGTGCAGTAAGGCAGTTCCGAGGAGGTACAAACACAAAGTTTCTCACGCTTGGGCACAAGAAGCGGCTGCCCAGAGAAAACTGGATCTCCCGTTCTTGGAAGAATTTCAGGAGCAGAGCTTTCCAACCACTGCAACCAGGATCAGCCACAGGTTCCCAAATCAAAGAAAACACAGCTCAGTTCATATAGGACGCTGGCAATCTCCCGGACTCGCAGGCTGCCAAATAAGTAGGCTTTTATTTCTTCCCGTTGGTGACATGAAGCAAAACAAGATGAAAACCCTCTCGCCATTATTCCTGTCAGTCTCGCCCTCCTCCTCAGCCGTGTCCCACAAGGATGGCAACGGAGCATCTCGGGGAGGAGGAATCACTGCCCACGCAGGGATGTGGGAACGCAGCTGACAGCTCCAACACAGGAGCTCCCGGGCTCCCCTGGGAACGGGCACCGAGCTCCCAAAGCAAGACACGGCAGAGCACACAAACATCGGGGGGAAGGGGGGAACAGCAAAGAGCAAACAAACACACGGAGAGAAGGGGAACACGGCAGCCAGCAGAGCAATGGCACTGCCACAGGATCCTCTGAGCACACAACAAACACCATTTCAACGGATGTAACTCTGAGGGTTTTTTTTTTTAGGGATTTCCAAAGGGTTCAGCTCTGCTTTACAAGTAGGAAGATGCAAGCAGACAACTGCAGAGTGACACAACCTCATCACAATCAAGGTCCCACTACTCAGCGACCAAAGACTGAAGATGCTCATTAGCCAAGTCTCCTCACTGCCAATTCCAAGCTCCCAGGTGCTTAAGCAGGAGCCAGAAAACAGGATAAAAAATGGAAACTGAGGGGGTACTTCAACACGGAATGGCTCTAACTCAATTCCAACCCAGCTTCTTTATTTAGGTAAGAAATAACTGGGCTGCTGAAGATGTAAGTCCACAGCAGGGCCAGGAGACAAAACTATCACCAAGGTCCTCAACTTTTGATTAAAAAAATGGGTCTCTTCTCACAATCCTTACTGGACCCCACTGTATGTAAAAAAAATAGTAACACCTCCTTGACCAGTCAAGCTGAGCTTAGGGGAAATGGAGAAGATGGAACTAGAAGTGATAGCTGCTCACTGCCCTAAACCTCTCCTATCAAGGACAGGACAGGGACAACCAAAGTTATAGTCTCATGACACAATGTGACTGAAAATACTACTGAAAAGGAAAGAACTTTCCCAAAATAAGTACTAAGAACATTTAGCTTTCATCATTTCTTGAAGGTCTCACAGGACAGTACCAGAATGCAGTTCCCAAGTCCTCTAGCACGTTTAAAGGCTGTTTTAAAATTAAGATACAAGCAGTGAGAGAGGGAAGATCTTCTGCAATTGCTGCTACCAAAAGAACAGGGTGTGCTTTAAGCATCTTTTAATGACAGTTATAATCTTTTATAGACATGAAAAATATAACAATGTGAAAAGAGATGAGAATCAATTTCAAAGTCAAGTAGGGTGCTCTGTCTATCATTTACTTCCAAGTTGAAGACAATGTTCATGGTTGAATACAAAACTGTTGTGTTTGTACAGAGATTTGTAGGCAGGGAACTGAAGTGAGTTTTCCCTTGATTCCCGGCAGACTGAGATTGAATGGACACAGCCCTCTGAGCCCATTTGTTTTAACTTCCCAGGCCAAGAACACAGGGGACGGAACACAGCAATTATCTTGTTAGACACAACAGGCAGGAAGCTATCCTTCTGCTCAAGGATTAGCTGAGCATCTACAGAGATATACAGAACGTTTTCAGATATTAAGAGCAATTATAAAGAAAGCAAGACCATGCAAATGATCAGCTGAGTTTTTCCAAGGAGTATATTTAAAGAAAAAAATATTTCCTTATCTATACCAACCTCAGCATGAAGGCATGGTTTTCCTGCTATAAACCTCTGTTTATCCTCACTCCTTCCTAAGTGTAACTCCCCACCTGTCACTGCAGTTTGTCAAACTGCGCCGGGCACTTTGCAATCTACATGCAAGCCCCAGAAATCACAACTTTAAACGCTAGATTTTAAAGCCATTCCTTCTGGAACAACATTTAAATCTGCACAGGTCAGAGAGCTGGCTTGGGGAGGCAAAGACAAAGAAAGTTAATCAGTACTGGTTGTGTCAGCACATACTTCAGAAGCAGCACAGAGTACTCCGGGTCAAATCAGTTTGGTCCAAGGCATTAAAACGTATCCAGCAAAGGTCGGAGAGTGGCAGCGGGTGCAGAGCTGTGGGACAGAGAACATCCCTGCCCCAAAGGCAGGCCTCTGCTCCCCAGACAGCCCGGGAACTCATTACCTTTACTTTCCGCCCCTGGCAGAGCACTGTCTGCATCCCGAGCCAACAGCCCCTGGCGCTGTGGGGAGCTGCATTTATTGACTTGTAGTAACCAAGTAAATAAGTGGCTCCTTTCATTCACTAAAACCTCGAGCGCTGAACCTTTAAGTAAGGGAACACTTCAGCACTCTCCGTTCTCCTCTTACTGAAGCCAGCAGGGGAAAAAAAAAAAAAAAAAAGAGAAATTAAAACATAG
>WBMY01007585.1:439791-459178 GCA_013397315.1 Donacobius atricapilla
ACAGCGGCGGCCGCCGCACCGCGCATGCGCCACCACGTGGGGCCCGCCGGGCCGGGGGCGCCGCGCACGTGGGACCGACACCGGCCCGGGACACGGCACCGGGACCGACACCGCACACGTGGGACCGACACCGGCCCGGGGACTGCGTTGCGAGCGGGGAACAGCCCCCGGGGCAGCAGGGACTGTGGGGAGCATCGAGCCGAAGCGGTGTTTCTGGAGTCAAAGTTGCCAGAGAAGGCCCAAAGCGCCTCAGCCCTGCCCCGCGCCGGGAGGGCCGGTGCCACGCCGCTCTCACCGCCCGCAGGCACATTAGAAAGCTGCTCGGGTGAGTCTGGCTCTGAGAGATCAAGGCTGCCTGCTCATTGCTTTGTAGGATTTCCTAAATAAATTGGTTCTGTGTTCATCCCACCGATTAAGTTGGAATCAGGGACATTTCTAAGCCTTTTTTCCCTTCTCTTCAAGTAAAGGATCACCTCCTCGCTAGCATAGCGAGCCTCCGATCTTGGCCCTTCAAAGGCAGGCGTTTGTGGTCACTCCCAGCTGCAAATCTGTCACAACAACAACAGAGAGCTGGCAAAGGCATAACGGGGGGAAAACCCCCCACTAACACCCATTCTTTAGCAGGGTGACTGAGCTGCCTTGAAACCACCTCGTTCAGAAGAGGGAACTGGGGGCTGCAGCGTGATGCCCCCCTGAGATCTTTCCCTGTACCCAGCCTGTCACCTCGGCTCCCACCCGCCCAGCACAAAAAAGACCTCGACTGTTTTGTCCCATTTTGGGGGGTTGCTGAGATGCAGCGTGTCTCCCAAGAGAAACAAACAAGGGCATGAGGTGAATTTAGGCGTTTCTGGTCCAGCTGTGGACACAGATGTGTGCACACAGCTGACGGCATCGCCAGCACTGCGAGTGCTGCTGCGCCAGAGCAGGAAGAAGGCCAGTTTTTAGTGGAACTATCCATCAAAAAATAAGCCTTCCTTTCCTCTGATTTTGGTCGCCTTCCAACAGAAATACAACTCCTACAACTAGCAGGAAACGCTGGAATGATATCCAAGCTTCTAGCTGAGGCTTCCAGTTAAAGCCCCATTATCCAAAGAGTCCCTAACATCTAGCCAGAGATTTAACAGCAGCTTCTAGAGATTTGGCAGAACCTCACACGCTGCAGAGGCACAGTCAGATTTTTTTCAAGCGATATCTGCTGCTTTCTCCTCCTCTTTTGCACTCTCCAGGTGTTTTTAGGAAGTGAGGTGGGCAGTGGGGGTACACCAAGTCGATCAGCATAGAGGCTGAAAGCTCCAGCTCGTTAGATTTGATTAATGAGGTTCCTGCATGGGATGAGACGCCCTGTACCCATCCCTCACACAGGCTCAAGTCGGAGCCTGCCCAGTTCCTTGCAGTGGCTGAGTCCTTGGTCATGCTCCTTGTCCTCTTGGAACCTTTTCCAGACCTTCAGCATCTTTCTGGAGGCCTGTGCAGTGTTTTAAGGCACAGGTGGGTCATATTTATATCAATCCACGTTAGGTCAAAAGGCCCAGCTGTTTAAAGTGTTCATCATATAAATAATAGACATGATTCTAGCTTCAGAGAAAAGCCAGATTTGGGTACTTTGCATCTAAAATTTAATGACAGGGGGAAAAGGCTACTCATTAGCTTTCTCTTTAAAGAAGTGGTTTGTCTTTCCCTTAGCTTGTCCTAAAAAAAGGACTTTCTTTCCAAGAAGTTCCTTGTGGCTTGACCACAAGTTTTTGATGTGAATTTGCTGGTTTCATGTATTTAAGGCAATTAACAGTTGTTTTACAAGGGCCAGCTGTTAGCAATTCTAATGCTAATTTCTGCTTATTGGGGGCAACTGGAGAGACACAAACCAGAAAGAAATAGCAAGATTTGTAGTATAACCATTATTAGCCTGGAATTAAATTTTCCAGCTACTTTCATGGCTTGGAAAAATCTTTTACCAACTCTTAACCCCAATATGAGTATTTTACAAACCCAGATTAAAAAAAAAAATTAACAACAGAGGACCAAAGATGTACCTTAATCTTGTCCATGTAAGAGATGATGTTCCTACTGCGTATGTCCTCTTTGCCTGCTGCCTTGGTTTGCTCTTATTGCATCAGGAGAGTTTCTAGGATTCACTTCCTCTGGGGCCATGCCAAAGCTCAAGCTGGTGAGCTACAGAAAGCTGTCAGAGATGCATTTTTGTGTCCAGGCCCTCAGTTCACTCCCAGGATTGCTCCCAGCACAGGGTACAATGTCTGCAAGGGACTGGGATAAACAGTTTACAGATGCAGCTTGCTCAACTCGGAGCCCCAAAAATACTTACAAAGAAACAACTCCAGTGCCAACCCAGGACCTGGTATTTGTGCTCCTTGAATTAAATGGTTAAGTGAATAAGTGACAAGCCAGCCTCTGTTTGAAAATCATTCCCCTTGCTTACATGCTGCAGAAATATCTGACAGGGCAATTAACGTATGAACCCTTGGAGAAGGCACAAGGAATCTCTCACAGATTGCTTGGCTTCCCCGTGCTCAGACCAGCAGCAGAAGTGCTGAATAATCTCATTTTCTCTGCCCATCCTCCCGTGGCACACGGGCCATGTGGACATTTCTGGGCTAATCCAGTCCATGGGGCTTTCAGCTGCACCTAACAAGGAGAGGCCAGGGCACTGCCCTGCCTTCAGAGAAATGTCTGCACTGCAGCGAGGTGCTCTGGCTTTTAATCCTTCCTGTGGCACGGTGCACTTACCAAACACCTGGCTGCTTTGGGCTGAACCAGCTGGAGAGGCTGCCCCAAGGTTTGATGTCCCAGGGATCTCCTCCAGCTGCTTCCCTCTAAAGCCAGCTCTTCTTGCAAGATCCCTGTCTGGGGCAGTTAGGGTCAATAGATCTGTTAGTTTGTTTTAACAGCAGGGTGGATACTTCCCTTAGAGATTATATTTCAACCCGTTATCTTATTAAGGGAAGATGTGTTTTGTCCATTAATCCGATTAGCCCGGTGGATTAATAAGACTGGGCTTGCTCTGTTTCAGGAAGCATAAGAATAGCAGTCAAGCATAATTAAACCTAGACTTGTAAGTAACTCTGGTAACAAGAGTACTATTTCCCTGGATATTCTGTTTATTATTTTTACAAGCTATGCTCTCAAATTACATGACGTGGATTCTCGATCGGAACGGCTCAATTCATGACCAAAAAGCAACAGGCTGCCCTAAAAACATTTACTTTTTGTATGTTTACAAAATTCTCTTTGTGCTAAATATAGTCAGGTAGGCTCCAACCCAGAATAATGTTTTCAGTACTCGGGAGGAATCTGTGGGCTTGCAAAGGAACGAAAGTAATTTGTCATTCCTCTGACGTGCTCTGGCACAGGGTGCTCTCTGATCCGAGCTACCCACTGACAAATCCAGCTGTGGGTATTTGGTGCTGGAGCGCAGCCTTTGGATAGATCCAGCTTTTGGCATCTCCTGTTCGAGGACCTATGGTGCTTTACTTTAAACAGCGCTCCTGTGCTGTGGATACAAAGCCCAGAGAAGGTTGGGTGGGCTGGAAAAGGAAAAGGAGAACAGAGAGAGGAACAAACGGCAGGAGGGAATCCAAACCGTGCGGAACTACAACTCCCGGCGCTCCCGGGGAGGGAAGAGGCTCCAAGCCAGCAGAGTCGCTGCTGCCGGAGGTCACCCGAGATCCACGGCTGATCCCTGCGCCCCGGGACAGCCCTGCTTCCGCACACGGCGCGGTAAGTGGGGAGATGCACGGGGAGCGGCAGCGCGGGCCCCGCTGCGGGGCTGCACCGCGGGGCCGGGGCTCGCGGGGGCTGCGCANCCTGGCACGGTGGTACCCGGGGAGGAAGGGGTTAAACGCCCTTGTAGGTCTGGGCACAAGCTGTTCCCTCTGTCCCCGCCCAGTGACATTGCTGCTGCCCGGTGACATTGCTGCTGCTCATTCCAGAGCAAAGGGGATTTCACACGCCAGGCTGTGCGAGACCGGGGCTGGAGGAGCGGCAGACACGAGAGTGTGACACCACAGAGCCCTCTCTGACACGCTCTGTGTGCCAGTGCAGGGACACACACACGAGTATCACACCACAGAGCACTCTGCGACGCTCTCTGTGCCATAGACAGGACACACACACGAGTGTCACACCACAGAGCCCTCTCTGACACGCTCTGTGTGCCAGTGCCAGGACACACACACGCGTGTCACACCACAGAGTGCTCTCTGACACACTCCGTATGGGAGTCACCATCCTCACACATCTGCACCAAGCTCCCACTGCTTCCCCAAGGGGTCATCCCAGTGACAAAGGGGGATCTGGGACGGAGATGTCCAGAGCTACAAGGCAAAATCTCCATTTGCAAATAGGAGCCTCTGCTGAGGCACCTCCCAGGCTTCCATCTCTGACCTTTGCTGCAGGCGGAACCCTGAGACTGTTCCTGGCACTGCTCGTGTTTCTGTCACAAAGCAAAGGTAACTTCCTCTGAGAAGGCTTTGCGTTCTGTGGCTGCAGAGTGGAATGTTCTCAAGGATCATCAAGGATTGTGTACCACAGTTCGTTTTTGTCTTGTGTCTCTGGCTGTTTCCTGACATCCTGAAGCCAAGGGCAGGCAGCAGCCTGAGACTGCCTGGGCTGAAAACGTGGTGGGATTCTTTGGCACAAAAAGCGTTCGTAGTTGGAGATGATCCCACTCAGCTGCAACTGCTGTCCCTTGTCTAACTCAGGGAATTCTCTTCTGCAGCTGATATTTTGTCTTTCACTCTCTCCTGGCATCAGTGTCTTTCCCACAGATCCACTCTGTGCTGCAATAGAATGTGTGGTTGGATGGAGGCCATTACCACTGTGTAGGAAACCAGCAAAAGAGCAGCCACCTTCTCTGCCCTTTTCCCCAGGGACACAGGGATTTGGGACAGGAAGGTCTAATCTAGTCTTATAAGCAAGTTCTGCAAGACCTGTGCACACTCAGAGATGGAAATAAACTGAGGTATCTTTAAGTAGTCTTAAAACTGGCCTGAAAGGGAGTTTGAAGTGTGACTAAAGTATCGTTTGAGAAAGCAGATTCTGCAGACTCTATGAGAGGGAGATTTTACCTGGTTATTGCACCTTTTAAATCCAGCTTAACCTTGCAGGGCTCCTGCATTACATTTTATGCCTCTTTTTTTTAGCAGAGACACCAGCTGTAGGTGTTGGTTATGGCTGCAGTGTATCAAACACTGCACAGGAGAGTTTCCTCCCTCGTCTGCAGGCTGCACTCCACCTATGTGAGAAAAATGAGGTAAGTTCTCATCTGATTCCTGGGAACTGGGAGGCCAGAGCTTGGCACAAGCAGCCCTACCTAACCCTGACCCAGGGGTTAATCCTTTAACAGCCCTGACACAGAAATGCCTTGTGAGCTCTGTAAATGATAACAGTGAGCTCTGTAAATGATAACAGCCAAGGCCTCTCTGCTCCCCTCACCACTGGTAAGAACTGCTTCTCTCAGGCTGAAGCTCTGTCAGGGATTGCCTGTCCTGGCTCGAGGGCTCCTACAATACCAGGCAGAATTGAAGTGGTGCTGCTCTCCTCATTTTAAATAATGCTTCAAACAGCCTGAAAGGAGCACATGCTGACACCCTTTTTTCAATGATTTTTTTTCCCTAACTCAGCTGCAGCCAGCTGTGCTCTAAGACTTGTTTTTTTCCCCTTCACATCAGTGTGACAGGTACAACATAACGCATGCAGCCTGATGGGAACCAGATTCAGCATCACAAGTGTTCAGCAGTTTGGGCAAACAGCATTTGCAGCCATCCAAATTCACAGAATACTCTGAGCTGGGAGGGATTGGGGGCATTAAAGGGAAGATCAAGGTTTCCTGCAGCCTTTACAGCAGACCTTTTGGATCGAGAGACTGGGTTACTGGTCTCCTTGCATCTCCAAACTTCAGAGTACTCGAGTGGTAGGTAAGAACTGTAGTATTTTCTCCCACACAAACTTCACTAGAGGCTGCAGCCCACCAAAGAGTGACTCAGCTGTCAAAACTCTCCAAGCACATGGAATTCCTTAAATCTGATCTGCCCATTCAGCCCTCCCTGCTCTGTGCAAAATAAACGCCTCCAAATCAGCAATAATCTCAACATGATCTTCAATTCATCTTCCCAATTGTTTTCTCACTGCAGATACTTAAATCAGTTAAAGGAAGATGACAGCCTTTGTAGACAAGCTCAGACCTCAGGAACTTTCTACCTCTTTCACAATCTCTCCCCCTTCCTGCAGAAAGTTGGGAAGAAATATTTGGTACCACAGCTCAGCGCAGCAGGTAAGAAAGAGATCGGTGCATCCAGAGAGAAACACCGGGGGATCACACAGCTGAAATGAAACAGAGACACACACATGGTATCAGCCTGATCTGTTCTGAGGTGATCAGGTTTAAACATTTGGGACTCTGCCTTTTGAAGAGAGAGGGCTGGCAGGAAAACAAACAAGGTCATACTGACAAATGTCTTCTTGGTGTAATGTAGGAAGAGTTTTCTTTGAAAGAAAGATGCTGGGTGGTGCAGGACAAAATCAATGGACAGCTGCTCCCCAAGCACTACAACATTAGGGCCTTCAGCCTGACATAGTCTAAACTTCCTACAGCTTTTAGAGCCAGATTTTAGGTTTCTGCCTGGGTGGGATCACTTGTCTGGTCCCCTCTCACACAAGGGCATTCTGCCTTGAGCCAAGATTGCCTGTGCCTTGGAGATCCGGAGAGCACCATGGTTTTATGGATTTGATTTCATCACTGCTTTCTCTTCCCCTTTCTTTGCTGTTTAGAGATGAAAGGGATTCTGGAGAAGTTCCCAGAGGCTGAGCAGTGGATGGAGAAGTCGGTGCTGATCGGTTGTTCGGAGGAGCACAGGCCGCACTTCGCACTGGATTTAGGTTGGGATGACTCCTCTTCCACCCATGCCAGCACCAGCTGGAAGCACTGGGATGCAGGTGCTGCCAGGGCAGATCCCTGATCCTTGGGAGAACCTGTCCTGCCAAGGAGGGCTGGGCTGAGTCTCTGCAGGAGCTGAAATGAGCATGGCAGGTCACAGCCACACACTGCACTGCTGCTCCTGTGCCTGTGTGTGCCAGGAAAGGTGGGCTGGAGGAGGCTGCTAACATTTGGGAATGCTGCCCCTGATGTGGTTCACTTCCATGGGAACTCCCAGAAATTGTATATTGGAACAGCAAAGGGCATGGAATTGGAATAATGGCAATAATAGCTGAAATTTATGAGATCAAATTTTCTTTTTTTTCTTTTCCTTTGACAGGAGCCTTGGATAAATCAGTCATTGAGTCAGAACTGCAGGGATCATTTACTGACCTACGAAAGGCTCTCTTTGTAGTGGATGGGAAGGATTCTCCTTTGCTGGCTTCGGTATTGGACAGGGCTTTTTCCTTTAGGGGGCTGTGATCTCTAACATCAACCCTTCTCATCTCACACACTGTTTTATGATCTAATATTGTAGGAGTACCTACTGTACACTTTCAGGAACCTAGATACAGACACACTATAAATTACACCAGTTTTCCCAAATTTGTGGTCCTGAAAGGAAGATGTAAGGGAAAGAGAAACAAGTGACTTAAAAATGACTGCAGTGATTTTTACCATTTAGCTGAAATGTGCTAAATCACAGCAATCCCAGTTTGTCCTCAGCTCAACAACTATCAGGCAAACTGGGTATCGCAAACTTACACATCTCCTCTCAGAGCTGCTCTTTTAAAACCTGTCCCTTATAAGCTGGTGCTCTGCAGATGCCCTGTGTTTGGAGGGCCTAAGCAAAGGCCTGTGTGTGAAAATCAGCTGTCCTGACCCATAAGGAGAAACAGCTCATGTTACCTTTCCTGCTGTGTAATGTTTGCAATGCCTGGGCTATTTTTCAAGAAGATATTCAGGGCTGGAGACACTTTAGAATAGTCCAGTTCCCAATACAACTCCAATTCTGTCCCAATAACCAACAGCTCTTGCCCACCTTCCCCCAAACATACTCAAATTTAGAAGCAGGAAACATGAATTGCAGAATCTGCCACTTTTCAAAGCACTGCCCATATTTCATTTACCTTCCTGAGGCTTCCAAAGAAAATCAGTTTATCCCCGTGACTGCGTGCAAAGCTTTATTCAGGGAGACTGCTCTTAATTATTCCTTCCCCTGAGGTGCCAATGAGGTTTGTGCTCCTGTGTGTTGGCAGGCCCAGTCCCTTCTGCGGTGGCACGATTCCCACCAGTACTGCAGCAAAACTGGGCAGCCCACTCAGAAGAACCCAGCTGGCAGCAAACGTGTCTGCCATGCCAGTGGAGTCACCTACTACCCCCAGGTGAGCACCTGGCAGGACAGCAAAGGGGGGATGCAGGGCTCTGTGGCAGCACTGCTGGGTCACCCCGGGTCAAGCAGGAAAAGGGGTTTGTGCATAGCTGGGGACTTTGTCTTTAGTGGTCAGGCAGTGGCCCTCAGCCAGCCAGGAAAAGCAAAAATTTGCACTTAGTTGTTTTGTCTGAGCTTCTTCTTCTGCTTTGGTGGTGCATGTGCCAGATGTCCCCGGTGGTGATCACCCTGGTGTCCAGTGGGAGCCGCTGCCTCCTGGCCCGGCAGCCCTCCTTTCCCCGGGGGATGTTCACGGCTCTGTCAGGCTTCTGTGACCTGGGTAAGTGTTGTGTTTTTATCTTCTTTTTCCTGTCAGAGGTGGGATTAAATGCTCGAGATCATATTTTGTGTTGGGACTCAGATGTTTATTAATTCTTATCTATATTACAGTCTTACAAGCTGTGAGTCTTACAGCACTTCTAGCTAACAAAGTAAAAATGGAGCCTCTCTATCTCTCTACAAGGCCTTTTTAAGGATAAACTGTCCAGTTAAGAAATGACACCTAAATTATTTTTATTTTTAACCCAATAACCAACCACCCATGGCCCGCAATGTGGACTTTTGTCTCCAATTACAAAATACCACGTAGACTTATGAAGAAGTAGGTGAAAAAGAAGGACCGGGCTACATCCTAAAACCTCCATCTTGCTTTATATATATTACTATATTCTAAAACCTTAAACTCTAGGTTTTCCACCATGTGATATTACACCCTTCTATTCAAACCACACACCCATAATCCCAGTGCTGTCACTCAATTTTGGAAGCCTTCTCCACGGCCTCAGGTCAGATGCAGTGTTTGCTTGGGGATCAGTGCCTGTCAGCACAGAAAGTCTGAAATTCTCTGTGCCCAGGGTCCCAACAGGTAAGTGGGTTCTGATCCTGCACTGTGGCCCTGGGCACGCAGGGTGTGGGGCCATCAGCCAAATCCCTGTGCACGGAGGAGGATGGACACACAGGGGATCTGTGTCCCCATCCCCAGGCGTGTTCAAGCTGGGTAAGCCTTTGAGGAGCCTGGTCTGGCAGAGGGTGTCCATGACTGATGGCAGGGGGGTGGAACTAAATGATCTTTAAAGTCCCTTTGGACCCAAACCAGCCTGTGACTCTGTGATAGCTGGGAAAAACAACATTAAATCTAAATAGATCAGTGTTTGCATTCAGACAATTCAAAATAGCTGTTTGTACCTGAAGGGAATGGGAATTATAGGTGTCTAGAAGTTGTTGTAGTCCCCGATAGTAAATATAAGCTTTAAACTTGGTGGGTTATAACCCCTGATCCTTTTAAAATCCATTCTGCTCATATGTGGTCTGGCTTAGAAGCAAACCTACAGACCTCTTGCTACAGGAGGGAAAATGGCTTAAAACTGAATTGTTCTGTCCGCCATCTGTATGTAGACGGGGCCAAAAATGTCTCTGGTGCCTGTGTTTATCAGAGGCTGCTGAATTTCCCGGAGCAGCCCGCCAGGAAGCGTTGCCAGGCCCGCGCAGCTGGGCTGCTCCGAGGGGATGCGCGCTGCCTGCGCCTCCGGGCCGCGGCTCGCTGCCTCAGGGCTGTGCCCTGCCGTGCCCGGGCCCGCCCGGCCTAACGCGCTCGGTTCCAGGTGAGAGCGTGGAGGAGGCGGTGCGGCGGGAAGTGGCCGAAGAGGTGGGGCTGGAGGTGGAGGCGCTGCGCTACTCGGCCTCGCAGCACTGGCCCTTCCCCAGCGGCTGCCTCATGATCGCCTGCCACGCCCTGGTGGCAGCCCCGCGGGCTGAGGTGAGCGCGCCCCGCGGCTGTCCCCCTGCCGGCCCCGGGCAGCACAATCCCCACAGGATTCAGGCCGTAGAGTTTAGCTAGGAGAGCATCAAACCCTCCAGAAATGCGATTTTTTCCCTTGGCTTTTTCTGCAAGTGCAGAACAACGAAGCAATCCCATCACCTTCTGTTGCAAGGTGCCAGATTTCACTCAGGTCACTGTAGGTACAAGCCCACAGCCCAACACTCCTATGGTTTTTTTTTACCTCTGCACTTTGCAGAGGAGGTTCCCTCACGCATTTGCCATAGAACACGCAGATTCTGCCGCGTTAATTCCTGTGCTCAGCCACTTTGCTTTGCCACGAGGGAGCAGGGTTGGTTTGTGGCTTCCCTGAGGAAGCCAGCACAACAAAGTACTGGTGGGTACTGATACCCTTCCCTGGACTGGCATCAGTGCCTAACTCAGGCATGGATGGAGTGCTCTGGGCATTCCAGCACAGCACCTCTGTGGAAGCAACAACGGGCAAGGTACCACTGCCTATTGAAACAAGTTCGCTGAGACTCCATTATCTTTGTGCAGGAAAAGCCCATTCTTTATTATCACAACTCATTTTATACAGTTTTTACAGACCTAGTGTGCAACTTTAAGTGGTTACTAGCTTTCTTGCCAATTACTGTATTGGTTAGTAAAAAGTATTCCACTTGTCCATCAAATCTCTCTATTCTTGGATTATTCACATATTTTCTTTACTGATTTTCATGGGACAAATACCTTGTTATTGCAGGTGCATTTGTTTTTCAACTCAGGAATAGGTTTTTATGCTAACGAGTTTTCATACCAAGATTGTTTTTTCATGGGAACTTGCAAATTACTGAGGAGAAGCGACAGGCTAACTTTGGCAATTTAGCAGAGCCGGCCTGACTTTATGAGGCCTTTCTTTTATAATTCTTTTCCCTGTCATGACACCACTGCCCACATTCAAAGCTGATTTAAGGAACTGGTGCCCTCTGAATTCTTTCCAGATCAGTATGGACTCCCTGGAACTGGAGGAAGCCCGTTGGTTTGGCCTGGAGGAAATCGTGGAGGGTCTCAAGAGGGAGCCCAGCTCTTCAAAGCAAGACGATGGTAGTATTTTACCTTGGTTCCCTCCCAAACAGGCCATTGCTCACCAGCTGATCCGTGAGTGGGTTCAGCAGCAGACTGCCCAGACAGCTTAGGCAGGGCTTCATCGACTCTGTGATTCCACCAGCACTGTGAAACCTCGATAGAAAAGCTTCCAAAGTCCCTGGGAAAGGGCTCTGTTACAGTGAGGACAGCACCACAGTGCTGTCAGTGATGGCACACTGACCTACAAAGGTCTCTAAACTGATCTGACAGTCCCATGTACAGTGGATCACCTCTGAGATCCCATGATTTGAAGTAAATGTACAATAAAATCCTTAGTTCCAAAGCACCAAACTTATTGAGACCGGCTGTCACTGACCCCATGGCACCAATGCCCCATTTTCCTCCATTTCTTCTGCCTTGGATGGACAGTGAGCACACCCTTTTTCCCAGAACAAAAATAAAGGGACAGTGGCACTTTTCAGTGCCTGTGTTTATATGGATCTGGAAGAGCTATCAAAAACCAGAAGAAAAGCCACTGCCTATTTGCTCTCCTCTTCTTCTGTCTCTTCCCATTCAATCTTCCATTTTCATATAAAATATCCAATTTTTTATTTTGTTTTGTAAATGTTGAATGGGCTTCTACATTTTCCCCACTGGTAAGACAGTTACTTCTGTCCCAAGGAAGAGAGAACAGAGCTATCTGGTGGTAGAGAGGGGAAGAGCAGGACCTACACATAAACATTTTAGAAGACCACAGATAATGCAGAGGTGACAGGAACTTCTACAACAAGAGCTGCACTTAGGGAAAAATCTTGAAAGGATCAGTGCCTCTTACCCCGAGGCCAAAGTCTGTGCCTTGCCTGAAGAGCTGATCTGATTTTACTGATGAAATGGTACCACCTCTCTGGAGGTATAGCCTGTTCTAATCTTTTCAATCTACTCAAATAGGGGTTTTTTTGGTAGAGCTAGAACAACTACAAGGTAATAATCACATCACATCTTTGGAAAAGCATTACATTTTAAACTGTATTATAAAATCCTTAATCCAGAACCATTTGACTTAGTTATGAGACAACATTGGTGGCCTCCATTCCTGATGCTAAGCAAGCAGGAGTGATGATAGGCAGTACCCAGCTCTGGGCAGGACAGGAAAGCAAGGTGAGGGACATTGTCCTCACTTGCATTTGCCTCAGAAATCTGTCTGAAGCCTGAAGAACACTCACTGCAGTCAAGACAGGACATGCTCCATAAAGGCAAGTGACCTAGAAAAAGGAACAGGCAATTCCTGACAGAGTCTTCCTCACCAAAACACAGCAGGGTTTTTCCATGGAAAAGGTGCTAGGCAGGCAAAAGGGCCAACATATTTCTCTCAAGAATGCATCCCTTAACTGAACCCTCTGCTTTTAGGGATTTACAGCAAGACCCAGCACTGAAAAGCAACCACTGAGGCATTACAGCCCAGTTGCTCATAGGTATTACCAGTCAGCAGGATATAGAATGATAGCATTCATCTGATTAATCAGACATAACTTTGGTTAGCAGGTTGAGAGCAGCATTCCACCTACCTCCCAAAAGCAGCAGGGCATAAGACTCATGTTGATCTCTAAGAGGTGCCAGCATAGGACTGAAGTAATCAAACCTCCTGACACAACTTGTTTGATCTCTGGCTGCTCAGAAAAATCTTATCTGGAAACTGGGTAGAAAATTGGCTGACCACATGCTCTCCCCTTGTCTGGGCTGCTCTGCTGCTCTGTGGAAAGGCCTCACTTTCCCATCTTAAGCGGTATTCACTGTAGATGGCAGAAAGTCTGCCTTCAGTGGTACAGCTCTTACATGAAGGAATTGTTTCACCTTAAAACAAGCTCTGAGACACTGTGGATACACACTGAGCCTGATGTTTGGCCTGAGAGGACAAAAGCACTCAGTGAAATGCCCTGACAACCTGACCTTGTAAAAGTCATTTGCCAGCAAACCTTTTTGAAGGAACCACGAGCAGCTCACCTCTGGCAGCTGCAGCAGACAGGTTGTCAGAACAACCTGTAATTACACAGGTACAGTTCCTGGGTTCAGTCTGAGGCACTGCTTGAACAAACCGAGCTGCCCCAGCCTTCAGCTTATATCTAAATCTTGCTCACCTTTCAACCTAGCAACAGATGGAAAGCTGATATAACATCCACGGTCCCTGTGCTCAGCACTAAGTAGCATCCTATATGTAGAGTTCCAGTGGTTCTATCCATGGAAATACTGCAGAGGGACACAGAAGTTCTACTAGCATATTAAAAAGAAGCAGAAAAAACAGGAAAGATGAGGCTTGGGATAGGGACAGAAGCAAATTCACACATCCTGTGATAGTTAAATACAGCTGCTGTGAGTATGCAGCATGGAGGGCAGCTAGATTAAACTAGAATATATTCCAAAACTTTAACTATTTGTCCTTACAACTGCAGGTAAGGCTAATAACCCTCACCAATTAAAAAAAAAAAGGAAATCTGGTCTGAACTAATTTAGATCACCATCCCTGCAGCCCTTGGGTATCATTACTCCTTTCCCCACCAAACTACAAAGACTTTACTGGAATTCTCTCACTTTCTGTGTCCTACCTGTCACAGTGGTCAAGTGACCTACGTGATTTCTCTGAATGAACTGAGCTCTACCTTCACAACAGCTTTGCTCTTCACTTCCCAGCCTCGTCCGCTGCTGCTGTTGACCTCGTTTCAGAGAGACGAGACACACACTTTCAAGGAGCCAAAAAAAGCCTAATTTATTGTATACATCCCTTTATGGAGAGTTTCATAAACCCTCCTATCCCCTATTGGTTGGTGACAAGCTGTCACCCCGTGGTATCTGGTCAGTCTTGGACAAGGTGTCTACATGCAGGAAAGGATTGTCTGTGAGATATTGTTTTCATTCTTTGCCGAGATGGTTGGGATTGTTGAAACAGGTGCAAGAAAACAATCTTAATCTGCAGAATTCTTCTGCTGGGAAAGAAGCTGTTTTTCACCACTGCAGGCTCCTGTTTTCATGAAGTGGTGTTAACTTTCTCACAGCTATGTTGGTCTTAACTCAGGATTCAGACTGTAAGGCCTGTTCAGGCCTACTGTCAGCCACCACAGCACCCTTGAGTCTTGGTTTGGAAAGACAGGTGTCTGTCAGGGAAAGCTGGAGCTTCCCTTGGAATGGAGAATGTAAACCCCCTCCCTCCAAATTATTATAATTTGGCAATTAAGGACCTTTCAAGCAAAGATAGGGGAATAGGAATAACAGTTCTTTTCAGGAATACTAAAAAATACAAATATGATAGTACAAGAAAAACAAGCAAACAAAAAAAAAATTCTAGAAACACTGACAGAGTCAGAACACAACCTGACACCCAGTTGGTCAGGCTGTTGGAAGCAGCCCAGTCAAGCCCTCCTGGAGTGACAGATGTGGTTCTGTTGGAGCAGAGATGATCCTTTAGAAGTGGATGGCAAGATGGGCCCAGTCTTCCTCTAGGAATCCAGTGAAAACAGGCTGGCTGGTGTTCCGAATGTCAGTTTTTTATCCAGGTAGGAATGCTTGGCTCCTCCCACTGGGTGGAGCATCTCCTGATTGGGATGATGTAATTCTATCAGTCTTGGGTGACCCTTAATGGCCCTTTAACAGCAGATATCTCCCGGAGGGAGGGTGGGTGTGGAAAAGCTAAAGAAACACTGCCCCACCCCCTCTCCCCCATAGTTACGAGATAAAGAAAACACCTCTTCAACGGGTTTCAACAGATGGGGATAGAACACACCTTGCCTTGCAACCCAAGACACCTTGTGACTTTCCATCTGGGAGCGTTGGCCTGCCAAAGGAGAGGCTCTGTTCCAAACAGCCATCCACACTTCACAGGAGTAACACACGATGGGATGGGCTCCTGCCTGGATTAATCCCTTTGCTTCTTAGCTACAGCTCAAGCTCAGAAACCTGGGAGTTGTTAAGGACACGCTTTCCCATGGCATGGCCCCACACAGCTGATTCCTAGTCTGGAAGCACAGCAGGCACACATTCCTACACCTGCTGGTTGTTTCTGTCCCCGTTCAAGAAGCTGTTACCTGTGTTACTGTAAGAACCCAAACCAAGGTGTCTGTGGGTTTTGGAGGGGCTCACCTGGGGGGTATGTGGGCATGGTCTGTGCGATTCCCGTTCTTTCTCCCTCATATTTCCCATCCGTTTTCCGCTCATGTTTCACACCCTTTTCTCCTCACCTTTCTAGTGCTTTCCTGCTCCTTAAACACCACTTTTTCACCATTATGCCTTCTCTATGTTTTCCCTCTTCCCAGCCTTTTTCCGCTGCCTCTTTTTTCTCCACCCTTTTTTGATAACTTTTTCTTTTTGACACCTTTTTCTTTTTCCACCTTTATTTCCCCACACTTTTTTGCCGCCCTTTCCCCCCAACTTTTTTTTAGCTCTTTTTTTGCCCCTCAATATAAATCCCTCAAATGATGGAATTGGTGGGGGGTCTCTACTAATTTAAACAGTAAAAAAATAAGGCACAACAGAGATTCCCTATCAATTTAAACTTAAAGATTATGAAAATGGAGGGTTTGCTCTCATTTCAAACCAATAAAATCGCATCATAAAGGGTGTTCCCTGTTCTATTTAAGCAAGAAAATGGGGATTCCCCATCAATTGATATGAAATAATGGTCAAGGCAGGGTTTCTTTCAATGGATACCCTTAATATTGCATGTGAATAGGGATTCCTTCAGTTTAAACACAGACAATACGGGGAAAAGAGAGTTTTCCCTCAATTTAAACCCCTTTTTCCTTCAGGGAAATGGTTTCTCTTTCTGAGGTGAAAAAATGGAAGATGGGTCATGGGTTTTCACACTTTTATAGGTTTGGTCCATTTGCATATTGTGGGTTAATCTTCCAATTACAGCTTCAGGTAATGAAGTCATTTACCCCAAATTTGCTCCCCCCCAACTCACTTCTGTTTACATTTCTCCTGAAACTGTTTTGTCTGACTAAAATGGGAAAGCAGCAGTGAACACTCTATATGGAGTTCAGAGTTACACACCAAAGAGTTGCAGGATTACAAATACACTGAAAAATAGAAAAGCTAAAATCCTAAGGCATCACTCTCGCCATTGTGCCGGGAGAGAGCCCTGAGATCACCTGGAATAGGTGTGCTCAGGTAGCCTTAATTCAGCCCTGAAGAGGGCCTGCCCCTCAGCACCACCCCTTGCCACACTTGGGGCTGTCCCATCCCTCCTCATCACTCTTGTCAAACCCATCAATCCCCTCGAGGGGCTGATCCCACCTGTCAATCGCTCAGTCCCCCCTGTCATGCCCTCACAGCTCCCATACCCCACAAAAGCCTCACATCCCTGGCAGCCCCCATAATTGCCCTGGCCCCCATCATGCTCATGTAGCCCAGAAAGCCCCCAGAGACCTCACATCCCTCCCTGGCCAGGAATTTTCCTAGGGGAATAAAGAAAGCTGGCAAAAGAGATTTCCACCTCAGATCTGCCAGAACAGATGCTCTTGTGTTCCAGTCCAAAGACATAAATGGCCACAGGGAGGGCAGCTGCTGCTGCAGCCTTTGCAGCATCCCAGGGGATCCTGAGGTGGTACAAAGGGCCTGCTCTGAGTCCCCCTGCTACACAAAACAAAAGCCAGTTTCTCATCTGAGAGAGTGAGAGAAGCAGCTGCAGCAGGAGTTGTGTAAACATTCTTTAAAAATGCTTTTCCACCACTGCAACTACCAGGTGCCTGGAAGTTCTGAATGAAAAAAAAAAAACAACTTAAGAAGCTGATTTCGACCTGGCAGGACTGCGTTCTTGGTGTCTGTTAATCAAGAATTTCTCCCTATTTTATTTCAAATCTATCTTTTTGAAACGAAAGTTGTTATATCTAGAATAGATTTTTCAATTCCATGTGAAAGCACCATGCTGCATGCCACCTGTTCTTATTCTTATTCCTGTGCTGGAGCCTTGGAAAGGAGGGTCAGGGGGGCGAGTGTCCTGCAGGGAGGTGATCTTTCATGGCAGCAGGGAGGCTGACATCCACTTACACCAAATGGACCCCAAATCAAGTTTATTTGCAGGAGGAGCTGAGGGCTGCTGACTGCTGAGGCAACTCCTTAAAACTCACCAGAGGGAAGAGTGGCAGCAGCCAAAGTGCCCAGGTGCTCAGGAGAGTTTTAACGGGTTAAAGGTCTCTGTGTCCCCTGGGGTGAGTTTTGATCTCATAGATGGAAGATGAAAGATCCATTATTTGTTTTCCTGCTTGAAACGTACCCATTGACAGCTCCGTTGTTCGGAACTGGGGCTGCAGGAGTCCAGCTCCAAACAAGAAAACCATGGGCTTTGGGAAGGGTCAGAGGTCCTGAGATGAACGGGGCTGTACAAGAGGCAGATGCTCAGGTGAGCAAAGTGAATAAATTGTGTTGGAATGAGGGGCCAAAACTTCAGAATATACTGCTGCAGAAATCTGTTGAAAGGGAACCACACCACACTTGTCTTCCCTAATTAATTCTGTCAGGCATCCTTCACTAAAAATACTCTCAAAATTAAAAGCAGAGACGCCTCGTGTGTTACTTCAAAGCAGTGGAAGAGCCAGCATGGAAATGCTTATTCTTCCATGGCAAACTCTCCTGTGAGCACTTCCAGAGCCTTGAAGGTCTCTGCTGTGAGGCTGCTGAACAAATGTAAATAGTTGGAATGAGCAGAGCCCCAGAGAAATCACGGTCCCACTGATGGAAAAGTGAGATTATCCAAGCAGCAAGCTCAGCTGGAGTGTTTCCAAAAGAGCAGCTTTGCTCCAAACCTCAGCTCAGGAATTTTCCTCACGTACTACGAGTCCTTCAATCTATTTTGACCTTTTGTATAGCACAGGCCACACGACAGATAAATGTGATCTTGTTTTAAACTCAGTTCTCTTTAAAAGTATTTAAACTTGATCTAATTGCTCATCAGTGGAGAATTTGATGTAGTTTCAGTGTTAATTACCTTCCCTGGTCAAACATAAACCCTTCCCAAGGCTCAAGTACCTCTATTTTCCTAACTGCTCATTATCCTTGTCTATATTCAAAAACTTCTGTTAATCCCATTTTTCCAGCACAGATTTGTCTGAGTCTGCAGCCCACCTCACCTCTCAGCAGTCTAAATTCCTTGAACCTTAGTAGAACCTTTACACTTCCCAGCTCTTGTTGTTCATCTCTAATCCTTGTCCAACCTGCCAGTACTCTCCCTGTACTGTTGACAAAGTAAATTATACAACATCAATGGAGGACAACTGATTAACTGCTGAATGAAAAAAAATGAAGAAAACTTAGGAAGCTGATTTGGACCTCTCAGGACTGCGTTCTTGGTTTCTGTAAATCAAGAATTTCTACCTATTTTATTACAAATCAATCTTTTGGAAACTAAAGTTGTTATATCAGAATAGATATTTCATTCCATGTGAAAGCAACATGCTGCATGCCACCTAGCCACATTTTCACTGAAGAAAACCCAAACTATTCAGCCTGGGCTCACATACAGCTACTGCTGGCATGATACCAATATTCAGCAGTAATGGAATTCAGAAAATGACCAATTATGAAAATGCTTTCACTCCAAGAACAGATACTTCACTGAGGAAGTTATGCACACCTTAAAAAAAATCAGTTATCATGTTGTATTTCTGTTTTTATTGAAATAAATTTAAAAAATACTTCTGGCCAGTAATTTACATGTTTGATCCAACTATTCTTCGAATCCTTGTGCTTAATAAGGAACAGGTTCTTACAGTAATTATCAGAAGTTCTTACAATGCAGCATCATGCTTTTGGAAAGGATTAAATATCTGCCCAACATTTAACAGGCATTCCCAAATCCAGGAGACTCTTCCTGTAGTGGTATTTCCCCACCTCCTCCTGAAGGCAGCAGCATTTTCAGAACAAGAACTGCTTCCCAGATATTGAAAACACTTAGCAATGCGTAAAAGGACATTTTAGAAATGTGGCAAATTGGATCGCTAATTGGAAAAATGGAAGAGAGGTTTTGTGATAGAAGTTTCATTCGAGTCACAGCACCATTTTTCAGTTTTCTGAAAATGTGTTAGCACTGGGAAAATCTCATTTCCATCCAAGACAAACAAAAGGCTTTTGCAGGTAAATTCACTTTGTTGAAGTGACACATAATGAACAGAATACTCGAAATTAAAACCTTTGGCCTCTT
>WBMY01007595.1:12534-29191 GCA_013397315.1 Donacobius atricapilla
AATCTGCCTCTATTTCATCTTGCAGATCAATTCAGCATTTTATTACTCCTTGTGGCTCCATTCTATAGTCCCACTCCCTGATAACAGGATCAATAAATTCTTCCTTTGGAGTTCTGGTGCCTATCACCATTATCTTCATCCAGATAATCCAAGAATGTGGGGAATTTCCTGATTATCTTCACCATTCTTCTGAGTTACCTACATGAACAAAAAGCATTCTGCATACTGTGCTACCATCCAAAAAATACATATATACATCACATTACTGTTTCTAAGTTTTGTTAATAAAAGAAACTATATTTATACAGCAAAGTTTTCTATCATTATACATGTAGCATTGATTTTTAATATTTGCGAAAAGCCAAAAATATGTACTTATAACAATTATAAGATAAATATGCTTATCTTAACTTCTCTTATTCAGAGATTTCTTAAAACTTGGAATAAGCCTATCAAAGCAACTGTAAAACAACCTGAATATAGCACAGGGTGCTGTAAATGCCATATTTCACTTTGCTTTCCTGGATTGGAGTTAGACTGGTTACAATTGGGAAAAATCAAACCTTCCTCTTAGGTCCTACATTCCCTTTAACTCTATTTTTGTATTTTAGGAGTTGGGCATGGGGTGGGCAGAAGATACTTCTAAATTTTCATTAGCTTTGGGTTTAGGAAATAAGAATCAAAATTAAAACTTGCTGTAGAGGAATTAGACCTTTTTTTAGGTTTCATCCTCACCTGGAGAAAATGTCTGTGAATAATAGCGATAGGAAATCTGAGCTATGAGAACATCTGCATATTTTTATCTTTCCTTAAGGTTAGCCTGTTACATTTGCTATTCTGTGATATGCCAAAAATAAAACTTTTTATTGTACTTTATTGAAATTTCTGGATGTCCTCGTAAAAGCCTAAATGTTAGAGGAACAATATTAATAAGTCATCCAGTTCTCTTTGTGCTCACACACATTCTTGGCAGTAAAAGAATATTACATTGCACCAGCTGTGCAGAACAGAATTTGTTCCGGGTCAGTTCAAATGTGTATGTGACAACATTTGAGTCTGGCATATGATGGAGGGTCTTAAATCTTATTATATATTCTCTATAGACTTGGAGAGGGTTGTTGTGTTTGGCTCTTTGTTTGGGGGTTGGTTTTTGTTGGCTTCCTTTTTAAAAGTTTTTAATCTGTGTCCTCATTTAAGAAACATAGGAAAACTTTAGAAATAAACTTGTGATTTACAGCTGTCTTGCAGCTGAAGTGCCTGAAAAGATACAATGATCATATATTCCAATGAACTAATTTTATATAGCTAATTTTAATACTATGAAGCTTGGTTTCATATTCTTCCAAATACATAATATCGTTTAAATAGAAGTGGTAAGTTTGATAAATAGATATAGTTTGTATTCTTTAGTGCTAATTTCACTCACAGAGAGAATAAATATTGTCTGATTTTAGGGCACTGCTTAACATTCAATCATATTTATCAGGAAACACTTTCAGTGATATGCACTATTGTTGTAATATGATTCATAATTTTAAGTGACTTTTGAAACCAAACCCCTACAATCTCTTTTGTTCATTGCTCTCAGGCAGACTGATTCCCACCCAGGTAGATCTTTCTTGAATCAGAAGGGAATCGGAGGTACAAAATATGCTTTGTTTATCTCATGCTTGTTTGCAATGTGATCCAGAGGGATCTGGAAAGGCTCCAGAAGTGTCCCCAGGAATATTTCTTTCCTGCCCTGTTGTGGGAGCTGGGCTGGCCAGGCCCTGCCCGGAGCAAGGCCCCATCCCGCAGGGTCCTAGGTTGGGGCTGGGCCTGATGGCTACTGGGCAGAAGGAGGGGAGGACAGTATACCCTCTCCTGGCTGGATCTGGCCCAAGTGGCTGCTAACAGCTGCCGCTGTGCTGGCCCTCTATGTGGCCCTGGGAGGCCTAGCCAGGCTGGGTGGCCCTTTCACCACCCCCGTTGCAGCTCGCAGGACCTGTCTGGGCTGGACCCTTCTCCCAGCCACGCAAGAGATCATGCAGCTGAGACCAGGGATGTCTCTGCAGCCATGTAGAGTAGCCTCGCAGAGCGGCCTGATTTTACCGATTTTGGCCACCACCCAGAAGAATCATCTTGCCCTCTGCAGGCTGTTAACTCTTTCCTTACACAAATGAAACTTAAAAAGTACTAACCTTTCTCTGAGTGAGAGAAAAACCAGAGTGGGTCGTGTAAGGAGACAATATGAAGATATCAAAGTCAGTGAAGGAAGAGTTACACCTTAGATGGAAGAGATGAGAAGATGCCTTGGTTTTAGGCTGAAAGGTTTTTTTGAGCTATGGTAATAGACTGTAATATGCTAGAATATCCCTTTAAATTGTGGAAAAAATATTCATTGGGGAGATGAGAGCATTCAGATTGCAGATATAAGTAAAGGCATTTGTGATGGACTAAGTAAGTATTGAGATAGCTGTGATCTTATGAGAAGCTTGAACAGAGAGAGAGAAATGAGATGAAGATGAGGATCTGCCCCTATAAAGAGAAAAGATCTCTGTCCCTAAGACATGAAGAAAAACCTTTGCTTTTGGAACTATTCATCTTTAAAATGATACCCCATGAGTATGCATGACCCATATTGCAGCAACAGGAGGGCTGTGATAAGGGAGGGGCTTTACAACTGCAGATTTCCTGGGCAGCTGCTTTTGTGAGAATTAAAGGCCACAAGAAGACTGTTCTTGTCTTGTGGGGAGTGTCCATGGTAAACCAAAAGAGACTTCTATCTCTAAATGAACTGATGAAGGACTATCTTATAAGTGGTAAAACTGACCTAGAGTTCCAAGTTTTATCTTTTATTTCCCTCTGACAATGTAAAGAAGCTGTTGAGGGAGAGGAGAGGTGTTTTGAAGGTTTTATTCTGATTATTATTAAAACCAATTAAATTTCTCTCTTGTAGTTATGTTAATAAACCTGTCTTTATACCCTTTAAAGTTTGAGCCTGCTTTGCTTTTCTCCTAGTCCTATCTCACAGCAGGAAACCAGTAAATAATTCTAGTGGACACTCAAACCACTACATATCCCTAGGGTGTCCCCAGCACATCCCCAGCTCGTCCCTAACACATCTCCAGTCCATTCCCAGATCATCTCCTGTGCTTCTCCAGCTCATCCCCAGCTTATCCCCAGAGCATCCCCAGAACATCCCCAGCACAACCTGAGCGCATCCCCAGAACATCCCCAGCGTATCCCCACCACTTCAACACATCCCCAGCACTTCCCCAGCTCATCCTCAGCATATTCCCAGAGCATCCCCAGCACATCCCCAGTGCATTCCCAGCACTGCCTGGTGCATCCCCAGCACAACCTGAGCGCATCCCCAGTGCATCCCCAGATCATCCCCAGATCATACCCCATGCTTCTTCAGCTCATCCCGTGCGCATTCCCAGCACACCCCCAGCTCATCCCCAGCACATCACCAGCTCATCCCTAGAGCATCTCCAGCAAATCCCCAGCTCATCTCCAACACATCCCCAGCGCATACCCAGATCATCCCTCGTACTTCCCCAGTGCATCACCAGCTCATCCCAAGCTCATCCCCAGCTCATCCCCAGCATATCCCCAGCGCTTCCTCAGTGCTTCCTCAGCACTCCCCCAGAGCTGCCTGGCATGCTGGGTGGGGCCAGGCTCTGGGATCTAGGGACAGGAGATGTCCTGGGGGGCTGCTGGGGGCTGGTAGCCCTGCCCTGTGCCCACTGTCCCAGATAGAACAGAGTCGGGGGACAGAGAGGGGACAGCGAGGGATAGCAAGGGCCCAGCTCAGAGTGCTGCAGGACCGGGATGAACCAGAAACTACCCTGTCCATTCCAGCCTTATTAAACCACAGCACATTTCCTGAGGGAAGATGCACAAGGATATAACAGACTCCCAACACTGGTGCATTTCACTGCTGCAAAATTCCAGTAGGCCTTGGACAGCTCCAAGATATTCCCATTTGCTGTTGCCGAAAGTTCGAGGGGAAGAAACAATGCAGCAAGTGTTAAGCTGTCTTTTCATGTCCTCTGAACTTTGGGAACATCATTTTTTATGGGAAACCCTCTAGCTGTCCATTACATTCAAGAGTCTCTAACCCCTATGTGGTTGGTCACCAGAGTTTCTAAAACTTCATATATTGAACTAGGTTTGAACATGATATTAAAGAACTGCAGCTTTAAGATTATGGGCTTGATAGTATTTCTAAAATTCTAGGTTTTCAAATCAGTATTTGCTCCTCCACTGCTGAACTTGCTATTGCTTTTTGAGAGGTTTCTTTGTGAGTTCTTATCAAATCTAGATGCTTATCTGGCCTTAGAGACACTTTTACTCCCTGATATTCCTTAATCAGGTTTGTTTTTCAGACTTTCACACTGGATTTTCACCACATACAGTAAACACTTGATTTATGAGGTGCACGTTCCTTTCATCAACCTTAAACCAAAATTTGAAGTGTTTATCCTGTAGAGGGAAAGTCTAATCTCAGTGAAACTTGAGTAATTTTGAGGAGAAGGTGTCCATACTGTGTCCAAAATTCCTCCTTACAGCAAAGCAGGTATGAGCAGTTCCTCTTCTAACAAAAAATCTTTAGGCATGTATTTCAACCCACTGGAAGTGGTGTGGATTTTCTGGGCTTCCTCTGAATCTAAAATATGTTTGTTTTGCTGCATGAAGTGCTCATATATAAAATCAATTCATGTGGTTAATGCATTGTGTGATCTTCCACATTCTAAGAGTATCATTGTCATTTGATTTGTCATCTGTCATCATTTCTTGGTATTAAATACATTAACTTCATTCTTTTAAATAATTTCTATTGGAAGCAGGTAAGAGACTTGACTTTTCCTGTGGTCTTAAACTCAGGATGTTCATATCTTAAAAATGGAATTTCATTATGTAGCATTCAAAACTTATTTCATATGCGAATGAATGTAAACATTTTTTTCTCACTTGCAGGAAGTGAAGACATCTTATTTTTAATTTTTAATATTTTAATTATTTCTCTTGTCTTGATTTTAAATAGACCTAAACAGAAAACTACATTTATTAATTCGGGTAAATTAGATCCTACTGTGCTTTTTACCTCATTACCAGCTTATTTGTCATGCCAAATTCTGATGATGTCCATGTCTTTATTGTGATTCAAGAGCCCTTTCATCTGATTCCCTGCCCCCCTGCCCCCCAGCTTGTTGAGAAGTGTTAATGTGTGGTTGGGTGGGTGTTTGGCCTCTGGTCAAGGTCAACAAACTCAATATGAATTGTTACCAATGGACGGTTGGTGATGTTTTTTTGCCACAAACACGAATTGTCTCCTATTCCTGGCAGCCTGGAACCACAACATTTTTGGGATTCCTGGAACACTAGAAGGTGTTTGGGCATTTTATGAATGACAGACCATAAATCCTTTAACATAACAAGTATTAGGGTCCTTCAAGGAGTATTTCAGGACAGTTTTATCCTTAGGGTAGATATGATACATCAAAAATGTCTTCCTTAAATTCACTGCATAAAAAATATCTTCCCTAATCTCACCTTTCTGCACAGCACAGATCTTTTGCTGATCTGTGCTTTGTCACTAGATCCCAGTGCAACCCTTGAGGGCTCTGAGGTTTTAGCAGGACTTCAATAAATTATTCCACATAAACAGTTAAATTGTGATTCAGCATCTGGATAACCTCGCATAAATAGAATGTGAACTCTTAAATGGTTAACAGCAGAAAAGAAGAACTGAGACTGGTTTCTTCCTCAAATATTATATTTATGAAGTAAGGCTATTCAACTGGTAGGGGTTTTGCTCATTATATTTAATGGCAGTAACATTCATCACTTTATGTTAATTAGATCAGATAAGTAGAGATTAGAGTATAATCAAAATGAATTAACTTCTCTACTTAAAGACAGATATTTGCAGAGACAATAGGGAAAACACATGCCATGATTAATGAACAAGAAGAGCCCGTAAATAAAATATAAACAAAAAGGAAAATATCTTATTTTGGTTGTTTGTTCAAAGCAACTTTCTTGTACTTGTTTTTGAAAATTGTGCGATAAAGATTATATGATCAAGAGATGACTCTCAGAGAAGGAGGATAAGTTAGGCCACCTCTAAGTTTTGGAATATTGCAATGTCTGTACTCTTGCACCTCTTCCATACTGCCGGATAAATGCTGGTCCCTGCAGGGCTGGATGAGATCCCATAGATCTATCTCTTTTTTCCCAAAGTGGTCCCATTCACAATGCTGAACTTGCACAGAGCTTGGCTCGCAGGGTGAGCTCAGCACAGATGTGCTCCTGACAAGGGGGAGATTAGGGCAGTTATTCTTGTGATTTTCCCCAGCACATTTCCAAGACTCTGTTTTCTATACAGTTTTGTTGCCTAATGCAACAATCATGGCTGTAACATCGCCTCAATGAGGAGAAATTATACGGTTCTCATAGCACATTTTCCTCAGGGCTTGGAAGACGCAGTGTGGAAATGGACCTCAGCACTGGTAAACTCCAGGGCTCCTGATGTTTCTTCTCTTCATTTTTCCTTGTCTTCACATTTAAAGCTGACATTTTGTGATGAAATTAGATATGATATGATATGATATGATATGATGACAGGAAATGTGGCAGAGAGAAAACAAAGACTGATCAGTGGGAGAACAAAGTTTTGACCATCCCCAGAGGGAAGCAGTGACCCAAGTAAAAGAAGTCCTGGCTGGGATTTCAGAGTATTTGCCTCTTATATAAACTGTAGGGGAAAAAAGGCAAAATTAAATCCAACTCTACAAAAAAGGTAGAAGAAGATAAATAATTCTCATCTTACATCCTCTGCAGCATTTAAACAAAATCTCAGCTTCTGCACTTCCTGGAGCCAATAAAAATGTAGCCCACTTAGTACTACTCTATGACAATCAAGAAAGATGTGTTTCAAAGTAGTCTCCAAGATTTTACCATTTTTATATTAAAAGACTGTAAAGGAGTCCTACAATTCCTATTTTAATTTGGGTATTTAAACCAGAGGGGAGGGAAGATTTTTATAAAGCTCATTCCAAATGGGCACAGAACCAGCACTTTGCATGGAAGTAAAGGGGTGCAGAAACACCAAATATTGTCATGTAAATTTGTTTTTGAAAGATGGAGAATCCTTTCTAACATAGCCAACCCTTGAAATATTTATAATATGCAGCAGAAATAGAGGAGTGCAAAATGATCTCCTATAGTTGTTCTCCCCTCTACCTTTTTCTTGTTAAGGGAGAGAAATGGTCAGTAACCACTCCAAACTCACTGGTGACTGTGCTGTGTCCATCCAAGAGACTGGACAAATGCAGATCAGAACTGGATGCCAGAGCAGGCTGGCATTGAGTGGCTGCAGTTGCTTCTAGCCCAGCTGTCTGCCTTGCTCTTGTGAAAAACAAGGTTCACTTTCTTAGAAAAATTTATAAGGTTAATAAATAATAAAAAATAGACAGTTAGGAAACAGAAAATAAAGCAAATATTATATGGGTGACTTGGCATTCAGCCAAGAGCACACCTGCTAATGAAAAGCCTTGCTCCTTAAAAGTATCAGCCTGTTGCATATTTATAAATTCACATGCACGATTCAAACATTCCTTTTGAGTGTGAATTTCTTTGTTCAGCTTCAACTCCCCCCAATCATTTTATGTGGTAGATCCATCTGTGAGTAGCTCCATTCTGTCTGATAGCATAGGTTCCATAAATTCTTCTCCTGAGGCTTTGGTCATCTCCATTTGGATAAGATACTGATAACAGAGGTTCAACAAATTCCTTCTTGTAACTTTTAGTCAGCAATCTTCATTTGGTTAATTCAGGAATGCAGGAGGATCCCCACCCACCTACTTTCTGGTAGTGATTTGATTCAGTTTGGTTAGCTGGTTTGATGACACTGTTTGTCACACACACATACACACACACTTTGATTAGAAGGTATGAACTAGAACTGATTTTATTTTAAAAGGTCTAATTCGATTTTATAGTATTTCTACAAAGGCCAGGGACTGGGGGAGAAGGTTGACACCTCTCCCCATCCCATTGGTCAAGACAACTGTCCATCAGCTGTCCATATCTCTAAGAACAGGAATGAAAACTATCTTGAAATTACAAAAACATTGGCTGTGTTTACATCACTCAAGTGTGAGAAAAACCCAAACCATGAAACAGTGAAATAGAAGAGAAGGCTGAAAAATCAGGGCGACAGTGACTGGTTTTAAATGTTACTAAAAAAGTCTTTACAACTCAAAAAGAAAATATGCATTCATCACATTTCTAAACACCGTTAATAATAAAAGAAAATACAGTAAATCTTCCCACATTATACATAGAGCATTCATTTAAATATTTGTGAAAAGCCACTTTATAATATGTGTCTATAACACACTTCTGGTGAATGATCAGTTCCCTCTTCAGCTGGGTGAGATTATTTCGTGAACCAGCTCTTGAACCGGCAGAGATTTTACCATCCTATTTACCCTCTTAAAATTCCCATTTAAATCTGAGTGTGTTATAGTAGAGGGGAAGGAAGATTTTTTTAAAAACTTCATTCCAAAGTAGGAGACAGGTGAGGAAGTCCTGAGGAGAAATAAGCAGCCACCTATTTTTTAAGTTTCAGTATTTGCTGTGTTAGGAAATAAGGGCTCTCTTTGCTGTAAAGTGAGGGATAATTCAAACCCTATGAGGTGTTTTGGAAGTGCAGGGACAGGGGGGAAGTTCCTCGAAGACAAGCTGTTCCCTCCAGGGGTGTGACTATGGCCGTGAAGGTGCTTTATTGTACAAGAGAGATTCATGGGGTATTTCCCAGAGGTGCCTTTAGTTTTCTACACAGAGGGGATGCAGAGATAACTTCACCTGGGGAAATGAGGAAGGGAGGTGTGAATTGCTCATTCTTTCTTTCTCTGGGCTAAATCACTTCACTGGTAAACCCCCCTCCCTCCCTTCTCTAACCAGTGTAACTTATTCCTGTCAAATTTTAGGTAAAATGTGGTATTTTCTATATTTTTAATACATTTTTTTTCCTTTTAAGACTTTCATTATTCATAATACTATTAATTCCTTCTTCACTCTTATTTATTCAAGAAGGATCAGCCAGCCTTTCATTTTCATGAAAACATGTCATTTTTGACATGGTTTAATTAGTTTCTCAACTAATGAGGAGATCATAGGAAATGGCCTTCAAATTTGAAAAAAATCCATGTTCATTTGTAAGAGCTGCACAGCATTCTGTATCAGTAAATATTTACTGTTGTTCAAATAAGGTTCTGCTGGAGTAAAGCAGAGATTCATGTGAGTGTCCACAAACAGTGATTTGTTTAAGTCAAGTCAGCAAGGAACGCCTGGATGAAGACAATTATTAGATTTGTCGAGAAAACACATATGAGATAGTTTTGGTCCCTCATATAGTCCTGCATATGTACTTCTTTCTTTTACTGAAGGCTTTATGTGCTTTATGGATGAGTTATTACCCCTCTAATTGCCAGACTATTGGTTGCAAATGATCTTGGAACCCACCGGTTGTACTGGGCTGCTGCTGGATTTGGCCAGGGAACCTGGAGTTTGTTCCAGGAGGGCTCTGAATGGCTCCAAGAGAAATCATGGAACTTCTGATTTTCTTCTTCTTTCCCCCTTCTTCTTTTCTCTTCCTGTATTTTCTTTCACATAAAGGTCTAACATTTGTGGTCTGAGGAGATAGCAAAAGATGTACAACATTGGCTTCTTTTTTCACACATTGAAATACCAACCCTTGTACTGACACTTAATATAAATTCCCATATCAGCCAACAAAGGTGGAATATATTAAAAACTATTTTCTGTCTGCGTACATTTTTATTTTTATTTTATTTTTAGTCTGATTACTTACGTTGGTTTTTCTCATTACTATATTTGGTCCTAGATAGAGGCCTGTGAACTCCTTTAATCTTTCCTTCAAGAATAATTTAATCTTGGGGAATATATTCTCTGACATTATTCATGACTTTTTAATGTTCTCGGTCAGCCCATGGAATAGCTTTGGCATTTAGAAGATCTTCAAGTTGTTAATTACTGTATTTCCAGGTTCCTCTATGAGTTTAATCTCTATAAAATATCACATATCATAAAAAAGGCAGAAAACTTATTTTCAAATTAGGACCTTTAATACACCAGTAAATTTTAATGGCAGTGCTGTAAAAAGCCAAACTTTCCTGTGCAATAACTTCTTTTGCATGTGTTTTACTGAGCTGCTTATGATACAGCTTCAAAGGAATAATGACGGTAGATCAGATTTAAACAGCCTGGAAAGCTCCTTGACAAAGCTTCTTTCAGCTGCTGCATCTTGGCTGTTGGTAACCATGTACTGTGCACAAAAAAGTACCAGGCACTGAAAATATTAATGATGTTGTGCTCTGCTCCTCGGTGTTCAAACACTGTCAGCATCTGCAGGATGCTGTTTGGTTTTGTTTGGTTTTTTTCTGGTAAAGAAATATTTTTATGATTTTATTATTGTTATTTTATATACCGACAGTATTAATTAGTGCATCAGGCAGGAGAAAAGAACTCAAATACTGAGATGTATTTATAGTTGTAATCAAAAGATAGATTAAGGAATATGCATACTTACAGATCTGTTACAGAATCCCAGAATGGTTTGGGTCATTAAAGCCCATCCAGTGCCACCCCTGCCATGGGCAGGGACACCTCCCCCTGTCCCAGGCTGCTCCAAGCCCCAGTGTCCAACCTGGCCTTGGGCACTGCCAGGGATCCAGGGGCAGCCACAGCTGCTCTGGGCACCCTGTGCCAAGGCCTGCCCACCCTCCAGGGAACAATTCCTTCCCAGTATCCCATCTAAACCTGTCCTGTGGCAGAGGGAGCCATTCCCTGTGTGCTGTCACTGCAGTTCCTGAAGAATTGTCCCTTTCCATCTTCCCTGTAGCCACTTCTGATGCATGAAGGGCTTCAGTCTTCAAACTGCTACCAGTCTAATGCCTTTCTCTGGAAGGTGGAAATTACTGATCTAGATCACCAGAAGATTTTGATTTTTTGGAATGGCAGTAATCTCATGTAACTGGAGATATTAATGAATTAGATGTCACCTGAGGGATGGGTGTCATTAGAATAGTCCTTGAGGCTGCCTTTTTTAGTCGAGCAGGAGGAAATTCTGTTGCATAACTTGTGTGACCATAAGACACTCACTGCAGGGTGACATGGATCATGTGGAAGAGGCCCATTTATCTTCTTAAAGATTCCAGCTCTAAAGTCTCTGACTTTAAAGCAGTGAAGGAGGAGCCGTGGATGTGTGTGTCCTAACAGTTAAATTCCAGCTGTTGATTTGGAGAGTTGACAGAACTTAGTTTTTCTGTTTAACCTGCCTGTGAATGTGGTCTGTGGGAAGATTAAAGTCACGGTGGAGATGTGTTGTTCCTCCAATTAGGAGCAACCCCAGGCTCCATCTGTGTACAATAGGAGCCGAGGAGGAGCACAGGTGGGACAAATCAGGAATTTCACAGCAGTTACAAGCATGAGTGAGGCTTAATTGCTATTAATCACTGATATTCTAACACTGCATTTTAGCTTGAGATAAACAGAATTTACTTTATCCTTAGATCCAGTGCTGATATTTATATTCATTAAGTAGTAAAAAATAAAATGCAGGTGCTTCTCAGGAGGATGCCTGAGTGGGAGAAAGGTTGAGGTTTATCCAGAACAGTAAAGTTTAAAAACTCTTCCAAAATTAGTTCCGTAATTAACATTGGTCTTCACCTCTGAAGTCAAATATGAGCTGGTTAGTGGTGCAGAATATTCACAGAGAACAAATGGGGCCATATCAGTTCATCCAGGACCTGCAGCCCTTCTTTGTGAAACACCTGTTTTCACTTCCTTTGGGACAGAACAGCACAAGTTAAAGATGGGCTTGATCCAGTGGCTTGACTTTTTAACAGTCAAACCAACACATGCACTTCAAACGGAGACATGAAATAAATTATCTGAGTCTGACATACCAAGTTGGTAATATAAAATCACTGAATGTTCAGTCTGCTTAAAGAGTGCTCCATTTGTGGGACAGAATCTATTCCTTCCCCTTTCCTGCTTATCAGTATCAGAATAAAAATCCCTTTTTGTACTTAAAAATTATTACGAAAAAAAATCCTATTTTATCTAAAGGTAATGTTTGCTGAATATCATCAGCAAAATAGGATGGATATAGTTTCCTATAAAAAAATAAATGACAAATAATGAGAGATGAATCACAGAGTTAAAGAGGCAAAATAGCAAAATGTGAACTTCCGGAAAGTCACTGATTTCATGTGTTGAGCTTTGAGTGAAATAAATTCTGAATAATGGGAGAAACACATTCCCCAGCACCCTGATGGGATCTGTTTGAGTGAGAAAAATGAGGAGTCATCCAAATTTGAGTCATAATTTACTCCATTGTAACATACATGTGTTTCCTGACAGGTGAATAAAATTCTGAAGAATTGTGACAATCAAATTCAAGGGGGAAAACAAAAGCCATAGCCATATGCAAAATCAGCAGGTATTTTTTATGTTTTGTGCTACAGAAAAATTAGATTTTTTTGATCCCTCTTGTCCAAAGAAAGAAAAAACAAAAATTAAATGAGATTTCAAATCTATAGATATTTTATCTGGTTTTAATTGCAGGTTGTTTATAGTACTATAAAAATCAGAGCTTGTTCAGGTTGTGCTTTTTTTTTGATTGATGCTCCCTGATATTTGAGGCATTGAATACCTGAAGTCAAGAATCCTGACCTGCTCTTCAAAATACTACACTCTGTTGTTATGAACAATTTATTTTGAATATATAGAGACCTAAAATTTAGTTCAAATGTAGCCATATGCAGCTTCAAACATAGTATTTCTTTTTTCTCCCAGTTCTGGTCAATAATGAATGAGTTTTAGAATTCAAATCAAGACACAGAGGAGTTCTTGTGATATATTATTGATAAGGCACACTTATTGTAACATTTTCCAAGGGAAAATGCATTATTTGTTGGCGCTGTTAATACAAACTTTAACATAAATCTATATTAAGCTTATAAAAATAACTTTCAGTATGTTAGATGAAGATTTGTAAGCAGCCTTTTAAATAATTATATTAAAAAATGCAACTTATTACCTTAATGAATAAAATATTAATCTTTGAGTAGGTCTTCAATTCACTTTTCCATATGGCTCAAAGAAAAAGTCCATTATTATAATGATGCATTTCAGCATATAACAACTAGAAATATTTAATAGAATTTTAAGGAAATGCTTTTTCTTTTTCCTTTCCCAATGGCTCATTGAAGCTGCATAGGTGAAATAAGAATTTCCAGCTAGAAAAAGATAAAGGAGTTTCTTGTTCTACTCTTAGTATTTCTAGTAGAGTTGAAATCCAAAAGTACTTTCTGAACTCCCCCCTTGACACCCGAACTCCATCGGAGGAAGAAGCAGTGCTTCCAAGATTAATCCAGGCACTAAACTGTCACTGTTGTATTAGGGACAGCTGAAATAATGACATGACTCAGGTCTTCTTCATAAGGCAAGAGCCTCTCGTTTATTGTACATCATCCTCTTACAGACTGTTCCAAGAGAGCAAGACACGATCGCTCCTCAAACCAACACTTCACCATCACTGGTCACTCAGGAACAGTACTCTTCGTAAACACTTTGCAAGTAAACAGCAAGTTGGAAAAACAGAGGTGCAGGGACTGTTTTTAATTCCTTCTCACAGTTTCTCAGGCCAGTGTGGGAAAGTTATGTGACTCGCTTTCCCATAGACTCCACTGCTGCCTGATACTTCTCTGACCTGGCTGTCAGCATCCACACTAAACATTTTAAAATGTCATGTTTATAAGTTATGAAGCGGTCTTTAAGATATCCACATTCCTCTGATTTCCATCAGCTGAAGTCACTGAACATTGTTTTTAGTGAGTCGGAACTGCAGTGAGAGTTGCATTTCCAACCTGAAGAGATAAATCTGCATCCGTTAATATCAAATCATATCTCATTATATTTGCAGGGATAATAAGGCATGGATGGCTGGCTGGTGCAGCCTGAGAAGTGTGTTAGTTTTCAGCATGCTTGGCAGGAGTTAAATGGAGATGAACAGCATCAGAAGGGGAATTTTGCACAACTCAGGAAATCTTCTTGACGTGAAGAAAAAAGTTAATTCCAGCCCTGCCTCATTAATCAGATCTGCCTACAGTCAAGGAAGTGTCACCTAAGTATGTTTTGCTTTCTGCTGTGTGCTGCTGCTGAGGATCCTGACTTACAAAACAGAAGTAATTGAATTTGTGCTCAAAGGCAAAGCAACGAGTTGGAATGTGCTTTATGAATGACCTTTGTGGGGGCTGCCCTGGGCACCTCCATGTGGTGCCTGTCACCACTAATGGTGGCTGCAGACTCAAAGTTTTTTCACCAGGCATACCAGGGAATTGCTTTGTGTGTGTGTCTTATATGCCAGGGATCATGCACACAATCTCTGCATTGTAGCAGGGAGCAATAGTCTGGAATTTGGGAATTATCCAGGGGGATGTCTGGCCTCTCTGCACTGGTCAGTGCTGTTATATCCTCTGAAGGTCCAAACTCAAATCTGTAGCAATGGTGGAACAAAGACTTATGGAGCCCCTTGTGCATGTGAAGGAAATCACTTTATTGTAGAAAACACTCCTCTTTCATACTTTTAGTTTCCACTGGACACAACCAAAACTCAACAGAAGAAGGGCACCCATTAGCTGGATCAGTTGCAGCCTGCTGTCCCCGCATCTTAAAACCCAATCAGCTTCCCACTCATATGGTGTCCATATATCCCTCCTCATAACTGCCTCTCACCGCCCTACCAATATTCAATTGTCAAGCCTGCAGCTGTGCCCTCCTATAAGACTTTCTGGTAAACATAATCTTTAATAATTTTAACAATTACAACCCCATATTCCAAATCTCCCCCCTTTCTTTAAATAAGAGTGACAACTATAATGACCATAACAACTTTTCAAAAACTTTAACATGTGCCTATAACATAGCAACTACATCAGGACGGTGTGATAAAAGATCACACACACTGTGATGGAACCCACTGTCTCTCACATGCAGTCTATCCAATCTCATCCCAATTAAAACATTGAGGACATATAGGGCTTTTAGCTAGTTTGCCATGAGGGCACCCCAACTCCCCCTCTTTTTGTTTTTACAATAGCTTGCCCTGTGGGAGAATGGGGAATGCCCTTATTGTGAGACACACCCCATTCCTGCAAGATGCTATGAACTCACTCTGAGGGGTAGGCAAGTCCATTTTCCATGTTGATGGTGTTGGGAAGGCCTAGAGTGGTAAAAGATGTAAGCTGGTGCCAGATAGCATAATGGGCCTTCTCTCTGGTGCGAGCAATAATAACTTAACAGGAACATAATTTAATTTTGAATGAAATTAACAAGGTGTAACTTACAACCTCCTATATGTTTTGCTATCACCCAGGGTCTGCCAAGGAGCCTTCTTTTCACAGTGCACTGGTTTGAAAGCAAAACCAGTGAAAGACTCCAAGTCAGAAATACAATTTAATAGGAGGGGAAAAAAAGGTCAAATAAGTTAAATAATACAACCTGTTAGTCAGGGCGCTGGTAGCAGTCCATATGAAGTGGTCTCGTTGGAGCAGTGATCCCGTAGAAAAGTCCGGTAACTTCTGTCATCTGGGAATCCAGCAGGTAAGGGTCCCCTGTGCTATCCCGGGTTATATCCAGGTGGGAATGCTTGGTTCCTCCCCATGGGAGGAGCATCCCACAATGGAACGATGTAATTTTATGAGTCATGCAATGGGTCCTTGATTGCCCATTAAACAGAGATAACTCCTGGATGGGAGTTACCCATGAGTCACACAGCACAGCACGAATGGGCCCATTAACAGAACATAGTCTGGAGGGTGGGGACAAGGGAGACGCTGCGCCACCTGGGCTCAACAGCTCATGAAGATGGTGATAGAATACATACCTTGGGCATACATTACATTATAACCTAGGACACACAGCGAGGACTTGGAGAGTCTCCTCCAGATAAGGGTCCCATGTCTATCTCAAAAGACAGTGGTCTAGCTTCTGCAAAGCCAAATTAGCTAGTCAAAGTGACTTGCTTTCTTTTTTAGCACAGAAAGACCTGGATTTGATAGCATACTTTCCCTTGACAGTCAAGGCCACAGCCTAGTCAGAGCTAAGACATAGACTGGGAAGGCTTCTCTATCATATCCTTAAAAGAAATCTTTCAGTAATAAATTATAAAACAGCCGGCTTTGTCATTTATCCTTAGCCAAGTAAGCAATGATATTATAAATAACTTGTAAATAACTGTAACTATGCACATATATATACAACTCCTTTGAAAGTATCATTTACCTTTTTGTCACAAATAAACCAATTCAAAAATTATCACAGGAAGCATCTCTTTTTCTCAGGTTTTACAGGTCTGTAGTGGTATCACGTTCACCATTTTTTACCTTTCCTGGCTGGTAAACCAATTTGTATAGTGGTCTTGTTAGCATAGGGCTGAAATCACTCTGGAATCAAGGGAGCATGTACAATAGATTCAGAGCTAGGTCAGTTAGGCCTGGGAGGGAACAAAATGTTAAGTTTCTAGCTTCTGTTGAATCATGTGAAATTGCACCTGTATAATCATATGATAAAATCG
>WBMY01007607.1:0-12443 GCA_013397315.1 Donacobius atricapilla
GCCCGGCCCGCTGAGGCGCCGGCAGGGGGCGCGGCCAGCGCGGCGGGGCTCGCCCGCCTCCGAACGCTTCGAGGCGGTTCTGATCGCTTCCTAGCGCTTTAAATCGCTTCAAACGCCCTCGAACAGCTTAAAATCCCTTCAGAACGCTTCAAAAGGCTTCAAATCGCCTCAGACCGCTTCAAATCGCTTCAGATCGCTTCAAATCGCTTCAAATGGCCTCAAGCAGTTTCAAATCGCCTCAGACCGCTTCAAATCGCTTCAGGTCTCTTTAAATCGCTTCAAATGGCCTCATGCAGTTTAAAATCGCTTCAGAACGTTTCAAATCGCCTCAGACCGCGNCGCTTCAAACGGCCTCATGCAGTTTAAATTCGCTTCAGAACGCTTCAAAAGGCTTCAAATCGCCTCAGACCGCTTCAAATCACTTCAGGTCGCTTTCCATCGCTTCAAACGGCCTCAGGGCTCCTCAAATCACTTCAGATCGCTTCAAACCACTTCAAATCACTTCAGACTGTTTCAAACCACTTCAAATCACATCAGGTCACAGTGCATGGCAGGACATCACATCACATCACATCCCATCACAGCACATCCCATCCCCCTGCCAGCCCCCGCTCCCGTGCTGTTCTTTCCCCAAGCACCCGTGCCAAGGCGCCAGCGGAGTGCCACCTGTGCCCCTGCCTGTGCCCCTGCCAGCCGCCATCCCTTCCTGCAGCCCTGCCTGCATCCCTGTGCCCCTGCTTGCAGTCCCAATTTCATCCCTGCCTGCATCCCTATGCACCTGCCTGCATTCCCTTCATGCATCCCTGGGCCACTCCCTGCATCCCTGCATCCATTCTTGCGTCCATCCCTGCATCCCTCTGCCCCTGCCTGCATCCCTGCATCCATCCCTGAGTGCCTGCGTCGCTGCCTGCATCCCTGGAGCCCTGCCTGCATCCCTGTGCCCCTGCTTGCAGTCCCAATTTCATCCCTGCCTGCATCCCTATGCACCTGCCTGCATTCCCTTCATGCATCCCTGGGCCACTCCCTGCATCCCTGCATCCATCCCTGCACCCCTGCCATCAGCAAGCTCTGAATCCATGGTTTTTCGTTTTCCCCCTTGCAGGCAGAGCAGGTGGAGCGAGTTCCTCCCGAGTCACGCGGGGCGTTCTGAGGTGGTCGTGGAGATTTCCCGTGGGAAGAGCCAACAGAGCTGATCTGGTGGCGCTTCCCTGAGATGGGGACACTGTCCACATGGGAAACTCAGGGGAGTGATAGGTGGGTCCCCCCTTTGCCACACAGGAGCCGCCCTTCAGGAAACAAACCCTAAGGAAAGGTAAAATTAGACATTCCCAAAGCAGCGCTTACTATTATTTATATGTTTCCTTACAGGAACACCGGCAGAAAATAAATAAAATGTAATAGAAATAACTGAGCAGCAAGAAATGTGCACTTCAAAACCATTTACAGTTAAATTAGTGCTGAGGATATTTTACATCCAGGCAAAATATTAATGACAAAGATATAAAACCCAGTGGAAAGGTCACACGGAGGGAGTAGATGGGAGTGAAATCAGTGCTGCCACTCATTCCTTGGGCTGGAAAATGTGCATTAGAGCTGATTTTGGTGCCGTGCCTCCTTTTCCCAGCCAGCCCCAGGCACTGAACTTGCACTCACCTGGCCTTGCAGTTTTTAGCTGCAAGGGCCGGAGTCTGGAAGAGCTGGAACCTCAATTAGGGCTCTGTGTGTAGTTCCTCCTGTTCAGAGGGGAATGTGCTGCCAGTCGTGGTCCGTCCTGCAAACACTCAGCTCGTGCAAATCCCTACAGCCAAGGAATAAATCCCCAAAATTTCTCTTTGCCATGGAAAAGCTGACAAACCCTTCACTCGCTCATTGCAAAGGGCAGCATTGGGAGCAGGATTGTGGTGCCACCCAGAGACCCAGTCCCACCAAGTGGTGCTGCAAGGCTGCAGTTTTTAATTGGCTTTTAATGTTTCTAACCAACTTCTGTGGGTCCAACCTGCTCAGGGATGCTCCTGTGGGTTCCCGTGAAGATTTCAGATGACTGTTGGAAAATCAACCACTGGGCCATATCCAAACCCAGCTGTTTTCATGGAATCATGGAATACCCTGAGGTGGAAGGGACCCATCAGGGTCATGGAATCCAACTCCTGGCTCCACAGGACACGCCAAGAATGCCACCGTGTCCCTGGGAGCATCCAAATATTTGTGGAGCTCTGGGAGGTTTGAGGTGTGACCACTTCCCCGCTCCTGTGCCCGACCATCCTGTGGGAGGAAGAAACTCCCTGATACCCACTCACACCATTTCAGGGCATTATTTTCCACAGAGGATGGAAAATCGTTCTCCATCGTTTCCTGGAGTGCTGGCCCTGTCCCTTGCTGGCTGTCAGGTGCCACCAGGCCCCCTGGGATGTCCCTGTCACACACACAAGCTCGGACAGCACAGCAAACCTTGTGGCCCTCCACAGCACCATGTCACTTTTCACCTTCTTTTTCATGTTTTTCCTGTTCCCCCTCCCCAAAGGTGTGCAGGAAGCTGGGGTCCCACTGCTTTCCCCAGGATTGGGGCACCCTTGCACAGCGCTCTGGGGAATTCTCTCCTGATTTTCCTGGGTCTAGGCTAAGCTGGGACGTGCAGAGGCTTGTCCACCCCGTGAGAGGTTGGCGCAGGAGGGTGTGGGAGGCTGGGCTGGAGGATGAGCTCCCAGCAGGAGCGGGCAGGGCAGGGGGAGGCACAGCAGGGTCCCCCCAAACTGGGGGGGTGGTCCCATGGGCCAGGGCTGCAGCTTCCCCACCCCTGCCCTGCCCTGGAGCCCGGGGGGGACATCAGGGGGTGACACGATGGGAGCGGGACTGGGCTCACACAGCTCTGAGGCAGAGAGTTAAAGGGAACTCGTCCCACTCCTGCCACATTCCACCTTCCACAGTCCCAGGCTGCTCCAAGCCCCGATGTCCAACCTGGCCTTGGACACTTCCAGGGATCCAGGGGCAGCCAGAGCTTCTCTGTCTCTCCATCCTCATTGTAAAAAAAATTTCTTCCTTATATCTAAATCAAGTGGTACCAGAACATTTTATTACCTTTACTGTTCCTGTTTGCTCCAGCACAGTGCTTGGCATTTCACCTTCCAGTTTCCTCTTTACAGAGTCTTTGCTTATTAAAATCTGAATTCTGCACATCATGTGACCAGATCTCCTTTGTACAGGTGGGATTAACCCTTCATCTTTGCTGGGAGGGGAAGGGAAAAGGGAAAAGGGGGGAAAAAAAGTGAAAAGATAGGGGAAAGAAAGGGAAAAGGGAAAAGGGAAAAGGGAAGTAGATTTACTGCAGAAGTGACTGAAGACCCCAAACTTCTACATCTGGGTCTGGCCATAACTTTCTTCCTTAGTACTCTGCCTGCAGTAGTTTGAATTTTCTACGAGTGCTGATTTATTTATTTATTCCCCCTCCCAACTCACTCTTTCATTGCTAAGGAACGAATTTGCTGCTCAGAAATCAGACAAACAATTTCGGTGGTTTCACTGCTGAAAAATCTCCTCTCTGTGTCTGTAAACAGAAGGTTTGCCCCGAAATGTTGTTTGTTTCAGACACGAGGTTGTTCCCAGCGTTGGCTTTGATCAGGGCTCTCGGGAGGCGAGCAGAGTCATGTGCTGGGTTTGTCCAGGGAAAACACAATTGGAGGCTTCAGTGTCAGTGTTTGTGTGAGCACTCACTGACTCCTGGGCCAGAAATGAATCCCAGAGCTCTGTGAGCTCCAGCATCCCCAAATTCCGCTGCTTCACTCTTGCAGGACCTTTGTCAGAGGTTGTTCCCATGTCCCAGTGTCTCACTGGGGAGGGCGGTGCTTTCCCCTGGTTCATCGCCCTTCACTAGGAATTATTTGGAAAATTCAGATGCTGCTCACGTGTGATTTTCAGCTGTTATAATCATGGGTGGTGGGAAACAGGAGCAAAGCTGTGTCCAGAACACCTGTGGTACCACCTGGTGCATCTTTGAACACCAAAACCAGTTTTGGGGGCTTAAATCAGGATTTTCCCAGCATGTTACGAGGTGGGAAAGGAGCCATAGGTTTTGCTCTGCAGCTGTTGTGTATTTGGATGACAGCCCCGTGCATGGACAGACAGAAGTCCTGCTTTTTCCAAAAATAATGCACTTTGCACATGGAGAAATCAAGCAGAGGAGCTTGGTGATCAAACTTGATGGAGCAGGAGGTGGGACAGGCTCCAGCAGTTCCTGTGCTGAAGGACGCAGGGGCTATTTCAGTTTCTTCGCTCCTGCTTTATGTTTTTATTAAATTATTCTGCTCCCAGCCATCACTCCCTTCATGGGAATGGGGTCTGTGGGGACAGAAGGATAATTTGGGATGAGCGTAGCGAGGTTTGGCTTGGTCTGTCCTGTGACAGACAATGATATTTTCAAGTGTGATCCCATCCTCTGGACAGAATATCATGAAATTTCTCATTGTTCTTTCGCTCAGTCCCCACAGAACATCTGGACAAGAGAATGCAACCATTCCCTAATGCTCCTAAGGTACAGAAACAAGCTGGAAATTAAAAATAGCAGGAATAATGACCCTAAAGACCCTGGCTGCCATGGGGCAGCAGACAAGGCAGGCTCTCTGCTACAGAAGATGAATAAACTGCATCAAGTTCTCCAGCACGAGAGGGGCCAGCTGGGAAAAGGGACCCTCCCAAGGGGTGTCTGGGGAAGGAGCTCAAAGAAAAACCAAAGCAAACAGAGGGTGCAGATGCTGGGGAGGAGAATGCGGCCGGGGGAGAGAGGAGGTGAGAAACAATGAGCTGTCCTGATGGCAGCAGGCACCATCTGCTCCTCAGGGGCTGCATGCTGCCGGCTGATATCCTGCATTCCTTTGTTCCCCGGGAACTGCAGCCGGCAGGAATTTAAAGCCAAACACAGGCCCTGGGAGTTCAGCCCCATCTTACCTTTTGTCTCAATTTCCTCCTCCTCTTCCAGCCTCTCCTCTTGCAGCCCTTAACTCCCAGCACGTTTTTCCACCCTGGATCCTGAGTAGACGGATGAAAACCCGGGAGGACTTGGAATTCTCAGGAGTTCAACAAACTGCCCCAGCACACACAGGGTGGGATGTTGCTAAAATCTTCCTTTAGCTGCAGAGGTGGGGAATTGGGAGGATAAAATGATCCAAGAAGTACATGCAGCTCATAAAAGAGGCCGAGGCCGGCAATAAAAATGTCTTTCAGCTTAGTAATAATAAGGGTTTAAAGGCATAAATCTGGCAGGACAATAATGATGAGTCAGGCACGCTCTTCCAGGAGGGACAAGGGTGATGTTTGTGTCTGTTAACATAAAGAGGAGGGGCAGAGGTGCAGAATCAGGTAGGATTTTTAAATTTTTAGAAAAATACGCAATTAATGCATAGGTGAAGTAGAGCAGCCTCACATTTCTAAAATCTTTGATCTGGGGCTGGGGGAAAAGGTGTTTTTCTACGGCCTGTCTTAAAGTGCTTGTCCTTCCTTTTGAGCCTTTGCATTCCTGCTCTTGGGGATAGTTTTGTTGCTTACGAAAAGCCTGAAATTTTACCAATCCCATCTTTTTTTGTGCTCACCTTTTCCTGTGTTGCTGCACAGAGATATCCCTGCAGAAAGTCACATTTTGGGGCTGTCACAGAGGGGCAGAGCTGAATGTGGTGGGTTTTCCTTGGCTGCTGGCTTGGGTTTTAGTGCTGCAAATACCGCTGGGGGGGATGTTTTTAGCGTTTGCATTTGCTCCTTTGTGCCCTGCCTGCGCCTCTGTGCGCGTGTAACAGATCCAGTGTTCGCTTTGCTGCAGTAATGCACCCAAGCGCATCCTTGGGGCTGCTGGGAGCACTTAGTGCAGCCCTCAGCGCCAGCCCCTCTGTGTCTGCTGCATTGCCAGGGCTGCCTCAGGGTCACATCCCCAGCGCCAGGCTCGTGTTGGCAGCCCTGAGCCTGCTCAGCCCTGCCAGGAGCACTGCGTGCTTCGTCTGGTAGGGTCAGACCCACTGCCTTTAGCCCGCGGGGGTTTTGCGTTTGCAGGTCACGCACCAGGCATGGCCTGAAGGGCCAGGGACTCCATCCCAAAGCCAGGAGCGAGAAAAGGAATTCAACCCCTGCCCAGCCACCCATGGCCCGGCCCTTTCACCAGGCTGAGTGCAGCACCGAGGCGTTTTTAAATGACCCCACCGAGGCTCCCCTGGAGTCAAGGCACCTTTAAATCCCACTCAGGAACCACTGATGCCTCAAGTTTTAGCTCTCATATTTTCCAGATGCTGTACTGCATTGGTATATAACTCTGAACTTCATATAAAGTGTGAGCAAGCTCTCCTCACAGTTTAGTCAGATAAAACAATCCTTTTCCAGCCTCAGAACCAAGGACACCACGGCAGCTTCAGGCCCAAAAGGTGCAAACAACAGGAGGGGAGAGCAATCCTCTCCTGCTGAGAGGAGTGAATTGAGGAGAGCAGTCTGCAAGGATGGGACTTCATTACCTGAAGCTGTAATTAGACAATTAACCCCAATGTGTAAAAGGACCAACACTTATCAAAGTGTGAGCATTCGTGACTGGTTGTTGTCCACCTTGGGTCCATTTTAGGTCCATCTTGGGCCGAGCCCCAGCCAGGGTCCTGTACTGCCCAAGATGTATCCATCTTTATCCTTAAAGGCCTTTTCATAAATCCCTACTGCATTCCTTAACTCTCTCAAGCCTCTGTTCCAGGTCAGCCTCTCTCGGCGTCACCCCCAGCCAGCCTGCCCCTGTGTGGGGTGGGATTTCCCTCCCTCCCTCCCTCCCAGGCAGGAGAGGTGGGGCAGGAGCCCAGTGAGCTGGAGCTGTGACACGGCTGGGGGACTGATGGGTGGCACTGATGGGTGACAGTGCTGGGTGACAGTGCTGGGGGACACTGCTGGGTGACACTGCTGGGTGACATTGATGGGTGACACTGATGGGGGAACTGATGGGTGACACTGAGGGGTGACACTGCTGGGTGACACTGCTGGGTGACACTGCTGGGTGACACTGATGGGTGGCATTGCTGGGTGACACTGCCAGGTGACACCGCGTGGGTCACTGGTGGCTGTGTGCACATGTGGCCTCAGCCCTCTCTCGAGTCCCCTGCCCCGCACCCCTCACTCCTAGAAGATGCCAGCATTTGGGATTTGGGATTTGGGATTTGGGGGCAGGGTTTCACCTCGAGGCACTGCTCTGCCCTTTGGACTTTGTTTCTCGTTGTTTGTCCCCAACTCCTTCATTCCATCCTTGTTTTTTTCAGCAAAATGAGCTGCAGGTTCATTCAACAGCTCAGTCAAGGGTTCTGTCGTAAACTGCTCATTGCTCTGGATCCCCAGGGATGCAGAATGATTTTTTGAGTGTGGATGCAATTCTGGGGTCCCAGCCAGCCTCAAAATTCCCAGTATGGAGTGTGCAAGGCAAGGAGAAACCGGGATATTTAGGGATGGAAGCACTAGCCTCACCAGCAGCCAGGGAGAGGAAAGAAGAGGAGGAATCCACTGCAAAAATGTTCTAAAACATGGTGGAATGAGGCTGGGCAGCTCCAGTGCTAAACCAGGACAGGTGGCACCTCTGTGTGAAGGGATCTTTTCATCGGGACGGCAGCAGGAAACATCTCTTCCTTTAACTGACATGGATATCTGGAGTGTGCTGCCGTGCAGAGCCGGCCAGCAGCTTTTTTTAAAGCAGGAAATCATATTTAATAATCCAGCCAGGAAAAGCTCTGGGGAGGGAACACAGCTGGAGGTGGGCAAGTGGCTGCAGCACCAGGGGATGGTGCCACACACGACAGCGGTGCTGGCAAAAAAAACTTCTTTTCTGTCACATCCTCATCAGGGATAGGTCACATTCCCCCTCTCAAAGTCCGCTGATTGAAAATAGGCACTTGGGTTCTTTTTTCTGCAGTCATGAGGTATTACTCATGGCCAGAGCGAAGCTATGTTTGTGCCCATCTGGCTGCAATTATGGCATTCTATATGCATTGCACACAATGTATATATTGTGCGCTGAGCTGCTGGCACGGCTCTTGTTGAGATTCCCTTGATGCTTCAGTTTAAAGCTTGGGTTTTGTTGGTTTTTTTTTTTCCCCCCGAGGTTTTAAACTTCCCGTAAAAATCTATTCTGGGCTGGGACTCCCTGTGCCAAGTCTTAGGCCAAGACTGAAATTTCTCTTATGAAATTTTATTCTGAGCCAGGCTGGGTGCTGCTCCAGAAGGCACAGAGTAAAACCGTGTCCTGCGTGGTGTGAGCAAACCTGACTCCTAAAGATCGGAATTTTGCGCAATCACTTACAGAGGTGCAAAATGCTGCAATTCTTAGCTGGGTTTTAGGCCCTTTCCCTTAAATCCAGGGATAAATTGTATTTGTTAATCAAATGGGTCTGAACATCAGGATATTTTTGGTGTCCAGGAGCTGGTGGCTTTGACAGTGGCCGAGAACCCTTTGCAGTTTGGTGCAGCTGCAGCCTTGCAGCAGTAAACACTGGAGGAATTTGGGTTTTGCACAGTTTATTTCAGCCTCTTTCCAGCTCCCAGAAAGAGGCAGGCCCTAAATGAGGCGCTGTGAATTCCTGCTGAAGGGCTTCCCTGGCAGGGAATCTGGGCTGTGGAGGATGCAAATGCATCGTCCCTGTGCTTATCCCCAGGTTCATTGATGCAAACACATCACTTCCAGTAAAGGTGGAGATCTCCTCAGCCAGTGCCTGAGCCAGCTGTGTGCACAAGAAAAAGAAATCTAAACAGTCCCAAGATGTGGGCAGGAACAGTGCTCAAGTTGGTCAATATGTCCAAAGGAAGATGTAGAACAATTTGGGTTTCTCTGCATTTGAATCCGAGCAATTTCTGTGATGGGCCTCAGGCTCCCAAAGGGCTCTGCAAAAGCTTTGGTAAAAAAAAAAGCAGCTGTGAAAGAGCAGCAGTTTAGCTGCAGCTCCTGCATCACTGCACAAAACCATGCCAGCAGTCCTGGGCTTCCTGAAGGGGCTCTGCAGACCGGGAAGAGCAGTCGGAGCAGGCGAGCTCTTCCCGCACAGAGGGGATGGAAGGGCCACATCCACCCAGGATAATGTTCCATTTCTGACCATTTCTTTCTTGTCTCCACGCTGAACTTGTTCTGCCCTCTCTGCACAGCACAGAAACTCCCATCTTTACCTTCAAGAGGCAGAGCCTGAGACATCTCCCTCCTGCTCTGCTTCACATCCAGGGCAGAAGGGTTTCCACAGCAAGAGCAGGGATGCACCAAAGATTTTGGGAATGGTCCTTTGTGATTTTAATGCTTTTTTAAATGTTCCTTTTCTTTTTTGTTTTTTTCCCTCCTTTATCTTTACTTTCAGAAGGCTGAGCCACAGAGAGAAAGAAAGGAAAGAAAGGAAATTCAGCCAGTCATGTTTCCTCTCTGGATGAATTCATGCATTCCCTCTGCCGTGCTTCCATCATATCCTGTTTGCTGAGTTCCTGAGCCCAGCACCTGGGCACAACTTTCCATTTCAATGGAATACCCCTGGGAGGAGATCCTTTAAAGAGAAAGGGGAAGAGATGGCCCACAGGGAGGAAGTGCCATTCAACACGTGCTGCTGTGACCCTGGAACTCCTGGTGTGATGCACCATCGCCCGAAGTGATGAGGACTGGAAAATTTTCCCTCTGCTCCAGCGTGAACAGCCCCAACTCCCTCAGCCTTCTTGCACCTGGAGCACTGGAACTTGCCATCACTTGGTGCTATTGGTGGGGTTGTTTAGATCCCTGTTCCACTTAAAGAGATTAAATTCTCCTCGTTGTCTTTCAATCCTTTTTGCTCGGAAGCGTAACCTGGACAGGTTTGTGGTGCAGACACAGCGCCCACCTCCACCTCGGCACAGACTCCTTTTGGTCTGGAACAAATTCCATCACCTTTGGCTCTTTGTATCCACAAACGGAGATGATGTTTGAGGCACCTGAGCACACAGGGCTGCTGTAAAAATGAATTAGGTGCTGGTTTGAAGGTGCTCTGAAGATGAAAAGCAGCGCAGTGCTGGAGGTTGAGTGGCTCTCTGGAGGTTCTCTCCCTGCGGTGCAGGCTGGGTTTGACTCTCAGGGGCTGCTTCTGTTTGGTGTTTCCCTGGCTGCAGCAGCACCCAGCGCCAGGGCTGTCTCACTCACCTGCCAGGAACATTTTTTAGGGGATTCTTTCCTCCCAAATGACACAGCAGATGTTTTGGAGCGCCCACCACCTGTGCTTTGTGCAGACCCCTCACATTCTGTTGCTGTGGATGGTCCTGGAGGGCTGTAGCTGTGAACCTCTTAAGGAGGAGCTGTTGGGCTAACCCTGAACTCCAAGGAGTTACGAACTTTGCGAATAGAGCACCAAATCACAGCTTCACGGAGTGCTTTGGGTTGGATGTTGCCTTTTTCCAACCTGGAAATGAAACTCGAGGTAATTTTAGTCAGGAGGGGATATAAGAGCTGCTCTTTAAGGAAAGCCTTCAGGAGCAGTTACAGACCGATGCCCACAAAAGCCCACCCCCCCGGGGATGAGCACACATTGATAGGTTTTAGGAAATTAGCATAATTGATGAAAAGCACCAGTTAGGAGAACAAGTGGTGATGCAATTTTATTCTGAGCCAGGCTGGGTGCTGCTCCAGAAGGCACGGAGTAAAACCGTGTCCTGCGTGGTGTGAGCAAACCTGACTCCTAAAGATCGGAATTTTGCACAATCACTTACAGGGGTGCAAAATGCTGCAATTCTCAGCTGGGTTTTAGGCCCCCTCCCTTAAATCCAGGGATAAAAATCCTGCCCAGGTCAGGCCCCCTCTCTGGAGTCCCCCCTGTACTTTGTCCATGAGAATGGATCTCGAAGAGCTGTTCTCAGCCTTGGTTCCCAGGAGAACCAGGACAGCACTGGGGCCTTGCACCCCCGGGGCTTGGAGCTCTGGAATTTGTTTTGTCTTTCTGCCTAGGGAAAGGCCATGGAAAAGTACTGGGGAAACCAGCCATGAACACAAGAGGTGCCAGAGTCACAAATACATGTGTGAAGAATCCAGAGAGCACAGAAAATGAAAAAAGGCAAAACCCAACCCAGCATCAGGGGGGGACCTCAGAGACCGTCTTGTTCCAACTTCCACTAGGCCAGGAAGAAGTAGGACATGAATATGAGCAGTTACGACTTTTGAAGTGTAAACAGACACCACAACAAAGTGACCAGAAGAATTCAGCCCCAGACGGGCTTTTGTTGTGTTTAATGTTTGGTGGATGAAGATAAAAGGTTTGGGGGGAGGAGGGTTTATTGAAGCTGTAGTTATGTCATTGGATTTACTCTGTATTCTTTCGGCAATTATTTAATTGGAGTCCTTTGAGCTACTGCCCTTGGTTAAGGTGGAAAATAAGGAAAAAAGGAAAAGTTTCTATGAGATTTTTGCTGCTGTGGGGCTTGTGCCTAATGAGGCCCCAGGGACCAGGCTGGGGCTTCAATCCTAAATGTTCCCAACCATTGCTGTGGGTGAAGGAGTGGATGCACGGCTGAGACCTCGTGCAAACAGCGCTTTTCACTTTAATGCTGTGCTGGGAGATCCTTCTCTCCAGATGAGGACACAGTGTCCTGATCTCCCTTTTCCGAGAAAAACCGTGGAGTCCATGCTGTGGTTCCAAAGCTTGGTCACTGCTGTGCGTGACGCTCGTGCTCAAACCAACCCGGACAAGGAATTCCCAAACCCTGCAGGGATCAGAGCAGGGGATCCAGGCTGGAGCAGGAGCTGCTGGGTGTTTTCCTGAGCCTGGATGCAGCGTCCCTGCAGCAGGATTCAGGATTCCCGCAGCAGGATTCAGGATTCCTCCAGAAGGATTCAGGATTCCTGCAGAAGGATTCAGGATTCCTGCAGCAGGATGCAGGATTCCTGCTCGGCTCAGCTTCTCCCAGCAGCTGGCAGCAGGCACTCAGAGGATCGGAGCACGTCGGGTCGTGCTCGGATTGTGCTCTCAGGGCCGGGAACAGGGGATGAACAAACATCTCCGGGGGTTGATCACATCCCCGCGGCAGCAGAAGGCTGCTCAGAAAAGCTCTGTCAGCATCCAGAGGTTGTCAGGGATTCCAGAAGCGGGGAATAACTCCTTGGGAAGCATCACAGGAACCAGCACCCATCTGTAAAGGGCAGGAATTCAGTGTTGGTATTCAGGGCAGCGTTTTCAATGCTTTAATTCTATTTTGGGTAATGTAATAAAATCCTTGTGGATGCAGGCGGGAGCTGGGAGCAGCGGATGGAGTGAGGCAGCTCCTGCCCAACCTTTACCCACCAGGCCCCCAGCACACATTTCCAGCCCCTTCCCTCTGCTCCCCACCAAGGTTGTGCTGGGAATGGGGAATGGGGGCTGCAGAAAGCAGGGGGGGCCTGGAAAGGGGGGTCTTCCAGAAGCTGTGGTGCCCAGGAGAGAAACCCTGGAAAGGAGGTCACGTGGAGGAGGGGGTGACCTGGA
>WBMY01007608.1:21681-32539 GCA_013397315.1 Donacobius atricapilla
AAAAAAAAGGCAGGAATTTGGGATGAGGGTCCGCAGAACAGTTTAAAATTTGCGGCTCCGCTCTCACACTCAGAATTTATCCCGGTTGGAGAAATGAAAGTTTGAAGTTGTGGACGTCTCCGGGATTGCCTCACCCCCTTGGAATGGCTCATCCCGGGATGTGGCGGGCGGAACAAGGCGGGCATTGAAGGGAGTGGGTGCTCGGCCAGATGTTTTCGGGGAGTTTCACAATAGCCCTTTCATTTCCTGGGCCTGAGTCCCGACCGGAATCCGGGGCGAGGAGGGAGGATCGTGGCTCCTCGTGGGATTGAGAATTCCAGGATAAAAGAGGCGCCTCCGAACTGTTGGGAATTCTGTGGAAGAGAGAATTCATATCCTCAATCTGTTGTATTCCCTGAAAAAAAGGGAAATCTAATCCTGACTTCCTTTATCTTTGGGAGACTTATGGGGGAAACGTTCTGTGGGTTGGATTCCTGAGGACCTTCAAAGGTGACATTTGTCCAAGGTGTTCCTTTTTGTCCCAAATCTGGTCTCGGGTTTTCCTAACTCCACGAATTTCCTAAATTTGCTCCGGGTTTTGTCGTTCTGCAGTTGTTACATGCGTCCCGTGTGACACAACAACTCCCACGTGACGCCACAATTCCTGGGCATTGGATCCGGTTGACCTTTAAAGTCTCTTCCAAACCAAACCATTCCATGGTTCCTTCCAACATTCCTCCCAAATTCCTCCCTTGAAGGTCCATCTGGAAGTTGTTCCAGATGCTTTGAAGCTCAAAGTGTGAATCCTTTTCTGTCAGAAAGTGGTGGAAGGTCCTGAAATAATTTGGAGAGCTCATGGAATCTCCATCCATGGAGATGTCCAGAGTCCAAGCGGACACAATCCTGATCCATCCGCTCCGGATGGGCCTTCCATGAGCAGGAAGGTTGGATTGGGTGATCTCCAGAGGTGCCTGCAAGCCTCAAGGGTTCTCTCATTCCGTGGGAAAAGCTCTTTCAGGATGCAGGACTCAATTTTTGGGGGGTTGTGGGAGCTTTTCCATCTCATCCTACCCAGGCAGGAGCTCTCCCGTTGTGTTTTTTGGGAGGTTCCCGGTGCCTCCCGTGTGGATCCACGGACAGGAATCCTCTGGAGCTGATTTTTGCGCGGAGGACTGAGGTTGAGTTGTGTTTTTGAGCTGAAAGATAAAATCAGGTTCCAGAGAAATGTGTTTGTATTGGATGTTAGGGCGTAAACAACCTGGACAAGGATTAATTGCCTTTTTCTTGGGGAATTATTCGGGATCTGTCTGGATAGAGGATGGTAACAACTGTGGGAAGGCTGGAGCTGCTCCAATTACGGAAAATTTGGGTGATTAAGGAGTGGGATAACTGTGAATTCAGGAGGACAGTGGTTCAGTGAATCCATCCAAAACTTCCCAGGTTGGGAATTGGGAATGTCATGGGAGTGAGCAGGAGATGAGCTTGGAATGAAGGAGAGGACCCTGGCACGGTTTTCCCAGAAAATCCTGGAATTGTTCAAAGCCAGGTTGGACAGGGCTTGGAGCAACCTGGGGTAGCAGAATGTGCCCCGGCCCATGGAATGGGAAGATTTGAAGGCCCCATCCAACCCAAAACATTCCCAAATCCTATAAAACAGCTCTGCTGCTGCCGTGGCCGGAAAAGCACGGAGCTGTTCTGGCCCGGGGAGGGCGGATAAACAACCGAATTCCACGATTTGGATGTGTCAGAACTCTTCAGCTGGTGCTGGAACTGCTGCCTTGCAATTCCTTGATTTTGTTTCTTGTTCCCATTTCTGCGGAGAACGATTGGAGAGGCCCACGTGGATCCTCGAGTTAATGGCTTCCGGGATAAATCGAGCCAGAGGTGACCCTGAGGATCCGCGTGAGCCGGAGAGAGGCTGGGGGCTGGAAAAATATTAAGTTTATACTGGATATCGGGAAGGAATTTTTTCCCTGTGTGGTGAGGGGCTGGGGTGGAATTCCCAGAGAAGCTGTGGCTGCCCCATCCCTGGAATTGTGCAAAGCCAGGTTGGACAGGGCTTGGCATAGCCTGGGACACTGGAAAGTGTGGAAAAAGGGCGGGAGGTGGAACTGGGTGACCCCACGGATCCAAACCATTCTGGGATTCTGAGGGTTTTTCCTACCATTCCTTACAGGAATGTCCTTTATAGGAGAAGGAGCTCCTGATAAATCAGCAGGAGCAGAAGTGTGGGTGCGCAATTCCGCTTCTAAAACTGGATTTAGATTGGAAATGGATTTTTATTGTGCTCTCCGGGAACTACTTTGTAACTTCCCAGGGTGAGACGAGGAGGTCTCCCCGGCTAATATCCAATAATATCCAATAAAATGGGGAGCTGTCAAGGCTAAAGGAAATAATTGCAATTAAAGGCCGCCCTTAAGAATGAAGTTGGCTTTAAAATAAGAAAATTTATGCTGCTTTCAGATATCGAACAGCCAGAACAGAGTTCAAGGCCCTGCTCATTGGTTTCTTCCACATTTTTCATTATAACTTCAGGAAGATAATTTCCACCATTGCTTCATCATTTTATCCCTGCCTAATTATTCCATAAATAAATCAGAAACTGCCCAAAAAAAAAAAAAAATCTAAATTTGAGTCTTCCAGTGCTTTGACAGTCTCACATCAACTTTTTTTTCTCCCCATTTTGAGACCTTCTAATTTTCTTTTCTGAGAGATTTGAATCCTTGCTCGGCGCCAGGGAATGGATTGTCCTAAATTTCTACACATCCCAGAGGCAGGTGAGGAGGGGGAAGCTTTTATTTCACACAGAGGATGGAGGATGCAGCCCTGATCTTTCCCTCCAGAGCCGCAGCTCCGACATTTCCAGCGCTTTTAGGAATTTGTCCGGGGTAATTTGAAGTTCACGCGCTTGATTATTTGAGTTTTCCTCTCAAATCCCAACCCCATTTCCTGTTAATTCCACACAGCTCCCTCGCCAGGGGTAGAGCAGAGGAATTGTTTATGAATTCATAACTTAACAGGGAAATAAACAGTGATTTATCCATCAGAGCCTCGCTCTGGAGAATTATGGATAGGGATAATAAAGCACAGGGGGAACTTTGGGGTAGTGATGTGAGGGCCTTGAAAAATAACAGATATGCTTTAGACCGATATTTGTGGCTTTTTGGTGGAATTTCAGGCCCACAAAACACACCCCAAGCAGGATTTGAAGTTTCAAAACCTCAGTGCAGAGCAGGAATCTGAAGGACATTTTTTATTTGCATCACCTGATACTGGAGCCTCCTGAAATTATCTCGGAATTTCAATGTATCCTCGGTTTTGAAGATAAAATTCCTATTTTGGAACCCGAGGGCCCTTCTGAAGCACGTGACGACGCCTCTGATGAGTTTGTTGATCAAAAAGTTGCGGCGTCACGGAAGGAGAAGTGCAGAGGATTTCAGGGAAGAGCAAAACATCAAAGCAGTCGCTGCCAGAGAGCGGGATGAATCATTAGGAGCCGGGATTGATTTCTGACAGCAGGGAGATCATGTCAAAAATGCCTAAAAGTCAGATAGAGATTATTTGTTCTTTTGAGAGCCGACCCTGGTGTTTTCGTGTGTTGTCAAAAGTGATTTTTTTTTGGGGAGGCTGTTTTCTGGGAGAAAGGAATCGGAAGTTGTTCGGGAACCGTGGCTGGGGTTGTGTCACATCACGTTCGGAATGAATGTGGAGTTAAGGAATGGTTTGGCGGGAAGGGACATCAGGGATCATCCCATTCCCATCCCCTGCCATGGGCAGGGACACTTCACACCATCCCAGGTTGCTCCAACCTGGCCTTGGACGCTTCCAGGGATAGGGAAGCCACAGCTCCTCTGGGAATTCCATCCCAGCCCCTCACCACCCTCACAGGGAAGAATTCCTTCCCAATATCCCATCTGTCCCTGCCCTCTGGTAGTGGGAAGCCATTCCCTGTGTCCTGTCCCTCCATCCCTTGTCCCAAGTCCCTCTCCAGCTCTCCTGGAGCCCCTTCAGCCACTGAAAGCTCTCCCTGGATCCTTCTCTTCTCCAGGCTGGACATTCCCAGCTCTCCCAGGCCGTCTCCAGTGAGTGACTCAGCCTTATCTTGTTCAGTATCTTAATTTGAGGTGATTTACTTTTAAAAGAGCAAAATATTATCCCCGACAAACCCATCTGAGTATTTTTCTGACGCGTGCTCAGCTCCGAGCAGGAATACGACTCCGACAATAAAATAATTGGCTCAAAGGCAGGCGATGTTGTGAGTTCCTAATGAAATGCATCCCAGAGCTGCGGGTGGTAAGGCTGGAATATCATTGTCTGCCTCAGGAATTATCTGGATTTTTATTCAAAACGTTCAAAGAGCTGCAGTGGAAGGAAGTTGGTGTTAACTGGGTGTGGAATTCCGGGTGCAGAGCTCAGCGCTCACACCTTGGATGTCGTAGAGGAGTTGCTCTGAAGAACTTGGGATTTGGATAAAAAGGGTCCAAAAAAGTGGGGATAAACGAAATAAAATTACTAATTGTAGATGCCCTGTTGTCTGGGATTCTTCCCTCTAAACCTACCTGAAGGAATTAATATTTTTTGTTTGGAAAGGCCTGATCAGTCAGAATTCTGTACTAAAGGGGGATGGAAAGGTGGATTTCATGGCTGTACAGGTGTGGAAAAGAAAAATCACCTGGAGTTCACCCAAGCTTTTGGCAAAGCCTTGGATGGACGCCCAGAGCGAGACCTGGATTTGGCTGCAAAACTCATCCCATTTCCAAATAATCGGATATTGGCCTCACCATCACGATTGCTACCATCCAAAACTTGTAACTCCATGACAAAAACATCCAGTTTCCAGACAGAGCTTCACGAAACTGCTGAAAGTGCTTTTCCCCAGATCCTCATTTGCTGAAATGAGCACATTAATGGAGATTTTTCCCCTGCAGACTTCCCGGTGTCAGTTCTCCTATGGATCCCTGGCAGGGATGTCTTGTATAAATAGACTTTGACTGGTTGTTACTGGAGCTTCCAGTTCCCACGCTGATTCTTATCAAAGCAGATTAGTTCCCAGCCAAAGCCGGGTTTTTCTTTCTTTCCAGGGATTTAACACATCCCAAACAAGGCCGCGGCCTAGCGGAAGTCGCCACGTTTGTGTCCTCGGAATTCCTGAGCCTCTTCAAAATGGGACGGGGCTGTTTTATCCCTCCCTGCCTCTTCAGGAAGCAGGACCTGGATGCTGTCTGGTGCACTGATTCTTATCAGAGCAGATTAGTTCCCAGCCAAAGCCGGGTTTTTCTTTCTTTCCAGGGATTTAACACATCCCAAACAAGGCCGCGGCCTAGCGGAAGTCGCCACGTTTGTGTCCTCGGAATTCCTGAGCCTCTTCAAAATGGGACGGGGCTGTTTTATCCCTCCCTGTGTCTTCGGGAGGGCTGGAAGCAGGACCTGGATCCTGTCTGGCAGCTTTGGATAATCACCGCCTGCGCGGGGGGTGAGGTTTCACCCCAATGCTTCCATTCATTCTCCCGGCCTCGGGATTGCATTGAGCAGGCGGAGGCCCGATGGCATCAGGTTGTTTGTTTTTCCTGGAGTGCTTGGCTCCGTCCCGAGAGCGATGGGATCCAACCGGCTCCTCCACGGATCACCTCTTTGAGAGGCGCCCGCCGGGCTCTGCGGGAAGCTAAACCCGGAGTCGAGTTCATTTAAGGATTAAGTGTTTGCAAAATTCCTGTAATTGCCCCGGCCAGACCAAAGCCAGGGAATTAAAGCAGGATAACACAACCCTCCCGTGGATATTTGAAGCCCTGATAGCATCAGGACCCAGGGGACGCCACAACTTGTGGTTGGAAGAGCCATTAAGGAGATTTTCCTGCTTTTCCAGTTGTCAGCCTCTCTCTTTGAAGCCAAGAGCCCCCAATTTGGCCAAGGAAAGTCCTGTCTTTGGGAAATCTCTTGCTTCCTCATCTGGCTGAGGGTCTGAGTTGCTTCCCGGATTTTTTTAATTGGGAGGGGAATTGTCTCACCTCTAAATTTGATGTTTGTGGTTAAATTCGATGTTTGTAGTTAAATTCGATGTTTGTAGTTACTCTGTAGGAGATGCCGTTAAATAATACTGGGAAACAAAACTGGGTGGGAAGTGGGCCGGGAGCGTGGCTGGCGCTGGTTTTCTTTCCCCTCTTTAAATCATCCAAGGAAAGCGAGGCTTCCAGGGGGGAAAAGCCAAGGAATGGTTTGGGTTGGAAGGTGATCTTCAAGATCATCTCATCCCGCTCCCATTCCATGGGCAGGGACACCTTCCACTATCCCAGGTAGCTCCAAACCCCCGTCCAACCCGTCCTTGGACAGTTCCAGGGACGGGACAGCCACAACTTCTCTGGGTTCCTCCCAAAGAAGATTTCTTCCATTTCTTTATCCTTCTGCTTCTTCCCACTCGTCCTACGGCATGTGCTTAATTCCCAGTGCTAAACTGTCACGGTAGGACACGAAATAGATTGACTCCACACAGTTGTCCGAAGAGAAAGAAGGTTTTATTTACAATTCCAACAGTTTCTTTTATAATATGCTGTGTAAAAAGGTCTATTATTGCTCCATGGCACTGACACTGCTCTTCGTTGGTTCAGGAATAGGAAACAACCCCTGGGGACAGTTGTTATGGCAAAGGGAACACTGTTTATTTAACCTGTTTTGAGAAACGGAGAGAGATTTTTTACAAAAGAAGGAAACTGTGGACAGCTTTCCTTTGGGAAAAGAGCTAGAAATGGTTAGCAAGCCGAAATTCTCCCGGGCTCAGAAATATCGAGCCCACACTAAACTGGAAATAAAATTCTGGAAACTGGGATAAAAGTCTTCCACGGAGAGCACAACCCCTGTGGAACCGGGGAGTGATGCATTTTTTGCGTAATAAAAAACTCGGGATCCACTCGCTGGCGCCGTCGTGGGAGTCAATAAAAGCTCGGGTTCCTCGGGGCCGATGCCATTCGCGGATGCAGTTTTCCCCTCGGAACTTCCCCGGGGAGCGGCACTCGGCAGCCACCAGGGCCTGAAGTAACGTCACGGAAACGAATAAAATCATCTCCCCCTGGGTGGCCAAGCACTTTCTGACCTCTCCCCATTCCAGTTCTGCTCTGTAAATATTACAGATGGTTTTTTTTTGTTTTTAGGCAGTTGAGTTCCAACAGAATGTGAAGTGGTTCCAGGACAAAATCCCTTTTAGGGGTGTGGATTTAGGCACCCAGCACCCTCCCAAGGAGGAATTTTTTCCCAATATCCCACCTAAACCCACCCTCTTGCCGTAAGAGGCCTGTGTCCTATCACTTCTCCAAAGTGAATTCCCTCTCCAGCTCTCTTAGATCCCATTTAGTCACTGGAAGGATTTATCAGGAAATTTATTTATCAGGAGTTATCGGGAGAACTCGCAGGCTTGGTTTGCAGAAAATCCTTCCAGGCTTTTGAGGAAAAAAATCCCCGTCTCCAAAAAATATATATCGGATCTGTGAACAGAATTTTTATTGCCTTCATTAAAATAATTACAGAAATATTTTGGAAGCAATTCCAACCCTTTCCTTGATCCACCAAGTCTGAGTTGGGCTGGGGAAACTCGTTCCGCCAGTTGAGGTTTGCCAGGTGGAGGAATCTCTGCCTTCCCTGCGTCGCCCACATCAAAAGTTTGCCTGTTTTTCCCGATTTTGTTGTTTTTTCCCTATTAATCCACGATTTCTGGTGGGCTTCTCTGGGAAGAAACTGCCCACTCCTCACTGGGGAGTTTTTGGAAAATCTCCTTGCCCCAATTCCACGCTCGGTGCCTGGGATTTGATAGCAGGGCTGGCACAGCAAATTATCTTCCCTGGCGATCAAGTATGAAACGCTCGGAGCGATCCAAATTAATGGATGGGATGGGATGAAATTAATGGGATGGGATGAAGGTCAGGAGGATTCAGGTGCAGACTCAGCTCTTGCTTAACTATTTTAGGCCATGCTTAAGTGGGCTGACACCGTGACCCTGAACTTTGAGGCGCTGGGAGTTGATGGAAATTCAACTCCAGGCCGTGATTTGTCGCCGTTCCCGCTCTTGCCTTGCTGCTGCAATTCCAAGCTTTGAGATTCCCGGAGTTTGATCCAGTCCTGGGTGGGGTGAAGGTCGAGCTGGTCTCTGCTGCCATCCAGTAAAACGTCTGGATCCCACAGCCTGAGCAGGAGTGGGGGGCATTCTGCCCCTCTGTCCCATTCCGGTGAAATCCCACCGGGAATTCTGCACCCAGCTCTGGGGTCCACCAGCAGAAGGATGTGGAGCTGCTGGAGCAGATCCAGAGGAGTTGCTCCAAGGGTTTGGAGCCAGGCTGGGAGAGCCGGAAATGTCCAGCCTGGAGAAGGGAAGAATCCAGGGAAACCCCAGAGCCCCTTCCTGGGCCTGAAGGGACTCCAGGAGAGCTGGAGAGGGACTGGGGACAAGGGATGGAAGGACAGGACACAGGGAATGGCTTCCCACTGCCAGGGGGCAGGGACAGATGGGATATTGGGAAAGGATTCTTTCCTGTGACACTGAGAATTCCACTGGAAGAGAGTTCCCAGAGACTCTCTGGCTGCCCCATCCCTGGAATTGTCCCAGGCCAGAACAAAAAACCTGGGCCGGAGCCCCACAAAAACCCCACAAAGATCCCGTTCTTTTTTTTTTTTGCGGGATTTTTTGAGGGATTTTTTTTGCAGGGTTTTTGCGGAGTTTAATCGAGACATTTTCCCGGGCGACGTTCTCCCATCTCCGATCCAGCTGACAAGGCCCGAATTCCCTGATATCCCTGTAATTAGCTGCAGACAGCTGACTTGGAGTCGGACAAAAACCTGCTAAATTTGAGTTACTCATCTTGAAGGACCGTCCTTCACCCCGGAAGCTCAAGGCGCCAAAAAGATTCCACGCGCCGGGAGAAGAAGCAGGATCAGCACTTGGCAATTTCCGGGCCTTTTATCCCAGCTCTCCATCCTCGGGATCCAAATCTCTCCCAGTTCGTTGCTCCCGAGCTCCGCAGGATGGATTTCCCGGAGGAATTCGGCTTCTCGGGAGGGGTTTTGAGTGCAAGGAGCCGAATTCTCCCGGGAAAAGAGTAGATTCCTGGTTATCCCACCCCCTCCGTTCCCACGGGGAATTACGAGGTGCTGCATCGTTTCCGTGACCTATTTGCACGCCCAAAGCTGTGGCTCGGTATTTAGGGTTTTATGGGATTAATGAGTGCCCCTCGTCTCGTTTTTACGGATAACCGGGATGAGGTTATGTCATTACCACCCCCCTTTTTCCGTGTGGATGAAGAGAGGGATGTGGTAGGATGGTGGAATCGTGGAATTTGGGTTGGAAGGGACGTAAAGGATCACGGAATTCCAACCCCTAACCTTCCACTATCCCAGGTTGCTCCAAACTGGCCTTGGACGCTTCCAGGGATGGGGCAGCCACGGAGTCTCTGGGAATTCTATTCCAGCCCCTCAAAGGGAAGAATTCCTTCCCAATATCCCATCTTTCCCTGTCCTCTGGCAGCGGGAAGCCATTCCCTGTGTCCTGTCCCTTCATTCCTCATCCCAAGTCCCTCTCCAGCTCTCCTGGAGCCCCTTTAGGCCCTGGAAGGGGCTCTGAGGTTTCCCTGGATTCTTCTCTTCTCCAGGATGAGAAGGAATCCCATTCCATTCCACCCCATCCTATCCCAGTCTTTTTCCTCCTGCTTCCTCTCAGTGGTTTAGGAAGGACCGAAAAGGAACAAATTCCAGGTATTTTCCTTCCCCTTTCCTTTCAGGCCTCTCCTTTTATTTTTGGGGTTTTTTCCCACCGATTTTTTTTTGTTTCCTGATAAATTTCCATCCTGATTTTCCTGCTGGTTGCCCTTTCCCCGGGATTCTTCCCCTCATCCCCGGACCTCGGTTTGGGAACTGTCAAAACCCGGCGCAAAATCCCCGATCTTGGCAAATCGATGGAGGGAATTTGGATTACAGGGAAAAAACGTGGATTCCAAACGCTCTGGTGGTCTCTTAATGGCTTTGCGGAATTCCCACCTCTCCAGTGCCTCCCGTTTGAATTCTCTTAAATCATTAAAAAGAAATAAAAGTTAAAAAAAAAATAAAGAGAAGAGCGCAGGCTCTCCACGCTCCTGCCAAGTAGGTCAGGCTTTTCCCAGTTGGATGGTTTGGGAAGTGGAGACATTATTCGGAGTGACTTTTTCCAAGTTGTTTTTTTTTTTTGGAGGAGTCGGAGACAACTGGAAGCACAAAAGTGGTTGCAAGTGGTTGCTCCGAGACTAGAATTTCAGGGATAGTAAAATCATTCCGATTAATCAGGGCCGGATTAAAACAAATACTGGTGAAATCCAGGAGAACGAGTGACGCATTCCCGGGTTTTTCCCCTGGGGGAGAAGCTGCAGGGTTGGGACACGGCCTGAAAGGAAAGAGCGGGGAATTGGGGCCGCATAAAAATGGGACAGAGATCCCTCCAGGCATTTTAAGCTGTGGAAAACATCGCCGCAAGCTTTTCCCGGAGGAAAAGCCGGAATGGTTGAGCTGCCGCTGTTGGATTGGGGTTGGTTGTTGTTTTTTTTTTTTTTTGCCAGAAATACGGCAAGGAAGGAATGTCTGGACATGGAATTAGGATATGGAATATCGGTGCGCTGCCACCACCTCTGTCAGAGGAGGTTGGGAATGTCCAACCTGGAGAAGAGAAGAATCCAAGGAGACCTCGGAGCTCCTTCCAGAGCCTAAAGGGGCTCCAGGAGAGCTGGAGAGGGACAGGACAAGGGACGGAGGGACAGGACACAGGGACTTCCCGCTGGGAAAAGGGAGATTTGGGTGGGATATTGGGAAAGAATTCCACCCTGTGAGGGTGGTGAGGCCCTGGAATGGAATTCCCAGAGAATCCACGGCTGCTCCA